>JACEII010000015.1:6533054-6688630 GCA_014332785.1 Antheraea mylitta
GCGTGAAGGCGTAACAAATAAATTAATTTTCGCATTCATATATAACTTCTGCTTGCAATTTCGTCCGCGGGGAATAGTTACTTTGGGCTAACGCTAACACGTAGCTCTGAAAAGGAAAGAAAAACGATTTTGAAACATTGTTCCTTGGTGTTCCGCTACTATTAGTCTTAGCGACAAGATATTACATAAGAATTTACAGCGGGATTTATTAATCAATAATACTTTGATGTGGCGCTGACGCCACACATTTAGTAGCGCGGTGCGGCAACTAATACGACGTCAGCCGTTTACGCCACTCTGTCTAGTCCGGACCATATTAGGTCAAAATCAATAAACAATATCAAAGTAATAAGTGGATTATTTATCACCACACACACAACACAAACAGAAAAGATGCAATAAAATACAAATAATTTACTTTTTTAAATTTACTATTGAATGAAGTGAATAAGGTGACGTAACTTGAAAATGTAAAAAAAAATATCCTTAAATATACATTTCCTTATTCGCGTCCAACTTTATATTCACATGTATATTAACGTATAAAGAAAAAAATAAAACAATTTCCTCTCGTGCTAAAACGGCAACAACAAACAATGGTGGACAAAAGAGCAAGTTCCCAACAATGACCGTCCGCGTTGGTCACAAAATAATAAATTCAGATAGTTTGATCAAAGATTTTTTTAAATATCATAGTAATCAAATGAACAGGTGGGAACGAAACGCATCAATGCAAGCACTTCGGTTTTCTATGAGATGGTGGTACTACCCCGGACGAGCCGACCCATTGATGCTGAAACCAGTAATAGCTTCAGCGTGACTCTACCACCTACCAGCTATATGTCGCCTATAAAATTCGCTTGACAAGCTTACTCTCCAGCGAGCATGATTTTTGGTTAATAACATATATTTGTGTATATTTAATTATTCATCCAAAATCGTTAAGATATAAGAACTAAGTTATTAATGTAATTTGCGCTCAAAGTGAAAACTTCTTTAGGCGCGTCGGGCGGTAGTTTTGGCAGGAGACTAGCTTTTATTTTCGAGTTATGGCAGTATTGATATTTTTCAGATCTTCATACGTTTGATTGATTAAAATACTTTATGAAAATGTATATAATTATTGTTCCCAGTGCCTATAGATATGAAAACCACACTAATGCTAATAATTTCAGTAAACAAATTCTGAAATTTAAATATTGTCATTCAGATTATAATTAGTATGGACATTCAAAAGATATCAAAGTTATTTCACTCTTTTGAGTTTTCACTGCTGTCAGCATTACTTATGACTGCCTCTATTTTTTTATTTTGTGTTATATTGTATTGCATTCTATTTTTATATCCTGACTAGGTCGACCCGCGGATTCAGATGCTTTTTTTTTACTTTATTTTTGGCAATCAATTATTTAGATTATTACTGCCACTGTCACGTAGTCAATAATATTACAAGCATCGTGCAATCATTTCAATAATAAGCGTCGTGTCAGTCAATATTCTAACAAGATGGTGGATCCCTTGTTAGAACCTTCCCGGGAGTTTTTGTGGCATCTGAGAATTTCATGCTTCATTGTATTATTTTCCATTCACTTCACTTATGCACAATAAATAAACTATATTACGCAAAACACCACCAAATTTACAAAATATAGAGTCTAATAACACAAGGTTATGAATAAAATATAAAATCCACTACATGACAGACTGAGATCCCGCCAAAAACTCCAGATGCTTTTATAGTGAAGTAGTTATCTTCGACAAGTAATGAAATTTTTATTCACATTTTATGACTCAATAAAGTATTATTAATTTTAATAGACAATCATTTGGAGAATGTTTTATATTTCCCAAATTAAACAGTCACTAGAACCGATCAAAAGTTTTAAGTATTATAAATATAGCCAATGCCAACCAAACCGCATGAAAATCTGTTCAGTAGTTTTTGAGTTTATCTCAAACAGACAGACGAACAGGGTAAGGGACTTTGTTTTATACTATGATACAGGTATTGTTAGCATCCAATGTAGTTTCAGAAAAATCAATTTGGTTGGCTAAACAGATTAGGCCCCCTTCGGCAGCGGCTCAAGCATAGATCCGTTCCCTCGGCGTGGAGCCCTTGAGTGCGCTGCTCGTGCGATACAGTGACACAAAATCTTACATCACTTCAACAACATTACACATATCACCCCCACACACATGCACACATACACGCTGACGCATGAAAGTGGAAGGGTTTTGTTTCTTTCCCTTATCGAACTGAAATAGTTTAGAAAATTACTCTATACGAAATATATATAAGAGTTGTTGAGGTATGTATGCTTGGTACACATATATGTTTCAACAACTCATATATGTAAGAATAATTAGATTAAGTCAGCTCAAAAAGGTCGCAAATTGCACGTATCAGACAACAGCCCAAGCCGAGGTGTGCCGTGCACCCTTAAGCTAGTTTTAAAATAAAATTGGCTGCGTGCCCTAAACGCTCGCCTTATTAATCCGGTGAAGCTGCTAAGACCTTGCTAGGTCAATAGCGTAGTCAGTTCGAGGAACAAAAAACAATGTGGTACGGTTTTTACTAAACCGACCAGATTAGCTAATACTTTTATATTAAAAATCTATCGTCTAAGCTTCTATAAGTGTGTTCCAGTAGCTGCGCTCAAAACTCAAGGTCCCATTAGCCTTACGGTACTTATTATTTTAGACCTCATCAGTTAAGCATCAAAATCTATAAACTATAAATAAGAAATTACGAGTGCACTATCTGTTGTCGTGTATTTATACCGACACAGTGGTACAATGGTAAAATGTAGTATAACTTTTTTAAGTTTTCCTTTACCACGCATTTCACGCGATGGATGTGACTTTTACACTTCTGGCCACTGAACATGTTTTTTTTTCTAATTCCTGTAAAAATAAGTTTAAGATTCGGAGAAAGAAAGAAAGTGTTAATATACCTTCGAAATACTTTATGGAGAAAAATATCCAAATTAAGACTTCTGTTAATAAGATACAATAGGGGTAAAAACAGAATTATATTTTGCGTTCGGGCATTACTTTTCAGTCTTTCATAGCACTTATGATGGTTTAACATGCGGAATATCGTATTAAAATACTGTTAATCAAAATAGTTGTAGGAAAATTTACCTTTTATCGCGTGCAACATGTAACACCAATTTTGAAATTAACGCCATCTTTGATTCATCAGTCGTACTACATATATTGTTACCTGTACAGGTTTTTGATTTTTTATATTTTCATGGTATCTAAAAATTTGTTTTAATGCAATCTATGGATTATCCTTAAACATATTTTTTATTCTAAAAATCTGGCGTTAAAGATGTCTGGCATAGGCACATGACCTGGCGTTTACTATTAATTACTAAACAGTTCCATTATTTTAAAAGTTCCTTTTTAATACTTAAATAATGCAGAGCAAATGAACATTTCACTTTTTAAACCAACCAAACCAACCAAAATTTTTCCGACACAAAATACATATAGGAGTTGTTGAGTCACGCATGCTTGGTACACATGCATGTTTCAATAACTCATATACGTATGTATATCTAGATGGGTTAGCTTAGTTTATCTCAGATAGGTCGCGATTTTTACACAAAACAGGCGACAGCCCAAGCCGAGGTGTGCCGTGCATCCTTGAGTTAGTCGCCAAAACATCCCAAATCGGCTGAGTGCCTTTAGCGCTATCCCCACTAGTTCGGTGAAGTTGTGAAGAACATTCCACACTTCATATGGATTTTTTTATCTGATTGTAAATTCTTCCGACATATTTAAATTTTTACTACATCTTACAATAAATAATCACGCGTTCGTGTATCATGGAATGATTATACGAACCATTATAGTTTTAATATCAATTTCCATACTATTAAACTGCAGTATGAGATATACATTTTATTGAAATAATCACATGTGTTTCAATTATATGGCTAGGCAGTGTACGCTATACATTATCGCGACCGCTGAGTGCACGGGCATGGGGTAGTCCAGACATCTCCACGTGATTTATAATAGAAAGAAACACTAACTCGCGACAAACACGACCAGTTTGCTGTGATGCAAGCCTTGTATCTCATGTTGACATCTTTTATATCGGCTTAAAAAGAGATTTTCCTCTTCCCGGGTATGTTTGGATGGACGTGTTTTTTTTTTCAGAAATTACACAACCAATTGTAATTAGACCTTTATTGCGGTCATTTATACAGTCAAATGGTGTAATTGGTGTACGAAATATTGTGGTACCATATATTATATACTTCTCATTTTTTGTCAAGGTTGTTTTTACAGAAGTCTCAACATAAAATTGACTACTTAAATATGTATTGGAATTTATTTCAATGTAAGGCTTAATTTATGTATCTAGAAAATGTCTCCAATTACAATAATTCAGAATGGGACCGAATCTAAAGAAGGACCGCTAACAATGTCGTAAAAATAACGCACTAATGATACAACAAACATTTGTAAAATAACGCACTAATGATACTACAAACATTTGTAAAATAACGCAATAATGATACTACAAACATTTGTAAAATAACGCCCTAATGATACTACAAACATTTGTAAAAAAACGCACTAATGATACTACAAACATTTGTAAAATAACGCACTAATGATACTATAAACATTTGTAAAATAACGCACTAATGATGATACTACAAACATTTGTAAAATAACGCACTAATGATACTACAAACATTTGTAAAATAACGCACTAATGATACTACAAACATTTGTAAAATAACGCACTAATGATACTACAAACATTTTTAAAATAACGCACTAATGATACTACAAACATTTGTAAAATAACGCACTAATAATACTACAAACATTTGTAAAATAAGGCCGACATCCTGTCCTCGTACTTATATCTGTATTCTGTATTTATATGTTATAATGAACTATACAATTCTTTTTTGAGGTCGCGAAAGTGCTACACAGGATACTGTCACACTATCACGGGGCAGCGGGAGGGTTATGTTGGACTTCTTACCGTATTTCTCTCAGAAACAGCGGTGAACTGTACTTCTCTGTCTCGGAAATTGCATTACGCGCCAACAGGTATACTAAGATTAATATAAGTTAATAACTTCATCGTATAATATATTTGTTGTTAATTTGCGTATTTTAAAGCGTAAATGCGCTCTAATTAAATTCCATAAAGTATAAAACAGATTTATAAGGACATATTTAAAAAGTTGGGAAGAACAATTCTCGGCATTCAACTCGACCTTTCTAGAAATAAATTAATGCAATACAACCGACGTCATAAAACTTTACCCGTAATCCTAATTAAACAACGGGAAGTAACATAAAAACGATTAAAACTCTTCCAGGGCCCCTCGTCGGCGACAATTTCAATTGTGCCCACGGTTGATTCAATTTGAAACTTTTTCAAATGGAACTCAGTGAGGGAATTGCGTTTTCTTTATGAACGGAATGAATTTACAAGTTCCTTACCGCCCGGGTAATCATTTCGACGGATCGACGCTGGCTTTTTCGAGTTTTCTAATAATGGGAACTGTGTTCCCTCTTTTCCCGCCAATACAATAGGTAAATAGGCTACAATATGGAATTAATTTATCTATCTAACATATATCTTATACCTTTAAACAAGCAATTCTTGTATATTTTTATATTTGTATATATTCAGGATCTCGGAAACGGTCTCATCTATTTCTGTGAAACTTATTATGTAGGTCGATCTAGCTAGATTTTATTCATAGAAAACTTTTTTAACTGAGTTTCAGGTAATAAAAAAATATAGACAGAATATGAAGGTATATTTCGCCACCGCTGTCAAAACAAAAATAGTTTGGAATTAGGTTATGGAAATTGGTTGCTTTGAAAATCCGTGTAACCCCAGTTCCCAGTTTTTAAGGCAAACCTAACAATTTATTTTAATTTAAAAAATAATTTTATCATTATAATTATAAGAGAGACATCTTTATTTAACATTTTTTTATATGAAAAAATGCTAATTTTGGGAGGCAAACCTAACAGTTTATTTTAATTTCGACAGGTTTTTTTTTTTTTAAACCGAGGTACTATGAATTTAAATTATGTTGGTGGTCGACGATAGCACAATTGGACACCTGTCTAATTATCGTAGATGCAAATGATACAATAATTGATTTTGTTAATAGAAATCCTCGCATTGGTTTGGAATATTTTTTAATTATTAACTGTCGGCTACAATTATCAAATTCAAGTGATGATTACGATTAGGATGGAAAAAGCAAAGTAAATCTAGAGCTGTCTCAAATACTGCTATCGCAAGATATGTAACCGTACCATTGAGGATATAATCTTTCCAATTTGAGGATGCTACCCAACAAGACAAGCAGAGAAAATACTCTAGAACTGTATTATATTCGTCAAGATTATTTCCATCGACGAACACTGGATCGAACCTGCGTCAGTCGACTTAGTATTTGGAAACCTATTACTGTTTCGGAGCAATTAAATAACTACCATAATTTGGGAAGGCCTTTTTACTTGGCTAGTTAACCCTTCCAAGTTGAAAATTTGTCGCAATGAATCTACCGTTGTTTTAGTAACTGTGATTCATCCAACCAACAATGTACAAATTTTGAAGATTTAAGACTGAGTTGAAAAGTGTCAAAAATGTTTACTATCCCATAACACATACGGTGCCAAAATGCGAATATATGATGAACTATATTTCTTTATGTTGGTCTGAATGGTTTTAATGATATTCAAAAGACGTAGGGGTGAGAAAAAAGTCCTTGGCTTACGTATACTTTTGGGGTGCCCATTTGTAGGAATACAGTTGTTTCTTAGGTCAGAATTATTGAATTTAATGTGTTACAATGATGTCGTTGTGCAACCTGAATGCTTGAACGAGACTGACAATCCAAGTATCTGATAACTGTAATTTTAATTCAGATATGCTGATGCGTACATAAGTAAGGCGGCATGCAATGTATCACCAACGAATCGAATACGAACATCATATGAGTCAATTATATTGATGTAATTCATTTTATCATTGTCAACACTGAACAAAAGGTATGGGAATTGAATACTACACATAAGATTCATTTCCTTGATATTTCGAAGCCTCACAACGCCGTAAACAGTCCGTTTTATTCCCATACGTTACGTATACTTTACCGACACGTCCGAGCTCGTACCTCCGTGACCCGTGGCACTTGAGGAATATTCTTGTCACAAATATTCTAACAACACCCATACAAATTTCAACCTTATCGCCTTAGACGTAGAGAGGAAACTATCCCTTGTTACCAAACGTCATCAATCGACGAATCGAAAGACGTTTGTACATATGAAAACCAACCTTAGGTTTGTATAGTTGAGGCTATTTTATATTAATGTAAAGTCATGAACGCCTAAAGGCTATATGCAAATGGAAAAGTAACTGTGTGTTTCAGATGTTAAGGTTGTATTTACAAGAATAGTTTCAAATCTAAAATTAGATGTAGGTCACTGCAGAGCTTTGCTAATTGCCGGCGTGCGTTAAGAACTCTTAAGGCTTTAAGAGATTTTGTGTTCTAATGTTAGTTTAATTTATATTTTTGTTTTATAGCTTCATCCAATGAAATAAATATAGCTAGTTTTTCGTTTAGTAAAAGTTGTATGGCAATAGAGCTATGTCTAATCCCACCTAGTTAGCTTAAACAATAACACTTGAGAGTTCTGTGCTGACTTCAGCATAAATGGGTCGCCCGGAGCAGTACCAACCTCTCACAGAAAACCGACGTGAAGTAACAGTGCTTGCGTTGTTGTGTCTCGTTCGGTCAGTGAGAACGCCAGAGGCCCACCTCTCATCACCTTCTCCTTCTCCTATACGCTTTATATCTCTCCCTCCATCTCCAACAAAGACTAACAACGCATTACGGCTTCCCTGGTATTTCAAGTGTCAATTGACATTGGTGATCACTAACATCAGGTGATCCACCAGTTCCTTTACCTCCTATGATATAAAAAAAGTTCTAGATTTAATACTATGTTTACCATCTTAAGTCCCATCGCTATTTCACATCAAATGAGATACTAGTCAAATGTTAAAACTTGTACAGTATTAAAAAAATATGAGCAAGAATTTACTCTGATGACATTTAATAATTAGGCTCTCGGTTACAAATTGTGTCTCATTTATTAAACGAAGCTGAAACCATATAGTATGATAAATTTGTATTTGTTACCATTATAATTGTAATCATGGCTCAATCACCACTGGAAATTGCGTCGATTTAGATAAATTGGTGTCTTTGAAGATTTCCTTCAGAGAAATATTGTGATGTTAATCGTAGCGGTGTTTTTCTCGTGTCGTAGTTTTTAGCTCGCCTAGCTAGCTGCCTTACTTTAGAAAGAAAGAAATAGTTTATTGTTAGAATCAGAAGAACAATTAAATTATATATATACGTAAATAAAAAAATGTCAACAGTTGATAAGCCATTCAGCAAATACGCTACAGTACAGCAGTATGTTCCGTGGAAGCCCATATAATATAGGAACTTTCAGTCGGTCGTATTGTATCAGAATCAACCCGATTAGGCCTCCCACGGCAGCGGCTCAAGCCTAGGTTCGATCCCTCGGTAGGGAGCCCTTGAGTGCGTTGCTTGCGCGATATGGTGACACACAAATATATATCACTGCTACAACACTACACGATCACCTCCACACACGTGCACGCCTACACGCTTACACATGAAAGTGGAAGGGTTTACTTTTTTCCCTTATCGAACTGAAAAACTCTCAATTTTCCGATAATAAATATATGGAGGAGTTGTTGAGGCGTGTATGCTTGGTACACATATACGTTTCAACAACTCATATATATATGAATAGTTAGCTAGGTTAGCTAAAATAGGTCGCGATTTTGCATGTAACAGGCAACAGTCAAGCCGAGGTGTGCCGTGCACCCTTGAGCTGGTTGCCAAAATAAAATCGGCTGAGTGTCTCAAGCGCTCGCCTTAGTAGTCCGGTGAAGCTGTTAAGACCTTACTGGGTCAATAGCGTAGACATTTCGAAAAAAAAAAAAAAAAATCAGAATTAAATAAACAAATCATTAATTTAAAAACAATAATACAAACACACACAACATATTTGATGATTATATAGATCGGTACGTCGCGTCGCTACAAATTTAAGACCAAGTCTGCATCCAAACCTTAATCTATCGAACATAAATTAGGTATAACAAAAATATGCAAGATCTTATCCATTGTTGAATGTTTGTCTCTAAGCATCCCTTATCTTCTGACACCTTTATGTGTGAGCTAGGCTTTTAAACAGCGTGTTGTTATTTTGGTCTACAGATACTTGAACTAGAAAGGTACAAATAAAACTACGCTATGCTTCATGTAACCACATAGCATTCACATCGTACATTCATCGCATTAACGCTATTTATTTCAATCAAACCGGATGGTCACCTGATGTTAAGTGATCACCACCGTCCATAGACACAGGTAACACCAGAGAAGTCGCAGGTGCATTGTCAGCCTGTGTTAGCGGGGAAGCGGGAAGGGGAAGAGAGGGAGGGTAGAGGATGGGAGGGAAGGGAGAGGAAGGGAGGTAGGCCACCGGCGCTCTCACGGACCGAACGAAAATCAACAATGCAAGCATTGTTATTTCACGTTGTTTTTCTGTGAGAGGGTGTTACAAAGATATCATAACAGCGTAATGTTGTATCATATTAACTATTTTTGCTAGGCGTATAAAACTGGAAGGAACCCTTCCTTTCGTTACAACCCGTTTATTGATATTATAACCATAAGAATAAATCGTACATTGCAATACGCATAAAGAAACATGTATTTTGGGGTGTAAGGGGTGTCGAGTTACATCTTAAGACTTGAAACACCCAAGCCAACCTCACCTGCACGTGGTGCACCCTGCTGATCAACGAACGAGGCAATGGCGATAGCGGGGTGGTAGGGTTTTACAGCCCGACTGGGTTGCAACCACCATGTACATGGAGAAAAAGCCCGTCATAGTGACTCGCTTTGCGCGTCGCGTTTCGGGATCAGCCTGTGTATATCCAGTACTGGGTGACTTTCGTCATTATGGCCGGCATGACAGCGGCGACCGACGATGGATGATCTGTCTCTCGGTGGTCGCCATTGTTTTTGGATTGTTCTATGCTTACCATCAGGCATAGTGGAGTCACTTTGTCGTGCTTCAATAAAAAAAAATCAGATAATCAGTTAAAATAATATGAAAGATTCTTTTACAGAAAAAGAAAATTTTAAATTAGTGTTATAAAAAATATTTCAGGGTTTAGAACATAAAATGTTGTCCTCTCAATTGTTTATTTAATTTCAACCACATAAATAAAAATTTCACACAGTCCAAACCATTGATATAAGCTGTTACATTATAAAGTCATTAGGGTCAACAGAATTCGGGAAAAATTGATGACCCTAACCGAGCCTTTTTCATGCGAATTGTCACTAAGTGTCACTAAAACGCGGCGGAAGCATCCGCCTTTTTTATTTCTTAACCCTTCCGAGAGGTACAAGTGACTCCTTATGTTGCTTTAGAAAACGATCACCTAGTTTTAGAAGGTCACTGGAATTAAATAATCATTATATGGAATACCTTATTTATACTAATACTATAAAGTGGTAAAGTTTGTGATGTTGTGAGTTTGTGACATTGTGAGGTTGTAGGGGGTAATCTCAGGAACTACTGGTCCGATTTGAATAATTTTTTCAGTGTTATATAGCTCATTCATCGAGAATGGTTATAGGTTATATATCATCACGCTAAAACTAATAGGAGCGGAACACTAATGAAGAATGTTTAAAAATCGGGATATTTTTTCTCTTGAGACCTTAGCGTTAGCATTAACCCAAAGTGTCTATTCCGCGCGAACGAAGTCGCGAGCAGAGGCTAGTTTTTTATATTTGAAATGTTAAAACTTTCTTTCTTGCAATCAAAGAAGACATATGAAGAAAGGTAGCAGTTTTAACTTTCATAAGCGCCCTTTCAGGGCCTAAATTAAATAAATTAGTTTTGATTTTTGTTATTGAGTCCTACTAAAACGATAAGGAACTCGCTAAGGCTGTTCTTTAGAATATGTAAGTAACAATTATTTACCATTTTAAAAACAAACTTTAAATACGTGATTTGGTTTTGAAATTTGATATTAATTTTAAACCAACAACCGAGAAAAGGTACAATACAAAGATATCAGGTATTTTCTAAGGTTTTTATTTTCTTTTGCAAATGCACATACTCAGATATTTTAATAAAATTTAGTGGTAGGAAAATGTAGACAATTGGCAACAATATGCGTTTTAATAGAATTTGTTTTTTTTTTTACAATAGATTTTTTTGTCAAATGTCATTTTGTTTTGACAGGAGATACATTTATAATTGACGCGTCATGTTCCTTCATCGTTCGTCATACGGGTGTCATACTAATAAACGTGATTGTCCGTATTGCGGTTGCGCGATTTGCGTCAGACTAGTGGCGCATAGTATAACGGCCTTTGTACATATAATATTGATATTTTGTATTGAGATTGTACAGCCCATTATGTTTCATAAATTAATAAAGTAAATAATTATTGTTCTGAGTCCCAATAGATGTAAAAACCAGACTAATGGCAACTAATGGCAAAATTTCAGTTGTTTTGAGTTTTCACTTCTGCGGGGGACTTTATGCAGTCATAAACTCGATTTTTCTTTCTTTTGAAGACTTAAGCACAAAATCTTAAATACGAGAGACTTCAATAAAATGTAATTTTGTCCATTCTACGGTCTTTAAATGCGCTTAAAGTGGAAACACACCTAACAGCTTTTGGAACCTAACCTCTTAAATCACAAAAGGCCCTGTGTTTTGTCCGTAAGGGTGCTCTCCTTTGTGATAAGGGTCGCGAAGTAATTGTTACTTATGGGGTCGTGTGGGGTTATTTGACCGTCTTCCTCGGTTAAGTAGTTAATACGTTGACCTAGAAACACAAAAGTTGTGGTTTTAGATCCCATTGTGAATAGTAAATTAAAATTTTGTTTATATATATGCATATATACATATTATATATATGTATAATGTATGCATGAAGACGCTATGAGTCTTAAATGATAACAATGTGGGATTATTAGTTCGCGTAATCTATCTTAAATTATGAGATAACTAGCTGATTCCCGCAACATTGTCTGTGTCGTTTATTATCTAAACCGTTTTGTCATATCTTAAAGGCATTAGACAGTATATTCGACGAAAGCTCCCAGGCATTTTGACTTTTTCTGACACTTTCCAACATTTATTGTTATGTTGACAAATGATACATCAAAACATTCCTTGTGAATCACTCTATCTATTAATGAATAACGCATGATATTCCGCTTAGTAGTTATTGAGGTTATCGCGAACATACAGAGGGACTTTTTTTTTTTTTTTCGAAATGACTACGCTATTGACCCAGCAAGGTCTTAACAGCTTCACCGGACTACAACAGAGGGACGTGGCCGAGGACTTTCTTTATAATATGAAGTGATATTGATTAAATAATATAGTGAATAATTAAAACATAAAATTTAAAAATTTAAAATTGCTATCCCTATTCAAATTATGGCCTAATGTGTTTTTATACTTTGTACTAATTTTTATATTTTATAATCATCTGATGTTAAATGACTACGTAATTTAAAATAGTAAATACCCCAAACCTAGAAGGGAATGGCTCTCAAGTACAGCAGCCGGAACACCAACAGGTGATTGGAGATATTTTCACCTTGAAGTAGGTAGTTAGCCTGCCGGACTTATAAAAAACCTTCCACCGTGCTATGGTTGTAGGTTTGTAGGTGGTAGAGCCACATTGAAGCTGTTACTGGTTTCAGCATGAATGGTTCTGCTCTCCGGGTTACTATTACCCACACACAGAAACACCGACGTTAAGTAATAGTGCTTGTATTGTTGCGTTTCGTTCGGTCATCGAGAGCGTCAGAGCCTCACCTCCCCTCTCCCCCTCCCTCCCTTTCCTCCTTTCTACAACACCCCTTTCTCCCATTCCTCCCTCCCCTTCTTCTCCCAACCCCTCCCTAAATACATGCTGACAACGTACTTGTCACTCCCCTCGTGTTGCTGGTGCCTAGGGATGGTGGTGATCACTTAACATCAGCTGAGCCATCAATCTGTTTGCCTCCTATGATATAAAAAAAATGGTCTCATCACGATTTTTTCCTTCACCAAATGCTCCGACTCAGTTGCAAGAGTTCGAACCTAAGTCCATCGACGTTGTATCCCAATACGCTGACAAATAATCCATCATCCGTCCAAATGCCTATGTAAAAAAATACCAATAGAAAAGATCAATCTAAAAAAGCCAAGATATAAAAAAAAAATAACAATGTGATAAAATAGTGTTTCTGCAAACAGAATGATTAAAACGGTAATGATTATTTTGTAGAAGTAAAGAAAGAGCGTTTTACAGAAATAGATCGGAATTAAAATCGATTGCAGTGCGATTTACCTACGTAACTAGAGAGGCTTCACGGTCAAATTCTGTAAATCTCTGAACCCAATTTATCTTTGATGCTTGGCTCTATACTTCTTCGTGGAGAATTTCCTTTGGACGTCCGTTGCCTTTGATTATCAAAATTATGGACGTAGTAATAATAAATGTAATTCTATACATAGCCTTAATTAATGAGACATAAACAATCTTATACCTTTAAACGAGCAATTCTTGTATATTTTTATATTTGTATATATTCAGGATCTCGGAAACGGCGTCATCTATTTCCGTGAAACTTAGTATGTAGGTAGTTTCGGGGACGATAAATCGATCTAGCTAGATTTTATTTATAGGAAACTTTTTTAACTGAGTTTTCAGGCAATAACAAAATATAGCTAGAATATGAGGGTAAATTTCGCCGGCGCTGTCAAAACAAAAATAGCTCAGATGGAAATCGGTTGCTTCGAAAATCCGTGTAACCGCAGTTCGAATCCGAGTGTCAGTAAAAGAGTGTGTATTTTAAGTTTATTTTAATTTAAGAGTATTTTTTTAAAGAACCAAGCTAGGCTCGGTTGCCCAGGTACTAATTTTAGAACACGCAAAATCTTATTATTTATTAAAACCTTTTTAGGGTTTTGTCAAGGAAATATTTTGAAAAATAAATGTTGTAAAATGAAAACAATAAAAAGGAAACTGAAAAAGATCAGTTTTATAAAAGTTAGAATTTTCAGTTTAAACCTGTAATAGCATATACTTCTGGTTTTGATGTCATCTGACGGTAAGTGAATATGAGGGTGATGATAGATCCCGCTTACATGGTAACGAGTACGTAAGTGAAATAAATTCCATTCCTTAGTTGTACTTATTTATTAGCTGTTTTATTTTAAGCTAGCGGGTTCAGTAGACGATACCCGCCCTGATAATAAGACAAACTATACCTAACCTTTCTCCAAGAATCATTTTATATTATGGTAAAAACGGCATGAAGATGCATTTTCGATCTTATCGCGAACATATATATAGACAAACGTCAACTGTGATGAACTGTTATCCGTGTATTCGTATGTGTGAAATTGACCAAAAATATGTTGTTCACTGTAAACATGCGCGTGTAGCGTACATTGTACTGGACTCCAAGAATAAATATAATTGAAAGTCATACGTTTATATGTGATTTAAATTATAGCAAGGTATATTAATAACTTGATTATATCAACAATGTGGACATATTATATTTATATAATAAAAGATTTAACACATATTGTTCGGTATTGTATAGCTTAATATTTTCATTACTCTCTTGTATAGTGTAAGTGAGCACTGATATATAGATAGTAGTTTAAAGTTCCAGCTATGTGGCTGATGATAAATCCCAACCCATTCGATACACTATAGGTATTCACATATATAATGTACATGTTACCTGTTACTGTAGATGATATGCGTGTCATACTTACAAATATTTTTGAAAGAGTATTATTGTTATTTACACATCTAATAAAAATTTTAAATTTATTTAATATATTCAAAAAGCGCGTGTGAAGACGCGGGTAACAGCTAGTTTATAATATAAGAAAGTAAATTGCATCATATGAACCAAGGGAATATTAAGGACATAATGGTGGAAGCCGTTTTAGCATCTAATCGTCCTTTTGGGGAAAAAGGAGGATCTGTATTCATAAAACTCAAAATAGATGAAGTAACTGCTATTGGACTCATGAATAAAGATTTGATCTTACTTCAGGCCTTTGTTTATCGTAAGCATTAACCTGAAAGAATTAACAAAATGGCATTAATCTATAGGGTAATCAATTACACATATTCGCAGACATTAATAATTTTCGACAAGGTTTATTTATTCATTATCAAGTTTTATTATTCAGTAGTTTTAACTGCATCTATGGTTTAGTTACGTCAGAAATCATTCGATATCTCAAAACTACCTAATATTCGAAATGCATAAAAAAGCATACATTGAAACTAACGCTTCCATTTTAAATCTAAACTCTTCGTGGCTTAGTGGATTAAGTACACCGCAAAGCAGTCACAGTAATTACTAGTTTAATTCTCATAGGTCCAACGGTCGACCACCCTCTTTCTATTTCTCTCTCTCTCCCTCTAAGAGAAAGGATCTTAACTCTCGGTTTGTATTTACTGCTTTTAGAGGGAGAGTTATTTATTTAGTTCATTGTGGTATTCGAATTCTAAGACACTAGTTGAGAGCCGCAGTTTTACTTAGGTTTTATATTAAAAATTTTTGAATTTAAAATACTTATACGAGGGTTTTGAACTTCTGAACCGCAATATTTTGTGTGAATGACAATATTTAAATTTCAGCTGTTTTTATTCAAAATTATTAACATTAGTGTGGTTTTCATATCTATTGGTTCTCTTACAATAATTAAATACATTTTTATAGAATCTATTAATCAATCAAACGTATGATGAGCTGCAAAATATCCATATTACATGAACACAGGCCACTTCTATACTAAGCTAGTCTGACGGAAGCCGCGCAAGCGCTATACGGTCGATCATACTTACAGTTACGTAGCATGTCATGACGCGTAATTATAAATTTGCCAAAAATACCGCTCAACGCGCCAAAAGAAGATTTCACTTCAAAAACAATTCTTCAAATCTGACTGCTAATTATGGAGATTAGCACATTTACTATTACTAGTGGGCGCCCAGTGGTCGACATTTGATCATAGTTAATTGATTTTTTAAAGTTTGAACTTTATTAGGGTTCTTTTGTCAAAGGGTATACTTCTATAATCAAAGATTTTCACCATTGCTACTCAGTTATTTACCATATGCCATGATCTTTAATTATGTAATCATTAAAAAAAATGTGTGTGTAAATGAAAATTGAAATTAATTATAAATTTGAAACAAAAGCCACGTGGGAAAGCCCTCAAATTTAAAATTAACATAACTTTACGAAAATAAATGTAGTCTGTTCATTATGAGATATAGTGACATGCCCAGTATCATCGTTTGGAAAAGTAATGGATGCACAATACAATTAAATGGTGAATCCAATACAAAGTTGTTTTTAATACTACCATTAGCTTTTAAAAATAAATTCTTTTTTGTTGTTATATGACGTTGAATTGCAACATTCTAACCGTGGAGGTCTAAGTCATGGAACATACTTTTATGAACAAAATTTTTATTTTGACTATACAAAGCATTATTTGGCTCATTTTTTTATTAAATCATCATCTGAAGTGAGTTCAAAATAATAATAGTTATATGTTATAATAGTTATCTATACTAATATTATAAAAAGGTAAAGTTTGTGACGTTGTGACGTTGTAGGGAATAATCTCAGAAACTACTGGTCCGATTTGAATAATTCTTTCAATGTTATATAGATCATTCATCGAGAATGGTCATAGGCTATATCATAACGCTAAGATTAACAGGAGCTGAGCATAGATGAGAAATGTTTCAAAATCGGGATGTTTTTCCTTTTGAGAACAGCTGCGTGTTAGTGTTAGTGCATCTATTCCACGCGAATGAAGTCACGGGCAGAGTAAAAATGGTAGTTGGAACGTAAAAGTTAATATGCATATAGTCGAGCATAGCAACCTCCTTCGCAACCTTTTTTGAAGTTGTTATTGACGGCTGTCAAAATGTCTTTTTGATTTACATGTGTATATATGCTGTGTAAAATTCAAGCAGTAGTGTGAGTAGTGCATATTTTAATTAATTTAATGTACTTCTAATGCATTTTATATAAAATAAACAGTTTTCTGCACTTCTCCGCCATATAAACTTTATGGCACATTTCAAGTTCACCCGTTCACGGGAAATCGGTTAAAAAGGGGTACAAATATATAGATTTATAAGGACCTGAGCGACCGAGCCTAGCTCGATTCTTTAAAAATATTTTTAAATTAAAATAAACTCTTAGGTTTGCCTCACAAAATTAACATTTTTTCCAATAAAGAAATATTAAAAAAGATAGAGCCTTATAATTATAATAATAAAATTATTTATTTAATTAAAATAAATCGTTAAGTTATCCTTACAAAATATATATATATATATATATATATATATATATATATTGTATAAAGTAAATTAAAAAAAAAAAGTATTAACCGACTTCAATATTGATCAGAGGCATAAAAATAAGGCACTAAAAACCGGAAAATAAATAGTTTATCAAATTAACCAAATTTAATGAAACATATGAATATGTGTGCTACCAAGAGATGCATTGGAAGTCGGTGCCTTTGTACCTAGATGTAGATGATATGATTTTCGGTTGGCACCGACTTCCAATACATCTCTAGGTAGCACACATATTCATATATTTCATTAAATTTGGTTAATTTGATAAACTATTTATTTTCCGGTTTTTAGTGCCTTATTTTTATGCCTCTGATCAATATTGAAGTCGGTTAATACTTTTTTTTGAAAATTTACTTTATTTTACCATTTTTAGTGTACATATTTTTTTTTTCTAAAACATGCGGGTCACCTGATGGTAAGTGATCACCGTTGCCCATGGATACCTGCAACATGAGACGAATTACAGATGCGTTGCCGGCCCTTAAGAAAGGAGTAGACTTGTTTCTTGAAAGTTGTGTTACTTTGTCACGGATCCCATAATCAGAACCTAACCAAACTCTCATCAAACTACCCTTGAAGAACATCCTTTACAATAAAAAAGGAATCATCGAAATCGGTTGGCATGATATTGAGTTATTCGTCTATTTGTCGTATACACACCAAATGCAAATTTAACACTTATACGGTTTTGCACTGGATGCCGTTGACAGAACTAGACCAAAAAAAATGGGACCACACGGGAAGCACTAGCTTTCAAATAAAAAAAGAATCATCAAAATCGGTTCAGCCAGTCCAAAGTTATGAGGTAACAAACATAAAAAAAAAAAAAAACATACAGACGAATTGATAACCTCCTCCTTTTTTTGAAGTCGGTTAAAAATATTGACAATTTCACGGAAATAGATGACGCCGTTTCCGAGATCCTGAATATATACAAATATAAAAATATACAAGAATTGCTCGTTTAGAGGTATTAGATAGATAAATATATTATTAACTAGCCTCTGCCCGCGACTTCGTTCGGGTGAAATAGGTACTTTGGGCTAACGCTAACACGCAGCAGAAGCTCTTAAAAGGATAAATCATCCTGATTTTGAAACATTTTTCATCTGTGCTCCGCTCCTATTGCCACTAGCGTGATGATATGTAGCCTCTAACTATTCTCGACGAATGAGCTATATAACACTGAAAGAATTATTCAAATCGGACTAGTTGTTCCTGAGATTACCCCCTACAACGCCACAACATCACAAACTCGCAAACTCACAAACTATACTTCTTTATAATATTAGTATAGATAGATATTTTCGACTTGCACATTACATGTTTCTGCGAAATAAATGTATTATCTATGAAATACTTAATGATATCATTCTATATACTTTAATATCTCCAACCGCAAGCATTTCCCTCTGACACGAATATAATTCATCATCATCATATGAAAATGGGGTGTGAGAATGTAAATACGTAATGTAGGCTAATGACCTGCGGTTCACAGCTTAATACGCGACTAGTAATTACTTCGAAATCGACGAACACTGTAAAAACGACTTTAATTACGTGGCAATAAGGTTCAAACGAAATACAAACAAAGTATGCTTTGGTACATTGATAAACCATTATGGAAATCTCTTCCGTATGTATTGCGTTTAAAGTTGAGTTTTACGCAAATAATACATATATTTTCCATACATGTTATAAGAAGTACCTGGGCGACTGAGCCTAGCTCGGTACTTTAAAAAACATTTTTAAATTACAATAAACTGTTAGGTTTGCCTTATAAGCTACGCGGAAGACACCCTAGTCGTAGCCCAGGGAAGGGAATGGACGGAGCTGGTGCGCCTGACCACGCTGGCTACGACCTTCGTGGCCGGGCGCATCCGCCGACAGGGCCTCAGAGTGGTCCATGAAAAAACCGAGGCCCTGCTGTTCCACGGGCCTCGGCGGGGGCCACCCTCTGGGGCCCATATAACGGTGGGAGGAGTACGTATCAGGGTGGGGTCCACGATGAAATATCTGGGCCTCACCCTGGACGGGCGTTGGCGGTTCGAGCCCCACTTCTAGGGGCTCGGACCGCGTATAGTAGGGGCGGCGGCGGCGCTCGGCCGCCTTCTCCCGAACGTGGGAGGGCCAGGCGCTGCCTGCCGCCGTCATTATAGTGGGGTGGTGAGGGCCATGGCCGTCTACGGGGCGCCGGTGTGGGCGGACTCCCTCAGCGCCACGAACGTTCGCGTCCTGCGCAAAGCGCAGCGCACAGTGGCGTTGAGGGAGATCCGCGGGTATCGCACGGTGTCCTCGGCGGCGGCCATGGTACTCGCGGGCTCTCTACCCTGGGAGCTGGAGGCGGAAACTCTTGCCGCCGTGTACAATTACGCGGCGGCAGGAAAATCCCGAGGTAGACCTCCGGCGCCCAGGGAGATCGCAGCGCTGCGGGCAATAGCCCGCAGCCAGCAAATAGAGAGGTGAGGCCGACACCTGGCGAACGAGCGTTACGGAAGATTTACCATAGACGCCGTCCGCCCGATCCTGTCGGCCTGGGTGAACAGGGGATGGGGCTCCCTGACGTACCGTCTGGTGCAGGTGCTGACCGGGCACGGATGCTTCGGTTGGTACTTGCACCGGATAGCGCGCAGGGAGCCCACCGCCGCATGCCACGAGTGCGGAGCTGAGACGGACACCGCGCAGCACACTCTCTCGGAGTGCACCGCGTGGGGCGATCAGCGCCGCGCCCTGGTTGCGGCGGTGGGGGACGATCTCTCGCTGGCGGGCGTGGTTTCGGCCATGCTCGGCAGCGAGGACGTCTGGGCTGCTGTAGCCTCCTTCTGCGAGACCGTCATCTCAGAGAAGGAGGCGGCGGAGAGGGCTCGGGAGGTCGATCCCAGAAGTGGTCCTCTCCGCCAAAGAAGGGCAGCGGGAGGGGCGAGGCGTAATGCCCGACCCTCCCAAAACCGTCGCCAAACCTGAGGGGATGGTGCGGGGCCCCCATCTCCTCGTTGCACTGGTGAGGCTGACGAGGGGAGGCTGCTGGTCGTGTACCCAGTAGCCTCTCTATAGTAGGGCGACGCCTGGCGTTCATTCGCCAGGCTGCCGCAGGGGCAGTTTTCAGGTCAGTGAGCATGCCCGATCCCTGGCTGCCCCTACCATGCGGCGGACGGTACACCGTGGGGTTTTAGTCCGTGCGAATCGGACATCACCTACCCTCTCCCCCGGGAGGGTAGCGTATCCGTTCGGGATTTACCCACGTTAATAATAAAAAAAAAATTTTTTTGCCTTATAAAATCAACATTTTTATTACAATATATATATATATATCCCTTTCGATGTCACTCGGATTCGAACCGATTTCCGATTTCCATCTGAGCTATTTTTATTTTCACAGCGGCGGCGAAATTTGCCATTACATTCTAGCTATATTTCTCATTGCCCGAAAACTCAGTAATAATAAGTTTTTTATGAATAAAGTCTATCTAGATCGATTTATCTTCCCCGAAACTACCTACGTACTAAGTTTCACGACAATAAATGACGCCGTCTCCGAGATTCGAAATATATAAAAATATACAAGAATTGCTCGTTAAAAGGTATTATTAGATAGATAGATACATCTATAGCGTCTGTACTTTTTAGATTATTGCGAAAAAAAATGTTTCGGGTGTCTTAGAATAAGTAATAAAACACTGAAATGTCTGTCTGTCTGTTTGTTCAAATACGCATCACTTCTCAAATCATCATCATTAAAATTGGTTCGCTCTCTCAAAAGCTATTCTAAATTTAACAACGCGACTTAAGTACGAGAGAAAAGTAAAGATGTAAATGGACTTAATACATTCAGATGATTTAATTAGTCACTGTTTTGTATATTACGTTTCACACGAACGAAATCAAATAAAATACTATGGCTTATGAATAAAATTTTAAATAGAACTAAAGTATTATATTTAGGACTGTGGAAATAAAAAAAACTATTTTAAGTAAAAGAATTTAGGGGACGTAAGAGTCCTTTCTCTGATTTCTTCCTTTGATTTACATTTTTTTAAATGAGTAATCGTTGTTGATTTTAGTGGGGTGTATAGTTTCATCGGGTTATTTAAAAGAGCGTTTAAAGCACTTAGTCAGTTGTAGTCTGGTGAAGCTGTTAAGACCTTGCTGGGTCAATAGCGTAGTCATTTCGAAAAAAAAAAGTAGTCATTTCAAAAAAAAAAAATTTACTCAAATGACAAGTAGCTCAAAGATGTAATATCTACATTAAAAACGTTAGGTTAAAACTTCAATATGTTTGTTGTGAATTCTTTTGATTTTACCAGACAGTGTTCGAATAACGTAAATTTTTTTATCGGGATTGTGACTAAATCAATTATGGTTTCACTACGTTTACGCTTAAAGCAATGCTCAATTATTTATATAAGAAAATTAAACATCATTGTGATAAACAAAATACATAGACATATTCGTTGCTTACATGGTACACGGCTTGTACATGGTATAGTAAGTTCAAGCACCAATATTATGTGCATAAATCCGCTAATAATGTTTTTTTTTTATAGAAGCACGACAAAGTGACTGCACTAAGCCTGATGTTAAGCATAGTACAATCCAAAAACAGTGGCGACCACCGAGAGACAGATTATCCATCGCCGGTCGCCGCTGTCATGCCGGCCATAATGACGAAAGTCGCCCGGTACTGGATATACACAGGCTGATCCCGAAACGCGACGCGCAGAAGCGAGTTACTATGACGGGCTTTTTCGCCATATGCATGGTGGTTGCGACCCAGTCGGGCTGTAAAACCCTACCACCCCGCTCTCGCCATTGCCTCGTTCGTTGATCAGCAGGGTGCACCACGTGCAGATGAGGTTGGCTTGGGTGTCTCAAGTCTTAAGATGTTATTCGATAACCCTTACACCCCAACACCCCTTACACCCCAACACCCCTTACACCCCAAAATCTTACCCTTGACGATATAAATAATGCGTTAGTAATAAGGACAAGCATAGGGAAGGTAAAAGGAAAAGGGCAGACCACAGAAAAAGTGGAATGATGACATTACACAAGTTGCAGGAGTAACGTGGAATAGAGTGACCCAAGAAAGACAGGTATGGAAAAGGTTGGAGGAGGTATTTGCCGATTGGCAACCGAATCTACAAAAAATATTAAATATTATAATAGATTAAGATATATTTAACACAATCATCGTTTTTAGTTTTAATACTTCGTAAATTAGATACTAAGTTGGTCTGAATAAAGGGCTCTATTATTTTATTATTTAATCAGGACAAACTATAGAAGATTTTTTTTTATAATAAAAAAACTCACTTCCGCATTTATAATATAAGTAAGCATAGGGAATAAACTAAGATACACATATTATTTTCTTTATTAATAAAATCGCCTATAGACTCATACTTAACTAGTAAAATACTCAGTCACGATGCCCGTGAAATCCCTCAGGCTACGTGGAAAGGGTAGACTGTCTATTTTATGTCTGAAGGTTAATTTACGATTTGCTGGAAAATAGAAGATTTGTGCTTAGTACATTATTATTAGAATGTGGTAACAATATTATTGAACTTCTTACTACCGCGTGATTGTCTTTATGTATTGGCGTGAGAGCCATTGTAACATTATTCAGACCGTACTTCATAAACTGACCGTATCATACATAAACCAAATGATTGCGAAATGAGTGGTCTCATATTAACCGGTACATTAGTAACTGTGCATAAAAAATCATGCGTGCTTAACATTTGAAATACTATCAAAGCCGCTTAATAGGCCCAACGAGATTCCATATAAAGCACGACTATCATATAAGAAGCTGGTCACTTAACTAAACTATGCAACAGGGTATCTTACTGACATAGACATTTACAGTACTCAGCTTTTCATTTGGCACGTCGGGAATAAAACCGAGATAGCTAAATTCAGATTTCTATAGCGTTATCTTTATCTGTCGCAGTCATTCGGTCGCGCCATGCGCTTTACAAAACCGGAGCAAAACGATCGCAAAGTCAGGTAGTCTTATAATTTTGTCAATAAATTAGTAAGGTAATGCAAACATAATTTTACAGATATAAATGGTTGTTTTATAAATTAAAGCTTTCTAACAAACGATTAAAATATTTTCCCGTAAGCTCTATACACAATAACCTAAGAAATATATTTGTATCTACGACACATTGCGATATAATTATGTGCCCACCTAATTATCTTGCTAAACAATTTTACCACATTCTCTTTCCTTTAGGCAAATCGAGGGAAAAAAATCAAACCAAAACCCACCACAGAAACGTATAAAAGCGAATGGGAAAAAAATACTGTCATCGCATTGTCCATACAAGCGGTATACCGCGTCGTAAAACCGCGAAACAAACAAAGAGCGGTCACGTTTATGCAACGAAACCCTTATATATTCCCGTAAACAAATAAAACCGATGTTAAATCGCGTCCGTAGCGAAAAAAATATCCAACTCTTGCGAAATCGTGATTTCTGACTGGGCCAAGTCATAAGACATCAGCGTCTACGAAAAACAAAACACTAGTCCGGTGAAGCTGTAAAGGCTTTGGAAGGCCAATAGCATAGTCAGTTCGAAAAAAAAAACAAAACACTAGTGAGACATAATACGATCACTCGAATCACAGCGATACAATAAATTGGACAGTAATGCATGCTAAAATGACAGTCGTTCCCAAAGTGCTGCCCTTAGACAACAATATAGATATGAATAGCCGACTCCATATAAATATATATCAGCTTAAAAAATAAATAATTTTATAGAATGTAAAATATCAGTAATACTTAAATTATAGAATTAACAAAAAAATATAGTGCATTTTTCTTTTTGTTATTTTTATTATTACTCTGATTTCATTTTAATTTACAAACATCAACTCAAAAATCCAGCGGAATTTACCAGATTTTACCACATTAAAATAATAATTTCGCGCCTGTGAAATAGCAGCGATAAAAAAATAATTTCACTCTTATATTAAAACTACCTGTGCCCTCTACTTTGTCCGCAAACCTTATGTAAAAAATACGCCGCGTCGTCATTAAAATAACAATAACTTTTCATACAGTGAACTGATTTTAATGAATATACAAGTAAGTTATTTTCGAAGATATGCTTTATGATTGCCTTGGTGTGGTTTTATTGTGAACGCAGTACTTTGGCGGTGATATGCGTATACAAACAAACTGACAGATACACAGTCAGACATTTCTAAAAAATAATTATTCCCAGAAATCTGCAAAATTTTTCTCACGAAAATCGAAAAAGGGCAGACATGTTGGATGTACATACTTATCAATATATCTAGGAGATATATCAATTTTAATACCTCGCTAAATAACCTTGTAGAATTAAAATACCACTAATACTTAAATTACAGAATAGACTAATATGTAGTCATAGTCTACTACTTTTCAAACTGTCTGTTAATTTTTATTATTATTTTGATTTTATTTTATTTTAAATATCTGGAGCAGTTGATCAGATTTCATCAAATAAAATTAACACCTGTGAAATAGTAGACTGTTAAAAGAAATAATTTCACTGTATACTGAAATATCGCAATTTTCATACGTACCGTTGCAGTAAAGCTAACATAAGAGTTGAAAGCAGTTATCTGTGGCGACCGATCGCGTATTCTATTTCGAATTGTGACAGTTATAGTGCAACTTTTTTGACCATCGTTTCGCTTAAGTATTTAAAAATAACGTTGTTGATCAGTAGAAACCTATTAAATATAATTTCAATATTTGCATAGATAAAGTATATAATTAAGTTAAATAAACTCCGTCATAATAATCTTATATATTACACCAAACTGAAAATGTTAATAATATCTCTAGAACTTAAGATATCTGTATTTCTAAAAACAAATCCGAAGAAATCTACCTTCTTAAGGGAGTATTATTAGATAGTTTAGTACTTTTCATTCCAAGGCTTTGACAAAGATTCCTTTCTTTTTCGGCCTGAATAACGCATTACTTCTCTATAATAAACATCTTTGCGAAACAGTTTGTTACCAAAAAATAATATTAAACAATTAAACAAATAAAACAGTCTGTAAATACTTTTATATATTTATATATTCATGGATTTCAAACTTATATTACTCATAAGTTTATTTCACTTTTATCGAAAAAAAAATTTTTTTTTTTAAATTCTGGCAATCAATCTTTCTGATTATTACTGCTATTGTCGCGTGGTCAATAATATTACAAGCGTTGTGTAATCACTTCAATATTTAGCGTCGTATGAATCAATATTCTAATAAGATAGTGCATCCCTTGTTAGAACCTTCCAAGGAGATTTTGTGGCATCTCAGAATTTCATGCTTCGTGGTATTATTTTCCATTCACTTCACTTATGTACAATAAACTAACTATCCTATGTAAAACAGCATCAAATTTACAAAATATAGAGTCAAATAACACAATATTATGAACAAAATATAAAATCTACTACATGACAGACAGAAATCCCGCCAAAAACTCTCAAAAAATATTCATATTGTACTTAACGAAGTATTTAATAAGAATTTTGAAAAAGCGCCATCTATGAACGTTTATTTGAACAAACAGAAACTCATGCACGCGACACGATCCTCTCATTACGCACAGGAAATTCTAGTTCATGTAGGGGAAAATATTTCAGTTAACACGCAATCGTATCGTAGTGCGGTTGTGTTACTGTTTGAAATATATTTCACGACTTAACATACGGTATTTTAAGAGTACGTGTGTTTAAAAAAATATGAATGTTTTATATTATAAAAATAATGTATTAAGTGTGTAGAATAGAAGTGTTTTTAATCATGTCTTATGAGTGTCGGTTTTAGTACGTTCAACATAATAATGACTCGTGTGAGATAGTGTTTCGTCTGGATTCTTAAAGTGGCATTATGATTAACGTGAGGTAATTTTTTTAACAATATTTTGTCTTATATATTTTATATATAATATTACTAACTAATTCCTCTATTATAGATCGGTTTACATATATTGAGTATATGGTTTTTCTTTTTGTTGAAATAAATAAAAAAATATCGCTAATTATTTCGTTGTCATATATATTTATTTGCTAAGATAAATATATATGACAATTATTTGTTTTGTTTCTTTGGTTCGAATTTCATTTGGTTTTGTTGTTTGTATTTTATCTGTTTATACCAATTTTAACAGACTCGTTTATTCTTTTCTCTATCGTAAAATAAGTGCCCTGAGCTTTTTATTTATGGGTTAACAAATTATTACAGATCAATTTATTATAGTCTCTCTTGTGTTATTCATATGTGTATATAAATGAAAATTTTGTATTTTCAATATTTTTGTATATTGTATATATTGTATATATAATGAATAATAAGTTTGTTAAACTACTGAGATCATTCGGATATAGTTTTATTTATTTAGATAACGACTTAATTATATACAGAACGTAACGTAAATCTCATTTTGAAATGGTTACGTTCCGAAAGGTTCTATAAAAAATTAAAACCACGGTTTATAAAAAAGTTATGCTTGATATTATATTCTTTATATAATTCACTCATTTTTAACACAAAACTCGTGTTTGTCTCACAAGGTAATTGTGTGAGAGATTGCAGTTTAACAATCTAATAAATTTTAATTTGTTAGATGTTTTAAATTCCATGCTGTACATTATAAGAAATTGAAATGTCTGCGAAAAATATTTATATAGCTATATTTCTTTTTTCCCTCGTTTCTTTGTACGAGGTATTACTATATAGAAAATTGCTTAACAGTTGAGTTACATGTCTTCAATTTTATCATTGCTATTTAACATTTAGGGAACCAATGATATTACATATATTTGTAATATCATTGTATGGAACATCATATTTGTACGTTGCTCAGATAGAGTAGTCTCATCCATCTCATTTTTTTAAAATCGGTACAGATGTTTCCGAGTTTAGCTCTTATAGTCAACACATATTTATATAAGCAACCTGTCGCGGCTTTGTCTGAATTTGTGTATTTTTGTGACAACATACGTTATTCTTTCTTAATTGTAACAGTTAATTAAAAGCACGCAAATATTCTAAATTGTTCTCAATCAATCTAGTAATTGGTTGTGTTTTTCAATCTTGCTTAATAATTTTTTTTAGTTTCTGCGTTCAAGATTCACAGACATACATTCATTCTAAAATATTTTCTCATTTATAATTTGTTTGTATTATTATATTTATATGTATGTCTAGATTGTGATATTTGATAAAATCATATAAGATTGAATAGGTAATTTGTATTCACTGTAATTTTGAACATATTTATCTAATAGATACGCTATGTTATAAGAGACATCATGAATCTCATTATAAAACTTTAGAAGAAATCTCGAGTTAATGTGGCGCTATACTCAGTTGATTTACAGACAGATTATATGCTATGAAAAGGTACAAAGCGAAAATAGGGTATAAGTAGGGTAAATATATGAACGATGGTGATATCTGGTATGTACATCACTGTCTGAGCATCTACTAAAAACGATGGCAACATTAATGTACTTGAAATATGTGTATATATATGTTAGAAAGATAAATCCGATCGAGTTTCTTGCAGATTTTTTTCTAATATTTGTTTTTTTTTATATCATGTAGGAGGCAAATGAATATGCTGGTCACCTGTTGTTAAGCGATCACCGCCGTCCATAGACACTGGCAACCCCAAAGGAGTCGCAAGTGCATTGCCAGCCTGTGTTTGGGGAATGTAGAGAAAGGGAGAGGGGTTAGAGGAGAGGGGAGATGGGTCTCCGGCGCTCTCGCTGATCGAACGAAACGCAATAATGCAAGCACTTTTGTTTCACATTGGTTTTCTGTGAGAGGGTGATGCTACCCCGGACGAGCCGACCCATTCATGCTGAAACCAATAATAGCTTCAGTGTGGCTCTACCACCTACAATACATTAATGGGTTGTTTTTCGAAACTGCTGGTAGCTTTAACGTTCATAAGCGCCTTCTTAGGGCCTAAACTGAATAAAGTATTTTCGACTTTGACTAATTATTCAATTCAATTAGGGGTGTAAGGGGTGTCGAGTAACATCCTAAGACTTGAGACACCCAAGCCAACCTCACCTGCACGTGGTGCACCCTGCTGATCAACGAACGAGGCAATGGCGATAGCGGGGTGGTAGGGTTTTACAGCCCGACTGGGTCGCAACCACCATGTATATGGCGAAAAAGCCCGTCATAGTGACTCGCTTCTGCGCGTCGCGTTTCGGAATCAGCCTGTGCATATCCAGTACCGGGTGACTTTCGTCATTATGGCCGGCATGACAGCGGCGACCGACGATGGATAATCTGTCTCTCGGTGGTCGCCACTGTTTTTGGATTGTACTATGCTTACCATCAGGTATAGTGCAGTCACTTTGTCGTGCTACAATAAAAAAAAAAAAAATTCAGAAAGACTACGAAAGGTGATTGAAATATTTGTCCATTGATATAAAATGTTAAGCAGATAGGCCCCTGAAGGGGCTGATGGGACCGTTTAAAATAGTCCCCACTAGGATATGCGGTGTAAAAAAAGAAGAGCGTGTGAGCGGTTAATGGCCTTGCTTATAAATAAATAAAAACAACAAGATCCTCAAATAATAAGTGTGGACTGACCTGTAACACAGCACCTCGCACGGAGCAGCGTCTCAGACAAGATGAGAGGTGTCTTCAAGATGAGAGGTGTCTTCTATGCATATATTGCTATGAGCGGGTGACGAAGATATATGCGGAAGATAGCCACTTAATAGAAAAAAAATCTAGCGTCAAGCACAATGCTTTATTACCGGCGGTAACAAGCGAACTATATTGAAAAAACAGATTGGTGCGGTGCGTCAAATTTTGAAAATCGTTCCATTTTTCTTGAATTTAAATATATCTTCTTATGCGGTATTGTTGTCAGCCAGGAAAGTCGCTTATAGCGTATGTATACTCCGTACTCGACCAGTACAAACCAGAAGTACAAATCATTATTTGGAGTGCAGCTATTAAATTTATAAGAGGCCAACCAGCCCCAATAAATGTTACGGTTTAATATTTGTGACAATAAAGCATACTTAATACTAAACGTAAGAGAATTAGTATAAATCCTTAGTAATCCTAAATAGTATTATAACTACGTAAGAGAAAGTTTTTGTTATGCTTTTGACGTTGTTACTACTAAATGATCGTAGTTTTTTATGTGAGTTATAAGAGGTATATTAATAGATATAGGGTACATTCTACTTAGAAAAAATGTATTGTGCAATCTATATAAGGGCGGTGTACTTTAATAGTGAGCTGAAATAAAGGCCTATATGAATAAACCCAACTCGCAGTTTGCTTTTCTTTGTATGAACTAATTATTTTCTCAAAATAAATTAATTTTGATCCACATCTTACACAAGTTTGGATAACTATTTGTTAGCAATTTATATCTTGTTTGATCCATTTATACGCTAGAAAAATAGTATAACAAAGCGATACGTCTGAAGGAGCACGTATAATTAGGAATTTCTGAAGGTAAACCACATCAAAGGGTGCCCGAACAAAATGTTGAAAAGCCCAAAGTGTTTTTGATGAACAATTTTGTTCTATCAATTTCCTCCTCAAGTTAAACGGTAAATTGGTTACTTTTACAAAAGGCTTGTTTATTTTTTGTAACATTTATGCTTATCAGAAGTTGAGAATTTAATTTATTAGATACATAATTATAAGACTTTTTTCGAACTAACTATGACGGGACATTCCAGCACAGCGCAATTTGAAGAGCGCTAATTTTAAGGAACCATATGAATGGATTTTATTTTTTGAATAAATATACAGAATTCTTCTGTATGTGTATTTGTGACTCAATTTCCTGAAGACGGTTGTACAAATTTTGATGAATATTTTTGTGTGTTCAGGTTGGACCTGGTAGGTGACGATGCAGTCTGATTCTAGGACTTTTTTATTATCGGGGTAGGGCAACGTCCACTGATCCCGCTAGTATACAAATACTAATTATTTGTCGAATGTATGTAAACGCATCACTTCCAATTCTATTATTTTTATGTTGTATATGTAACAGTCAAAACTAAGTTTGTAGGAAAAATTAAAAATTATCATAAAAAATCTTTAAAAATATTGAGAGAAATGATATATTGACGTTCAGTTATAAATGCAATATTTCATATCATTTTCTTAGTCAATACATCTGTGCAAAGTTGGGGCGGATAGCAAGTCTATATACTAACACGTCGTTGTGTGGTAGATCTTAGTAAGTCGTTGAATAATATTCAGATGTACGTGAACAAACGGAAAGTTTCTGATTTTATACTATATTGGAGGAGCTACTATTGACCTTTCGTGCCATTAATTGTATCGGTGGAGTTACTAATGACCTGAAATGCCATTGGTTGAAGTTATCGGTTGTTCATGTATTTTGATCAGTATTAGCTGTTAACTCCCGCTATGTACCTTAGAAGGCAACCGATGACTAGATACTGGGCATTCTTGCTCAAAGATTTGGGCTAGTCTAATCTACGCATAATACGTCGTTATTACTTTCAGTGTTACACTTCTGTATCTGCTCACTTTTGTATTCGAGTGGTCTCGGTGAATTGATTGATCAAATCATAATAATTACGATAGTATGGATGGCGTCATGCTATAGACGCTATTTTATCGCTGCCGCGATATATTTTTTATGTTCGAAAAAAAAACCACATATAAGATTTACTAATACACGTACAACAAAACTTTATATATTAAGTGGATGTTGGTTTAACTGAAATTTTGAACTCCAAAGACGTTTGACTTATCATCCTAAAATTTAGCCACACTCGCCACTAGGTGCTCTTACTCTATGGTTTATTTTTGTGATTTTCTTTATCGATATACTTAATGATGTAAATAAATAAAATTACATGGTCTCTTTATAAAATAATGGCTTTTACTAAAATGATATGAAACAGTTTTACAAAAATTTGCCTGTTTGTTCATTCTATCAAAAGTTATAGAAAATTTAATGTCAACGCGACTTAAGTACCAGAGAATAATACACCAATGTACGCGGACGAAATCGCGGGCGCAGCTAGCATGTAATAAAAAAGACATCAACAAAAAAGAACAAATTTATTGGATACATCTTGTCAAAGGTGATTATTCTCTTCTCTACGAGAGTGTCTACGCAATCGCTACAAACGGCTACGACATTACTACGTAATTACGTAGCAAATACAAATGTTCTACAAGTGTATCCAATTGGCTACATATGTTATTCTAATAGATCTGGAAGTTTTATACAGTTTATTCCAATTTGTACTATATTATTCTATAACTGAGAGCATGGTAAATAAAATAGGTAAATAAAATATAGGCTTTAATATAGGAATTTATTGCTACGGGTCCATCCATAGTAATAAATTGACTGTAAAATACTACATAATTTATTGAAGGATTTCAATAACTAATCCGATTCTATTCAATTCAAAATTCATAATCACGGGCTTAATGGAACTACTTTTACTTAACGGAACTGTTTTCGCTTGAATAGATACGTTGTTAAATATATCTATTTTAAATATTTAAGGTGCTCTTTCAATAAAGCTTTTTAATCATTTCATGGACTGTTTTATATCTAAACTAACGGACCACCCGGCTTTTTTTATATCATAGAAGGCATATGAACAGGTGGGTCACCTGATGTTAAGTGATCACCATCGTTCATAGTCCTTGTAACACCAGGGGATTCGCAAGTGCGTTGTCATCCTGTGTTGAGGGGGGAAGGGAAGAAAAGAGGGGTAGGTGAGGAGGGGTGGGCCTCCGGCTCTCTCACTGACCGAACGAAAGGCAACAATGCAAGCACTGTTACTTCACGTCGGTTTTATGTGAGCAGGTGATAGTATCCCGGGCGATCCGACCCATTCATGCTAAAGCCAGTAATAGCTTCAGCATGGCTCTACTACATATTATTATTACGTCATACCTCTATATGGACGTTATTTTAACGATGCTTTGGTATATATACGGTAAAAAGGTAAAAAATACCAAGTGTCTTGGTAGATTATGTCGATGGTAGTTTCAACATTCATACGTGTTTCGAGGCCTAAATTAAATGATATTATTCCTTGTAGATTAAAAAAAACGCAACGCAATACAGCAAATAATTTAATAGCAGAATAACTTACAACAGTTTGTGACAATATAAAATAACACAACAGTATAATTTATTGTTGATATACAGAAGTTTTTGTTTTGGCAACAAATCTTCTCGTAGATTATTACTACTATCGTTGAGTTAGTAATGATATTATAAGTTTCTTGCAAACATTTCAATGTTCTTACATTGGTAGCCGTTTTGTTAGAACTTTCCAGGGAGTTTTTATAACAAATTAGAATCCATACTGCCTTTCTTTTCGGTCTTACTACGCTAGTGACCCAGCAAGGTCTTAACAGCTTTACTGGACTAGTAAGGCGAGCGCATAAGGCACTCAGCCGATTTTATTTGACAACTAGCTCAAGGGTGCACGGCACACCTCGGCTTGGGCTGTCTGATACATGCAATTCGCGACCTATCTGAGCTAACCTCAGCTAACTATTTATACGTATATGATTTCTTGAAACATATATGTGTACCAAGCATACATACCTCAACAACTGTTATAGATATTTCGCATCGGATAATTTTCTGAACTATTTCAGTTCGATAAGGGAAAAAAATAAAAATAAAACCTTTCCACTTTCATATGTAAGCGTGTATGCGTGCACGTGTGTGAAGGTGATATATGCAATGTTGTCGCAGTGATGTAAGATTTTGTGTCACTGTATCGCGCGAGCAGTAAACTCAAGGGCTCCACGCCGAGGGAACGGACCTAGGCTTGAGCCGCTGCCGAGGGTGGCCTAATCTGCCATACTACGTGGTCTTATGTCCGATCTACTTCACTTGTGCACAATAACGAATAATACCACCAATCTTACAAAATGTATTGCCAAATAATACAAGATTGTGAATATAATCTACTACATGACACTACAAGATGTAACTCAGGCAATAACTTATTTAGTGCCGTTTGGCTTTTGTTTCAGATTATTCAGACTTTATCATGTCAATGCATCAATTACGGAGGAGTTTTAAAAATGTTGGCACTCGTTCGTTAGCGGATTTCTATACGATAAAGAAAATGCTTTCCATCTCGTGATAAATGTCCACTAGTCACTAATTGTTCCGATGGGAATAACGGGATGCTTTTTCAAGATAAATGCTCGTAATTTACTACAGTTTCAGTTTTTGTTTATGTACAGAACTAAAAAATTGTTTGGCACTCCGGAATAGTAGTTTTAAGGGGTTTTACTTATTGGTGTATGTATTTCCGAACGTTGTTACTGATTCAATTTATTCTGATGATGCAATGCGTCCTATTGATTGATTGTGTGAATACAAAGGCAATTGTTGCTGTCATGCCGACCTGCATATCTGCATGTTTATATCAACTGGTTTACTCTGAAATGCTGAGTCACTATGATAAATGTACCATATAATTTTTTTTTTTTCGAACTGGCTACGCTATTGACCTAGCAAGGTCTTAACCGCTTTACCGAACTTCTAAGGTGAGCGCTTAAGGCACTCAGACGATTTTATTTGGGCAACTAGCTCAAGGGTGCACGGCACACCTCCGCTTGGCTGTTGCCTGTTACATGCAAACTCGCGACCTAACTTAGCTAACCTGGCTAACTATTCATATATGTTTGAGTTGTTGAGACGCATATGTGTACTAAGCATACACACCTCAACAACCCCTCCATATATTTTTATCGGAAAATTAGAGTTTTTCCAGTTCGATAAGGGAAAAAAAATAAAACACTTCCACCTTATGTGTAAGCGTGTAGGGCGTGCACGTGTGTGGGGGTGATCGTGTAGTGTTGTAGCAGTGATGTAAATTTATATGTCATTGTATCGCGCGAGCAGCGCACTCAAGGGCTCCACATCCAGGGAACGGACCTAGGCTTGAGCCGCTGCTGTGGGAGGCCTAATCGGGTATTATAAAAAATGACAGTGTGTTTCGAACTGAAAAACTCTCTATTTTCAAATAATAAATATATGGAGGAGTTGTTGAGGCGTGTATGCTTGGTACACATATACGTTTTAACAACTCATACATATATGAATAGTTAGCTATGTTAGCTAAAATAGGTCGCGATTTTGCATGCAGTATGCAACAGCCAAGCCGAGTTGTGCCGTGCACCCTTGAGCTGGTTGCCAAAATAAAATCGGCTGTGTGCCTTAAGCGCTCGCCTTAGTAGTCCGATGAAGCTGTTAAGACCTTGCTGGGTCAATAGCGTAGTCATTTCGAAAAAAAAAAATCACTTTTTATAATATTTTATATTACCTGTAAATAATACGGAACAAATTCTCTATGTTATAGTGAAAACTGTGTTAAAATCCATTGCGTTATTTAGAAGAAAAATGAATACGCAGAAATTTATGAAAAGCGACTTTAATTTATAATGTAGAAGATAGCTTTTCCAGTGTTAAAATATATTTCATATCCAGTGTTAAAATATATTTCATATCCAGTCTTAAAATATATCTCAATGTATATAACGGATATATAATTCCACTTTTATATTACAATCAGTTGGGAGTTTGTTTTGTTACGAGGCATAAAGATTTTACTGTATGAAAATGTTGTCAAAGCGACTTTGTTGCTTTATGTATGTGACTCGAGAATGTGACGTCATAGGTCTGTAATTTATAAAGTCGACAGACGATATTCCCACATTGTAAATGAGTATTCCGCATATTTAGTATAGTCCTTTTGTAATCTTAATTATTTTGTTACCACGTTTTTATGAACTTGATTTAGTAAAAACCTTCTTGGTTGAAAATTTGAAAGGAGGTTTAACTAACTTTACGATGGGCTAGAGATACTAAATACAAGAAAATTGAAACATGGAGAAGAAGGAAATTCATTGCGAAATTTTGTTGCTTATGTATTAACGCCACTGCGTTTTCCTTTGTTTTGCAAGTCTAGTCTAACCAAACCAAGAGGAACAATTGAGAAAAATAAATATTCTATATATATCATCAGATATTTTTTATATATTCTTGTTTTGTTTAGTTTAGGTTACAAAATAAAGCGTTGCCTAGCAATCAAGGACAAGCAGGAAACAGCTTTTTACCGTCAGCTATTTGTATAGAAATATATTATAATTTACATTTTCTTTGGTGTACAATATTTTATTAAATAGCCAAGTGTTAGTAGTGTTTGGCGCGATTACTTATTGGTATTAACACTATAATATCAAAGTCGTATGAGTGATTCCAGAAAAAATGTGCTCCTAACTTATCAAATTATTATTAGGTAATATACAATGATATGGGATTCTTATTTGAAGAGTTATGTTGACGACAAAAAAGTTTATTTGAATATTCTATACCGAATTATAGGAAATCCATACATTAATATTGTTGGTAATGAGAAATTACTCAAATGCATGCATCCGAATACAACGTACGGTTCACATAGAACACTTAAGACGAAGATGCGACAGTTTAATCAAGTTTAATTTCAATATGTGTCGTACAGACTCTGCCCTCATTTGCAGTTCGCGTGTCAAAGTTTTCCCTTCTTGAGAACAGGTGAACCAAATGAGGCAACAAGCGTTTGGAAGCGCTCACAACGGTTTAATTTATTGGTGAACTTTGCCGTTACCACCTTGAAAACTTGAATGTATTGTTGTCTATTTAGGAACTTACCTGAAAATAATTCTTCATCATATGCGTTTTTAACTTATATGTACGTGCGCATCTATATTGATATTATAAAGAGATGAAGTTTGTTTGTGAAGTTGTAAGGGATAATCCCAGGAACTTCTAGGCCGATATGAAAAAATTTTGAGTGTTATATAGTTCACTTATCGAGAAAGGTTATAAGTTATATATCATTACGCTAAGATCGATAGGAGCGGAGCACCAATGAAAAATGTTTCATAATCGGGATTTTTTTCCTCTTGATAGATTCCGCTGCGTGTTAGCGTTAACCCAAAGTATATATTACTACGCGGACTGTAATGTTGGGTATTAGGAAACTAGATATTGTAAAAAAAAAGGTTTTTTTAATTTGGTTATGTACACGCGTTAGAAGTTATAATTCTTTGGCGTAACAAGATAAAAATCTTTTCAAAAATTTTACCTTTGCCTTATTCTACGTTTGTAGAAACAAACGACATTAACAATAGAAAAGAGTTATTTAACACATTCAAAGTTTTAATACAAAAATTACAAAGAAACTAATGTTGGCTATAGCTAACTTCAGGGTATCTGTTTTTCGTGACGATGTGCGGGATCGTCATAACTTCAGGGTGTCGGTTTTTCGTGACTGTGTGCGTACGCATGGTAAAATCTACTCTCATAATTTTTCTCTAACGCGCCAAAAGAAGTATAACTTCAGTAACTAACACATTGTCCGTCTTATTCGATTCACACTCAATTGATTTATTTTCAAGTGAAAACTTCTTTAGGCGCATTGAACGGTATTGGCAGGAGATAATTTTATAATTTCGCGTTATGACATCCTACGTAAGCATGACCGACCGTATTACGCTTGTGCGGCTTGCGTCAGACTAGATTCGCGTAGTTTACTGTGGCAATGTTAATGTTTTGCATTTCATCATACGTCATCATCATACGTCGTCATCATCGTGATTATTAGACTTTATAAAAAAGTACACAACCATTGCTCTGCTAATGGATATGAAAACCACACTTATGTTAATAACTTCAATGAATAATTCTGAAATTTAAATATTTTTAATAATTTAAATTTATATTCACGCTATAATAATTGATTTTTTTTTATATTAAAGTAGGCAAACGAACTGGTGGGTCACGTGATGTTAAGTGATCACTACCGTCTATAGACACTAGCGACATCAGGGACGTCGCAAGTGCGTTGCCAGCCTGTATATGGGAGAAGGGGAAGGGAAAGGAAAGGGAAAGAAAGAAAGAGGAAGGGACGTGCGCCTCCGGCTCTCTCACTGACCGAACAAAACACAACAATGCAAGCACTGTTATTTCACGTCGGTTATCTGTGAAAGGGTTGGTACTACCACGGAGGAGCCGACCTATTCATGCTGAAACCAAAAATATCTTCAGCGGGGCTCTACCACCTACATAAATTAATATGAAAAATTGATATGAAAATTCATATCAAAACCACATTTATTTCAATATGACTGCCTTGACTTTTTTAAAATATAGTCTTCGAAATATGTAACTGTTTTTTTTTTTAAATTCAGAAACTATGTTTTATCTATAAACTAACCAGTATTATATAATTTATCGCAACAAACGATCCCATTAGAGCAGCCGCTTATAAATCCTTTGTCTACTAATGAACAATTTTGCTTCGAATACGTAGAATGTTTATTGTATTATAGAATAGACAATATCTCAGATATACCCTTTTATAATACAATAGCGTAACATACTATACTAATATTATAAAGAGGTAAAGTTTGTGAGTTTGTGACGTTGTGAATTGTGACGTTGTAGGGGGTAATCTCAGGAACTACTGGTCCGATTTGGATAACTTTTTTAGTGTTATATAGCTCATTCGTCGAGAATGGTTATAGGCTATCACGCTAAGACCAATAGGAGCGGAGCACATATGAAAAATGTTTCAAAATCGGGATGTTTTTTCCTTTTGAGAACGCGAACGAAGTCGCGGGCAGAGGCTAGTAAATAATATATTTATTACCAGACCACTTATACTAGAGTTACATATATTGATAATGTAACAAAAATTTTTTCCCAGTGTGTTATAAATTATACATTTATCTTCACACTAGGTTCGAGTCCTGTCTTATGGATTTCTACACCAGGATGATTTGTCTATTCGGTTAATAACCTTTTAGTATAATTTATATAATACACGCTATATCGGGGAGAAAGTAAAATGGCGTCTGTGTGAAAGTATGACGTCATTATTATGACTTGACCGATCAATCAACCAATACAAATCGAATCGAATAAAAATGTTAGTCGATTCAGAAATGCCTCACTAAATATGGTTACGACGAATTATCTGTAGATGTGACTAGCCCAACTGTCTGAGCGAGGATGCTCAATATCTAGTTGTCGGTCGTCTCTTAAGGTATTTTGATAGCTAATAATAATCAAAATGCTTCTATAGCTGATACTTTCAACATATGGTGTCTCAGAACGGGGTTAACAGTAGCTAGCCATTAATACGAATTAACGGTAGTCATTAGTAAAGATGCAGGTCAATCGTATCTACCTCAATACGCATAATTTTTATTTATTTAAAATAATATTTCGTATGTATATCAAAAGATTCCTTCAGATCATAAAATCAATATAGAAACATTCCGAGACGATTCGAATTTCACGTTCAGTGTTCACTATTGTTCCGAATCCCTATGATGTAATAATGAAACTATAATCACATGAATTACTACCAAAGTTATAACATTTAAGGACACATCCGTAACTTTGTTAATTACGGACACACGTTTAACGGAATTTCTATATATGTAGGTAGAGACAATATAGTTCAGTACATCTTCTTGCTGTTTCGTAATCGATTTTCATTATTTTTGATGTGTAAACTTTTGTAGCCGCGTTGAATGATTTTTGGCAGACGAAAAACTTATGGGTTTACGTCACCGATGACCCCGACATGCTCGTGACGTAATGTACTTATGCCAGACAAGCAACGCGTAGTATAGTAGTCTAAGTACATTTAATATTGTTATTTTGTATTAAACATGTGTATTTTTGATTGAAAATTGAATTGTATGAAAATGTATATATATATATAATAGATGAGGTAACAAATGTAAATAATGTCAATGTATGCATTATTAAGTTGAAATAGTGTCTATAATTGATTTAAAAATTTAAAAAAGAACAAAAACATTCCATTGTCCTGTGTTTTCACTTCTGACGGCATTCCTTATGATTGCTTTAAATATTTTTCTACTTAGTAATTATCGATGAGCTTTATATGTTATCCATAAAAATAACTATCGTCATACTTTGATTCCTCACGTATAGTCTAATTTAGACCACAGGAAGTAATGATATGATAAGTATATAGATACATTATTAGCATTTTGATAGCGCCTTGTTAAAACTTGGCTAACTGGCTTATTTTTGACGATTGCCCTATCAATACTCCCGTATCTAATCCAACATATAATTATTTCTTTTTCACCGCCGATGTTGAGAATATGCCATCTTACTTTCACATTTTATCTAATACAGTGTGCTGTTACAATATTACTTTACGTATGTGTGCGTTATCCTGCTATTTGTTTTGTCAAAGTACCTATCATGTAGGAATATACGTTATTCAGTTTTTCTGCGCTAATATTATAAAGAGGTAAAGTTTTTGAGTTTGTGACGTTATGACGTTGTTGGGGGTAATCTCAGGAACTACTAAGGAAGAATGGAACAACCATACAATTAAATTACACGACTAGTTACACAGAAAAGAAAAAAAAATACATTTGAAAATAAAAAAATAAATGTCCAACAATTGGCAAACCCATTCAGCAAATATGTGCAATACAAATAGTACTGCAGCGCTGATTTTCGATGGGAGCCTACTAATCCGATTTTAACAATAATTTCAGTGTTATTGAGCTCATTTATCGAGGAAGGTTATAGGCTAAAAGCAGATATAGTAAAAAGTAAAGTATCCTATATCATCACACTAAGATCAATAGGAGAGGAGCACCAATGAAGAATGTTTCAGTGGGTTTTTTTTCTCTTAAAAGCTTTCACTTCATGTTAGCGTTAGCCCAAATTAATTATTCCACGCAGACAAGTCGCTAGCAGAGGCTGGTTGTTATTATTATTGACTGGAAGAGCATTTGTACTGTTGATATTGTTAACGAGAAATTTTGTGTGATGGATAAATTTACTGTTACATTGTCACCTAATGGTGTGACAAAAATTCCATAGTGGTCTGACTATTTGACACCCTCAAGTTTTTGTGTCTTCAAACACAAATAGTTGTATTAGCATGTTTACCCTCTTAGACTACAGCGTCATATAACACCAATAAGATTAAATTCAGTTAAAACATTGGAGTGGACATTTACTCAGTTACTTTGCACTTCCTGGTAATTGATTAGCCACAGCCACGCCTCATTGAAACTAAAAACTATTAATTTTACTAGCGCGACCTGTATTAAAGTTATTTCTGAAATAAATTAAAATTACAAGCGTGTCGTTTGTTGACGTTTAAATCAGTTTTCGATTGACAATATTGTTATATTGCTGCAAAATATAAAGGCTGAATTTAATTAATATATGTTGTAATTTAAATTATTTTCTCTATCGTCGCAGTTGGTCGGTAGTACCGGCTTGCCCGGGGTAGTACCACCGTCTCACACATATACAACGTGAAGTAATACTTCTTGTACTACTGCTTTTCGTTCGGTCAGTGAGAGTGCCGGATGCCCATCTCCCAACGTGTCCCCTCCCCTCTTCTCTCGTCCCTTCCCTCTCCTCTCCTACTCCAACAAAACACAGGCTGGCAACGTACTTGCGATCTCCCTGATGTTGCTAGTGTCTATGGAGCCGTCCATATGTTGATCGTTTAACTTCAGGTGACTCGCCTGTCGTTTACCTCCGATATGAAAAAAAAAAATGTTACATTTGGATTTAAGTCTACTTTTGCATCGCTCACAATGCAATGTGCAATCACTATGTCACGGCTGTATTTCTAAAAAAAAAATCTGTAACGCGCATACGTACTTCCCGTTGTGAGTAGAAATACGTCGCTTTTGATATAAGAGGAGCGACCCTTAAGCACGTTGTTTTAGATGTAATTTCCTTCGCAGCCATTCGCCTTCGTTTTTCATGTCGTCTCTAATAAGACGGCTGTTTATACATCCGTAATAAAATATGTATAAGAAAGTCGAGGCAGTATGTAGTATAAGAACTGTCGACAAAAGTGAAAACTCAAAAAAAATTGAATAACTGTGTTCTCTTTTGAATTTTCATATTAGTTATAGTGTGAATGACAATATTTAAATTTAAGAATTTATTTATGGGAATTATTAACATTAGTGTGGTTTTCATATCTATTGGCACTCGTAGAAAGAATTATATACATTTTTAACGGACGAAAAAAACGGAGGAGGTTCTCAATTCGTCGCGTATATTTTTTTTATGTATGATCACGCATAACTTTTTATTTTAAAAATTCGCCGTTGCGCCGACTTAAAATTTCTTAGGTATACTTACATTAGTTTAAGAACTTAGTTATTAAGATGAATAAAGTAAAAGGTTTATTATTTTTTGCTTTTCAGTTTTTTCGGCGGTTTAATTTTTTGTTAAAAAGTTTTTATTATAAAATCTATTAATCAATCAAATGTAGGATCAGTTGCAAAATATCAATATTTCGTGTATACAATCCCTATACTAGGTGTCGCCAGTTTGACGCAAGGCGCGTAAGTGACATACCGGCGATCATGCTTACGTAGCATGTCGTGACGCAAAATTATAAATTTATTTCCTGCCTAAAATATTCCTCTTCGTGCCTAAAGACGTTTTCACTTCAAAATCATAAATATATTTAACAATCTTCGAAGATGTTAAAATATTGAGAACGTCTGTTTAAAACAAGTATTATATGAAAATATTCAATTTATTTGTAAATATATATTAGCTATTGTTAAAGTATTCATTAATCTAAATAAATATTATAAAGCTGGATGGTTTGTTGGGTTGAACGCGCTAATATCAGGAACTATTGGACCGCTTTGAAAATTCTTTCTTTTTGTGTTAGATATCTCATTTGTCGAGGGAAACTATATATCATCACGCGAAGACAAATAGGAGGGGATAACCAATGAAGAATGTTTCAAAATCGTTTTTCTTTATGAGAGATTCCGCTGTGTGTTAGCGTTAGCCCAAAGTGACTATTCTACGTGGACGAAGTCGCGGGCAGAAGCTAGTATTTTAATATAATTTTAATTCTTGTAGCTTATCAAGTTTATGATTACATACTCGCTCTGTATATAATATAACATTAAAGTCAACTGAAGAAATAACTTCCCTATCTAATTGCGAATATGTAAGTTCATCGCGTACAAAATTTAATAAAAAAAAAAACCTTAAAACTGGTTTTCAGTTACAACACTCTATAAAGTTTAAAGCCACGATTGCTTATTCGATAGCGTATTTGAAAACAGCGTCAATGAATGTAGATTCGAATCCTAGGAAATGAATCGCAACGCGCGGTGAAGGAAAACACCGTGATGAAACCATAACATGTTGGTAAGGGTTTTTGTAAGCCTTTCACTACTACCTTCAAGTTGAAAATCTCTCACCAAACACCTCACCTCACCACACCAAAGTGTGTTACGGCAGCAGCATTTGAACGCCACATACCTCTTGGTATAGCTTGGCTACAATCTTAGACCACGTCATTTAACTGGAGAGAATATTGTGGTCATAGGTTAAAGCCTATTAAGTATAGAATACAAATAAAGAATCTATTAACAAATCACAGAAATATGCATAACATCAAAACTCTGGATACGAAAAAACATTTAAATGTGTCAACTCTCACGTCGACCTAGTTTTAGATATAAAAAAGCGGTGTCACAATTTATCAATCTCAACGAATTATACGTTTCCGAAATAGCTAGTAAAATAAGTAATATCTAGATAAGTATTAACGATTTCGTTTGGTTTAAAATTATAAAGTTCCTTTGTATACAAGGCTTGAGATCTATGTTTGGTGACAAGAACAAAGAGGTTGCTTGCTTCATTGATAGACGTGGGAGAGAGCAACAGAGAGCTGATTCTAAAATTCCTGTTTTTTCCGTAAGCCGATTTTGATGAAATAGAGCCCCATGAAAATTCGTCTATTACTTTTTGAGAGAATAGAATGTGTTGTAAATACATGTGATCGAAGTAAGTACTTTTGTGTTTCTATGAAACATTCAAACCAAAAACATAAAACAAAAAGCCAGCGTCCCGCGGTGTTGTAAGTCATATATCCGGGTATTAACTATGCCCAACGTTGCTTAACTTAGGTTCGAACCGGTGTTTTCAACACTCTACTTGACACAATGTTTACAGCGTGATCAGAATTTCAAATCTTGTTATAAGAAATTTCACTTCAGTAGTATTCCTGATAAATATCAACGTACAGACACGATGCTTCCGCGGGTTTGTTAGATAACTAGCTATTACTCGTGGCTTAGCTTGCATTAATGTCTGATTTGATATATCCCCGGAAGAACAGCAGATTTTTGAAGGAATTTTTTTTTTAGGCGCATTGATTTTTTTGAAAGGACATAAACATTATTTCACGTCATCGCATGCTATTGAGCGTGACTGACCGTATTGCACTTGCACGGGTTGCATCACACTAGCAACGTGTAGTATAGCGGTCTGTGTATACCTAATATTTATCGAGGTTCCGTAGCCTATCATATGTTTGGCGAATTCATATACTTAATAAAAAATTATACATATAATTAATGCTCTGAGTGTCCAATATATGTGAAAACCAGAGTAATATTAATAATTTGAACAGGTATATAAATTATGGAATTTAGGTAATCCAAATTATAATTTATTTAAAAGAAAATACAGTTATTCAATCGTTTTGAATTTTGAGTTATGTATCCTTTTTTTTACTTTACACCTGATGCCCAGCCTCTGTATACCATTTTCATGATGATTGGTGAATTAATTACGCTGTGCAAATATAACAAACATACAAACTCACATGCGTACTAGTTAGAATAGAGATAAATAGGTATATTACGTCATGTCACAAGATTTCATCTAACATTTTCGTACATCTTGTTTTAAATAATTAATTCGGATCTTACGTCCCACGTCGCGTTAATCACGACCCAACTTCAACCTTTGCGATTAATCTAGGTCGTTGTTTAGTTCCAGGTATGACTTAACCCGATACGGTAAACTTAAGTGTGCCCTTTCTTGTCTTAGGACGAGTTGGTTTAATATGTTCTTCTGAAAGAACTTAGAATACTAACTTATTAGTTGAAAAGTATTTAAATAATGAAAAGATCAAAATCAAAAATACTTTATTTGATTTAGGGCTTAAGGAGGCGCTTATGGTTAATGTTATGGCTTCAGCGTAGCTCTACCTGTAAACCAGTTTTTTTCGAACATATTACGCTATTGGCCTTGCAAAGTCTTCATAACTTCACCAGAATACCTGGTATCGAATGAAACGCCGCTCGTTTATATATATGATAAAAGAGAAGGGTTGAATTAACTAGAAAGCTGTAAATTATTTTTCATTTTTTGCCATTTAAATGAAGGGTGAAATTTCGATAAACATTTTTTTAGGAATTTTGCGGAAATTTTAGTAAGCCATAAGTTTTTAATGCGCACATTGATGAATTACCACAATATCTCTTATCTGTTACTATGGGTTTATACCCAAAATCCAGATTTTTACACGTATTTTTTGCGTGCTAGGAAATTATGATATTTTTTTACGCAGGACGCAGGAATGACGTTTAGTAAAAAAATTAACAGAGCAATTATATAGACCACTTCCCATTTCTGAAATTCTCAAACAAACTTTGATCCTCTATTACTTTTTGTGTAACATTATATTCTTGAATCCAAACGTCGAGTTTGAATCGGACTTCAGAGGTTTTGGATTTCAATAGTTTGTATTCAGTCAACATGGCGTTTTATTTTTGGGAGAGAAAAAAATAATATTTTTATTTGTTATGTGCAATATGTGGACATAAAGGGTATACAAATGTGGCATTACCAGCAAGGACGTCAATCATGGGTAACTGAATCCGCTTTACCATGCTTTGCTTCGTTGATGAAGCTTCCATCGTGTTGTACAATATGAATAATTCGATGTCCAAACAGTAATAATACTCATCGAGGCCTTCGATCTGATTAATATCGTTGGCATGAAGATTGGTCAGACTTTTTAACCAGCGCAGAAGAGACTCAACCAAAATGGCAACAAGCGAAATTATACCAAAGTGGCAAAACTTATATTTGGGTTGTATGCAATCCTCCGAATAGAACCCAATTGCACCCATGTATACATGTTTCAAAATTATATCACTATGAATTAATTACATCTGAAAATTATCATTATTACCCTTATCCCACTTAAGTAGGGTCGGCAGAACATGTTTTCTTTTCCATTCTCTCCTGTCAGATGTCATCTCAGTATTCACACCTTTTACGGACATATCGTTTTTCACACAGTCCATTCATACCTTTTTCGGTCTTCCTTTACTCGTATATCCGTCCACTATCATACTCAACACTTTTCTAGTTATATGGTTTTCATCTCTCGTCATGACATGCCCATACCATGCTAACCGATTACTCCTCAACTTCTCTGTCACTGGTGCTATTTTCAAACTGCTTCTAATATATTCATTTTTAATCTCATCCATTCTAGTTACACCACACATCCACCTTAAACATTCGCATCTCTTGCACATGTAATTTTCTCTCATCCGTCTCTTTCGTAGCCTAGCACTCAGATGCATACAGCATGACCGGTCTTATCATAGTTTTATAAACCTTCCCCTTAAGTTTCAAAGGAATTTGTGGATCACAAGGTACTCCAGACATATTTCGCCATTTCATCCATCCTACATTTATCCTATTTCTCACGTCCTTATCAATGCCACCGTCGTTTTGTATCAATGAACCGAGATACCGAAAATTGGAGCAGGTTGGTAAGGATACACTATTTAAGGCTTTAGGAGAAAAACTAGATGTACCACCGAAATAGCAAAACAGATGTTCAGTATTTGTTCTACTAATTTTCAAACCAACATTCTCCAGTCTTTCTCGCCATTTTTCCAACCTGCTCTGGACCTCTGCAGCATCTTCTCCAATAAGAACAATATCATCAGCAAACAGCATACACCAAGGTGTCACTTCCTGTATGTCTAATGTTAACGTATCCATAACAAGAAGGAATAAATAAGGGCTTAAAACTGTACCCTGGTGCAAACCTATAGCCACGTTGAAATTAACGGTAACTCCGGCCGCTGAACTAACGTGTGTTTTGGCTTGATTGTACATACAACGAATAAGTTGTACATACTTCCCAGGCACTCTTTTCTTTTTCAGAGCCCACCACGGAACATCACGGGGTACTCGATCATATGCCTTCCCCAGATCGACTAATAACATATCTAAATTCTTATGCACTCGTCTGTATTTTTCACACAGTTGCCGAAGTGCGAAAATGGTATCTGTTGTCGCACCTCCAGGCATAAACCCAAATAGATTTTGAGTCACTTCAATCTTATCTCTTATTCGTCTCGCTATCACTCTTTCCCAAACCTTCATACTGTGTGACATGAGCTATATTCCTCGATAATTGTTACAGTCCAGCACATCACCCTTATTGTTAAAAATAGGCACTATTACACTATTGCACCATTCATGTGGGATCACTTCCTCTAGTAACATCTTATTAAAAAATAACGTCAGCCACATCCATCCACCTACTACATCCATCCATCTACTTTTAAAAACTTCCATACTTCAATTAATATGCCATCTGGCTCAAGGGCTTTTCCGTTTTTCATACCATTCACAGGTCTTCTTACTTCAAACTCAGTTATTTCTTGTACAACGCCTAAATTTGGTGGTACGGTCTCTAATTCTCCGGTGCTGTCATTTTCTTTATTCATCAGTCTTTCAAAATATTTCTTCCAGTGAATCTTTATATCCTCATCATTCATCAAAACTTTTCCTCCATCATCTTTTATACATGTAACGTGTATAATATCTCTTGTATTATTTTCTCTTACTTTTACTAAACAATACAAAGATTTTTGTGTTCGTGAGTCCTCTAAAGATTTGTACAAATCATCTCGAACTTTAGCTGTGGCAATAGCAACTGCTCTTTTTGCATTCCTTTTACATATTATATCCTTTTACATAAATTATTCTTTTATTTTCTTTATTCGTATTATCTTGATCCTCAAAACATTTCTATTCATTGAAAGCCGTTTTCTTTTCTTTCAAATCCTTTTGTACTTCTTCGTTCCACAACCAAGTATCCATATTTATCTTTCCTCTTCCTTTCATTTCACGAAACACAAAGACACCAATCACATCTGAAATTATTTATCTAAATACTTGGAAGTACCTGCATGTACTATATGTAGTACAACACAATGATGTTATGAGCTATTGAATGATAGTGTCACTCAACGATATTATATTGTAATATCATTGATAGCACTGAATCATGTAAGCAGCGAACTTTAAGACTTCTAAGATCACATCTAGGCTTGTGGTGAGTGTGCGGGAGTGAAGTTAACCGCCCATGCACCATGACAGGAATGACATTGTCGGCAGAATACGACCATTGCTGTTGCTACCAGTAGATTTATATATAGAGTTTTTTCGATGGTTCAAATAAAACCACATCATCTAAAATAAATCTAAAACAATAATATGATTTTATTTAGGTAAATTTGCATTTGTTGACTTCATATAGATCTTCTACAGTTGTACAACAATACACAAGATATAAAATGAATTTTTAATACCTCATTTTATTTAATTGTATTGCTTAATAGAGTATTCATCGTTTAGTATGATCGATAGATAACACTATCAATTGTCGCTGCGAGATTCAATTTGTGTGGAACAGTGCAGCGGTCAACAATTCGTTACTCTTTAGCACTACCCGGGGAGCATATACAAGGGGATGGGAGGTATACTCCCTGAGTACATGAGTAACGCCAGGCTCCCATATACCTTAATAAAACCAATGTTTTGGAATATTTTGGAATAAAAAAAGGGAATTAAATCGTGTCGGATTAAAACTCTTTCCCGCTGAACAGCACTGTGATAGATCGCCCACCTACGACCGTACAGTTAATCCCGGAACGGGTAAAATGTTTGTTCAACCCCGTCGGTAGCCACATCTGGCATGTTTCATAATCGCTTCCTCGCTCGGCTTCCGCACGTCATCCGCGTTGTTTTGTTTGAAATAGCTATTTAACATCAATTACAATCCAATCGTCGAAATAATCGTAAGCACTATAATAGCATATTTGAACGATAATCAGACGTTATACACAAACGATGTCTCGTTCTCTCTCTCTCTTTCTGTGAGAAGGTGGTGCTTCCCCGGACGAACCGATCCATTAGTGCTGAAAACAATAATAGCTTCAGCTTGGCTCTACCACTACTAAGTTTCGAATAGAAATATAGAAACAATTGCATTAACATGAAATGTACTGGCACAAATGAAAGAAATAAGGAATGTCGAATATATTTTGATGTTGTCAACGCTTCAATCAAGGAAGCTAGCTCAATACATCTTTTTCTCTTATTTCTTAGTAGAGTCATAGTATTTATTGTATCGCCGATTACTACTACCACAATGAAGCTCGCAGTCATATAAACAAATATTTTCTATTTTCACTTTATATTATTTCTGCAGTGTAACATGTATGAGAAATAGCGCAGTATATTAACGTTTTTACCATAAATTACACTAAATCATGAAATAAATATAGCAATAATCAATTATAAACATTATAGAACTAACTTATAGTAATGCATCCTATAAATTTACATATATTTTTCTCTTGAGGATGACAGATGAAGGGCTCGGGTGCCGGATGGGATTATTCGCGATTTAATATATTTTTTCGCATTGTCCAAACCGGGTGCCTCTGACAGTAGACTTTCGCGTGTCACCTTTCAGATTTTATCAGAACCCCTTTTACTTTCTTGCTGATTTTTAATATTAGCGATTTTGAATAAACGAACAGTCAATCAAAACAGTTTCTTCATTATCCTCTCTCATTTTTTCAATAATTTAGCTATTTGTTTTATTTTATTAAGGTATATAATCATTTTTAGTGGATACACAGAAAGGAGTCAATTCCAGACATCACTATAGTTCACGTAGATCTATTCTATTATAGTCTTTTGTCAACAACACCTATTTGACATGATTTTTAAACTTACAGTCCAACAAATCAGTAATATGCTTTGAGACTTTGTTCTAAAACTTAACATTTTTTTTTTAAACTCTCTGAGTCAGAAACATGAGACGACCATTTTGTCACAGTTTCTAGTATTTAGAATACGCCGGTCTTTTATGAAATCCAGTTTTTCCTATTTTTCGCGGTTACACATTACATTATAAAGAATTTGGAATAATTTTGGAAATTAATTGTTTCGATCCCGGCTATCTCAATTCGAGATTAACCTATATTGATTACAATACTATAGTGTGTAAACTTTGTAATAACAGTAAAACAATGAATATTAAATCGATTGTAATTCATGCTAATATTATATAACTGAGAAGATTGTTTATTTAATCCGATATATGTAACTAGCGTGCGTTACGTAGCTCAACGATGAATACCTATGTCAGCGAGGTACCGTACTGCATGCTCAGATATATCAAATGTGCTTGAATAACACTATTTAAATCATTGAATGCGATTGAATTCGCTCGGCACATCTAGTATCCTTATTAATTTTATAAATACGTAATTAAGTTTGTTTATTGTACTCAACTAAATATAATGAAATTTTGCATATACGTTAGGCTTATCAAAAATGGTATAGGATTCCCTTTTCAAGATAAACTACTGTTTGCGTGGAATAGGTCAAATATAAATTAAAGCAAGTGAAGCTACAAGAAAAAGTTAGTTTTATATAATACAACCTTTCATGTAAAATATGAAAATATATCTTGCTTTTTTTTATTGGAGCACGACAAAGTGACTGCACTGTGCCTGATGGTAAGCATAGTACAATCCAAAAACATCGGCAGCCACGGAGAGACAGATTATCCATCGCCGGTCGCCGCTGTCATGCCGGTCATAATGACGAAAGTCACACGGTACTAGATATGCACAGGCTGATCCCAAAACACGACGCGCAGAAGCTAGTTAGTCACTATGGCGGGCTTTTTCACCATATACATGGTGGTTGCGACCCAGTCGGGCTGTAAAACCCTACCATTCCGCTATCGCCATTGCCTCGTTCGTTGATCAGCAGGGTGCACCACGTGCAGGTGAGGTTGGCTTGGGTGTCTCAAGTCTTGAAATGTTTACTCGACACCCCTTACACCCCAAAAAACTCTCTGAGAAGTTAACGTTGATGCAATATCAGGCAAATAGAGATCGTTTCTTTTTATGAACCAGGTGTGCTGAAACACTAAATTTCTATAGCCAAATAACTTGTATAAGTTATAACTAAGCTCAAGTAAATATTCAACTGACATAACTGTAAAATTTTACAACAAGACATTATCGTAAGTTCATAACATTACAGTACCTTAATATAGACATTAAATATTTTATCGTCTATTCACAGGGATTTCATTCAGGAACATAAGAAGCTTATCTTAGTAGAGGTAGAGGTCCAGAGGCTGTATCTGATTCAGCAGAAATTATAGATTTCTATGTTGTAAGGGACAAAGGTACCCGTTCGCTCGGGATCCATTTCTGAGGGTCATATATTTATATATATAGCTGAATTTTATCTAAAACAAAATGTAACAAAGACTCCGTGTGCGTTTAATAGACATTATTTTGTTTCGTAATATATATTTATTATTTTATTGTTTCTGAAGGTATAATAGACAATTAATAATGGTAGTATCGGTGATGAAATAATGGAACATTTGGGTAGAGAAGTACTACCTAGGCAAAGAGTTACCTATCCGAGTTTTGATTGCGAAAATTACAGTACCAAGGGTTAATGTAATCGTTCCATATTTTTATATAATACAAAATATCGGACTCAAACTAAGAGTTTAAATAAAGTAATAAAAGTATTTCATTCTGACTCGAACGGCTTAATTGTTTGAAGTAAATAATTACTTTACTAATTTACTAAATCTAACGTGTAAGAAAAGTCAAGATTTGTTTGAAATGTAAAGTTAATTGTTTAGTTAGCTTGAAAATCAGCGATAGTTAAGAATGTCAGTGATGTAAATTAAATAACAGCAGACAGGACAAACAGTACCATCTCCAGAGACCGCAATATATTTCCCGACAATTTTCTTCGCCGACCCGAAAGGCCTTTACCGTTGGATCCGCTGTGAGCGTTAATTATGATTCGTGGTTTTATTTTCCTGGTAACGTTTAGTTGCTTCGCTTGGTATTAAGGAACTCCGTCGTTATTCCCTTTGTTGTTTGTATTATTATTTTTCTAAGAATAACTCGACCGTTTATCTCTGTTAATATTAGCTTTTACATTGATATTTTGTTTTAGTTTGTTCGTTGGTACAACTCCATGGTTTGATAATTAAGAAAGAAACAAAATATAAAGGGTACGGAACAGAGATTAACTAGAATTGAAGTAATAAAAAAAAAAAAACGTCGAGGCATTAAATAAGGATTACCGATATAAGCGAAAACTTAAAACAATGAATTAAATGTGTTCTCTTTTGAACTTTGATATTGAATTTCAGAATTTATTTATTTACATTATTAACATTAGTGTCGTTTTCATATATATTGGCAATCGGATCAATAGTCAATCAAATGTATGTATGTAGGTCTCTGTATACTACGCTTCGCTGCTCTGACGAAAGCCGCGCAAACGTTGTACAGCCAAGTATGCTTACGTAGCATGTCATGACGCGAAGTTATAAATTTATCTTCTATCGAAAATACCGTTCAACGCGGCTAAGGAAGTTTTCACTTCAAAAACTATAAAGGGAGAAGAAACACAATAAAAGATGTTGCAACATTAAAAGAATAATAAAGAACAATCTACTAGATTATTAGTTACCAAAAATAAAATTAAATAAATAAAAAAGTTTATCTATTTAGACGACTTCATTGTTGAATCTACTTTGAAAACATACATAACTATTTAATAATTCAGTAATGTACATTACGACAGCAAAATTAATTAACTATATAATACAGTTCATTTTGTTATTTCAGTTTGTTTTGGTTGCTTCTTTCATGTAACTTTGAAATACTATTTAACCACGTATACCTCTTTTCAATCTTATGCATTTGTTAAATCTCCTCATTATTGCTTATCCCTCTTGAAATAGCGTAATAATGTGTAGTATATAAACTGTTCTGAGTAGTACTTTAACATTATTTCTTTGTACAGAATTATAGCTAAAGATAAAAATGTTATCAAGTTTTTTTGAAATTCTGATATTCTGAGCTCAATAACCTTGAAATGAGAAAAAGCAATACTTAGAGATACAGAAACTATTTATTTTCCAACGAAAAAAACCCTGGAACGATTGTGTTTTCTCTCAAATCGAGCACTTAGCATACAAATGTTAGGTTTTATGTTTCGATTGTCTTTCAGTTTGAATGGGAGGTAGAACAAAATTGCTGATTGAGGGGTTTGATAATAAAAGAAAGTTGTCCAGCTGCGTGCGATTATTCGAAACCCATTTTATCAGAAGAGTTATTGAATGCTACAGGCTTTTAAAATCTTATTTTTATTATGTCTCCAATTTAATGCTTGAGCGAAATTGTAATTGCTCGCATTTATATCGAAGTTCGACAAAGTGACATGATAAAAACAAATGACTACGAAATTACTTCAGTCAATCAGTCACCATTCTCAGTAGTTGGATATACATTGTCTGCTGCCGAACGTTAATAATCGAAAGATACTGTTACAATTTTGTCACCATTAGCGTAGTATAGGTTGTTCGGATAGCATGTCGATTGATTGAGTTTCGAAACCTTGCGCCTGTTTCGTAGCTTTCGAAAGAAACATTATGATCAAACCATCACATGCTTGTTAGGGGTTTTTTATAAATCCACTTGGCTAGCTACCATCCTCAAATTTAAAGTATGTTGCTAAGGACCTGTCTGTGTGTTCCGACAGCTGCACTGGAGAGCCAGTCTCCCTTTTAAGTTAAGCGTGTTTATTGTCAAATGCTAAAATATATAAATTATACATAATCACTTTTGTGGTAGTAACAAACCAGCTAGATATGTATGTACATCTACTTCGTTTAATTACTGATTATAGATAGACTGACCCCGGAATACGTGACGTTTAAAACTTTTTTAAAGAGTTTTTAATCCTCTCCTCTCCTTTTCTCTGTAGATCTACAAAGGAATGTACGCGTCTATTCAGATTCATAGTAGTTACCATCCTGGCAAGCGCAGACAAGTCGAAAATTCTTACCTATGTCGTGCTGTCGTCTGTACGATTTTTTAAACATTTCATTTCGTGCAAATTTTGTCGAGACAACAACAAAAATAATAACCCAACTTGTATAAATGTATGTATCCAATATTATCTCTAACTTGATGTCACCTTCCAATGATATGAATAAGTTATCCAAATTTTATAATTATTTTTCCCATTGTTTCCTCGCCTTGTATATCTTCCCCAAGTATTCCTTCCCTTAAAGTTTATTGAGAGCCATGTTTATTTTAGTGACGACGTCGATATAAAAACATAATATATATATATATATATATATATATAGTCCTTCTCATCGATTGATGACGGCGACTCCAATACGATTCATTGTTTTCGAGTGTGGGCCCTAATATGACTAGCGAAACCAAACTTACTTTTGAAGGCCCGATTACATACAGAGCAGTAGAGCTGGACATTCTGGTTGTATGTATATGTGTAAAGAGGTTTCGGTGTATCTTTTAATATTTGGCGTTTTTCGTCAATTGTTTGCAATCGGATTTCTTCAAACCTTGCAACACTTTCAAAGATGGTAGAGCGCCAAGACGACTGTCGAAAAGCGAAATCCTTCCAACACATATAATCAATATTGTAAGCATTCAAATGCCTTTTGAACAGATCTTTATAGCGTAGATACTGACCACCGTGCTTTGCTACGTGCATACCCTTTGCTATCTCGGAGTAAAAGATTGCTTTTGGCAAACGATTGTCATCCGTGCGAAGTATGTGTCCACACCACCTCAGTTGATATTGCACAAGTAGTGCTTCGATGCCAAGGGCTGCGGAACGACGCAGGATTTCAGTGTTAGATATACGGTCCTGCCAATATAGAGTAGGAAACAAACTGAAGAGTTTACAGAAACCATCTAAAACAAGCTAATAATGTACCTAATTACAAGAAATAATAGAATGCTCATTCCTAAATCGGCACAACGGTGCGTCGCTTGGCTCGACAAAAACATTCCGACAACCGACAACGTAATTAAATGGCAACCAGTAATTAATGTAACCGTCGATGCTTTCATTAATTCAGAAAATTAAAATCTTAATTAAACGAATCCTCGGTGTCAAACGCGGTTCAGTTACAAGGAAAAGTCAAAATTAACAGGGCCTCCGTGGCTCGGTGACGAATGGCTCGCCTGTCATAGGAATGTACCGCTGGGTTTATTAAAAAACCTTATTAAATACGACGGATTCTACAACTTAAATGTTATATTAAGAACAGAGAATTGTTGACAATATTTGTAACTAGTGTTTGCCCTCGGCTTCGTTTGTGTGTGTTCTTTTTTTTGTATTCTTGACAGCGTATATGCAAGTTTTTATGATGGACCCTTGAGTAGTTAAGGTATAAAAGCGTAACATATAAATAAACGCATTTATGAATTTATAATATTAGTTTTTTTTATTATATCATAGGAGGCAAAATAACACGTAGGTGACCTGATTTTAGTGATCGCTGTCCATAGACACTAACAGTACCAAAGGTGTCGCAAGTGCTTTGTCGGCCTGTGTTTGGGAGATGGGAGGATGGGTAAGAGGGAGGAGAAGGGGAGGGGAGTGGAAGTGGTCCTACGGCGCACTGCTGGATAATTACTTTTTCCTAAATATTATTAAATGTTTTTGCCAAAGAGAGTAAAAATTAAGTAACAACCCAAGCCGGGTGTGCCATACATCCTTAAGCTAGTCGTCAAATAAAATCGGCTGAGTGCCTTAAGCGCTCGCCTTAGTAGTCCAGTGAAGCTGTTAAGACCTTGCTGGGTCAATAGCGTAGACAGTTCGAAAAAAAGGTGTAAAAATTTTGTAGAGTAGTAGACGTAAGGATCGTGAACTACAATGCATAGATATTTATAAAAAAGGCTTCTAGTCGTTGACGGTAAGGAAAAATACTGCTTCCATTTTTTACTGATCTAAATAAAGCTCGTTAATGGCTACTAAATAAAAGAATAAAAAACACTGTTGATAAACACAAGAGAATAAGATACTGAACTATTTTATCTTTGCCTATTTAAATGTTAAAGGAAAAAAACAGGACGTGTCGTAAAACACATGATAAAACTGAAACTTTTGTAGTACATGGAAATATTTTAATTAAACATATACAAAACAAGCCAAGTTCACGTAGTGATCCCAAGCAATCACCCGTTGCTTAACTTCAGTGATCGGACGAGAACCGGTGTTTTCAACACTCTACACGACACAGTGTTTACTGAGGAGGTACTTTTCACTTTTCATCACACAAAAAGTATGCCGATCAAAGTACTAAAGCCCTTACATAAGAAGTTTCATTACAAAGGAAACTATTTTCAAGAAAATAAATTAAGGAAAAGAAAAGAAAGACATTTTTAACTGTTTTATCTCTACCTTCTTATATGTAGATATGATATATAACTAATTACTTGTGATAATTAGATATTATAATATCTTACCCGGCCACGTGTTGCCTTATCTTAGTTCTAAATGCAAAATCGAGGACCTGGGGTGCGGCAGCCACGAACCTGAGGGTCATGGCCGTTGAGAAGTGGGCCACTGAAGTGGGGCTGTCCCTCCTCAACCAGGGGGACGTCCACACGTGCGTGCGACAGAACGGGGCTCTGTGGTGGACCTTTCGTTTGCCACCCCGTCTGTTGCACGCCATGTCCAGGGGTGAAGAGTGCTTGAGGAATTGGAGACCCTATCGGACCATCGATATATTATGTTCGAGGTTTCCACCTCCCAAGCTGGAATTAGCACCCGCCTCCGGAGGGGCGCGAAGTTCCCCTGTTGGGCGGTAAGCCGCCTCAACCGTGAACTAGCGGAAGAGGTGGCCATCGTCCAGGCGTGGGCCATGCCCCTCTCGCAGGACGATATCGACGCGTCCGCATCCCGCCTCCGTGGTGCCCTTATGGAGGTTTGCGACGCGTCGATGCCGCAGAGCGTACACTGCCCAGACTAACGGGCGGTATACTGGTGGTCGATGGAGATCGGCGATCTCCGGGCGGCCTGCTCCGCGGTCCGGCGGCTGTTTGAACGCAGCCGCCGACGGCGGCACCGTGACTCTGAGGTGGAAGCCCAGCTGTATGGCAGTTACAGGGAATGTAGGAAGACCCTGTAGGCTGCTATCAGCCGGGCGAAGGAGGCAGCATGGGAAGAGCTGTTGCAAATGCTGGAGGGGGATTCTTGGGGGCGCCCGTATCGGTTTGTACGCAACAAGTTATGATCCTAGGCACCCTCGGTGACGGAGACCCTTCAGCTGGAGATGATGGCGAGGGTTGTGGGAGAATTATTCCCCGACCCTCCGCCACTACCGGCTGCTCCCATGCCTCCGCCTCGGGCGGAAGTTAGGGAGGTGCTGGAAAGGGTCGTCTCTTCCCGAGTCGTCCAGCACCTGGAGGGAGTGGGGCCGAAGTTGTCGGACGCGCAGTTCGGCTTCTGGACAGGGCGTTCCACAGTGGATGCCCTGAACCTCCTAAAGTCGTTGTCGACGGTGACGACCTCCCAAAAGGAGAGGGTCTTGGCGGTGTCCCTAGCCATCGCCAACGTCTTCAACAGCCTGCCAAACGGTGTCATACGAGAGGCTCTCCGATATTTCGGAGTACTTCCGTACCTGCGGCGGCTGTTGGAGGCGTACCTGGAGGACAGGGAGGTCGCCTACGTCGACGGTGATGGGCGGATGGTCCGGCGGGCTACAAGGCCGGGCATTCCACAGGGGTCAGTCCTGGGGCTGCTCCTGTGGAACATGGGCTACGACTGGGTGCTCCGCGGCGCGCTCCTATCTGGGGTGTGCCTAATCTGCTACGCGGAGGACACCCTAGTCGTAGCCCGGGGGGAGGACTGGAGAGAGGTAGAGTGCCTGGCCACGATGGCCACAATCGTCGTGGTTAGGCGCATAAGAAAGTTGGGCCTCAGGGTAGTCCATCTGTTGGAGACTGAGGACATTTACAATTAATAACAATAATCGACATTGAGAATCATCTAATTTGTAATTAACATTATTGAGGTCATTAATCGATATATAAATTATCCTATCTTGTAAGTTGGACCAAGTTATATATAAATGCCAACTTGCACGAAGATCGTTGATTTTTTTTTTTCGAACTGACTACGCTATTGACCTAGCAAGGTTTTAACAGATACACCGATTACTGATCGGTTGAGTAGTTTCGGAGTTCGTGGACAGTCATCATGACACTGGATTTTTGTATATTTATATAGATGTTACTAGCCATTGAATGAATAAAGTTAACGTTCGATACGATTTCCAGAATAGGTAACCCAATTTTGACGAGAACAAATATCTCAGTCGACTTACCGTTTACAAAAAATTACGACGTCATCCCCTCACTCTTTTGTCGGTTGTGGCCGCGTAATGGAGCGCACCATCAAAGAAGAAACGTAACATCAACCAATGAACATTTTAAAGCTGAATAAACTGGGTTAAGTAACTCCTAATTGTAATTGAGATGGGGGAAAATAAACGTTGTCCGTTGAAACGAATCAAGCTAAATTATTAGGGAGTTTCTTTTGGTGAGAGTGAATTTCTTGGGTCGGTATTTTAGATTTCAAAATAAAATCAATAATAAAATCAATTAGCGATATATGGACTATTTTAAGTATCGTTTGGTTCGTTATACTCCTGTCTATAAAGAGAAAAGACAATATATGTACTTTAAATGAACGAAATCTTTAAAAAAACCTTATTAATATTGCGCGTGTGTGTCTTGGTGGTGTAATTCTTTGACTACGAAAATATCAGTCCCATGTCCGCAGATTTGAACCTCGGTATGTAAGTTGGTAACAGTATCAGGTGACGATAAAAGAAAACATCATGAGATAAACTGAACCTGAGAATTATTCTGGTAGTACCACTGTGTGTGAGAAAATACAGAATTGTGGATTTCTCAGAGATTCTTGCCAATTCGTTGTTGGCTGGCGTGGTGATTATGCCCATACATTACTTCGGGAAGAGGCCTATCGACCTGTAGTGGGTCTCTTAAAAGCTGATGTTGTCCGATGTATAACTCAAAGCTATATTAACGCAAACGAAAGCGCAAGTAAAAGCTAGTATTTCATAATTAAGTACATTAAGAGATTGAGTACAACCTCATTTGCTGTTAAATAACAATATCGCCTAAGTTTCCATAGAGGGGACTGAATTTAAACACATACTCGTATATCAGAATACATCTACAAATATATAGCAATAGATTTTCAAATCGAGGGTGGTAGCTATTCCGGCGGGTATCAGCTAGCTATCAGCCACAAATTTCAAATCTGTACTAAACACCTATAAGTGTGTTCCTGCGGCTGCATTTGAGAGCCAGTCCCTCTACAGGATGACTACAACGTTATTTAACATTGGTGAGGTTGAGGTCAAACGCTTTGGCTTATGAGGTACATTATAAAAATAAAATACTGAGATTTCACACACCATATGTTTATCCAACCTACGTTTTTTTTTTTTTATTGTAGCACGGCAAAGTGACTGCACTATGCCTGATGGTAAGCACAGTACAATTCAAAAATAATAGCGACCACCGATTGACACACTGTCCATCGTCAGTCGCCACTATCATGCCGGCCTGTAAAAAGCTGGATATGCACAGGCTGATCCCGAAACGCGACCCGTAGAAGCGAGTCACTATTACGGGCTTTTTCACCATATACATGGTGGTTGCGACCCAGTCGGGCTGTAAAACCCTACCATTCCGCTATCGCCATCGCCTCGTTCGTTATTCAGCAGGGTGCACCACGTGCAGGTGAGGTTGGCTTGGGTGTCTCAAGTCTTATGATGTTATTCGTCACCCCTTACACCCCAAGTCATACTGATGTCCTAAAACTTGTTTATCATTGCTTTGAAGATTCATTTTCTATACTATTTTATAGATATTTCATTACATACCTTATAAATATTTTATTTAGTGAATAAAACGGACTATTTATTGGATTTCACACGTCAAAATGATATCTATACAGAATACAATATAATACACAATAAGGAATTTAATTAAAAAGAATAGGGTGTGTCGTAAAGACAGAGGATAGAGGTGATACTTATTATTACAGGTATACATTTGAATTATTCGTTACTCACTTTTTAATAGCATATAATATGTTCAGTGACTGCGTCGCTACCTGAATACAGTAAAAGCAACTATGGACAACGAGAAATAACAGAAAGCGAGATGAGTGTATCTCACTGTTCTCCAATATTCGAATACAAGTGAGACACTGTTCCCACTCTACCCGACGCAGAACTTACTTCACCACTGCATTGTTGAACAAAAAAAAATACGGATCAGAATTTTAAGGCCTTTCCATAAAACTTTCTCTGTAAAAATAAAAATAAATTATATCTTCCTTTTAGCAGTTTTTCTCAAATGTATCGAGCCTATTTAGTTTTATAACGTCTGTTAACTGAAAACTATTCGATTTTATTCTTACGTACGTCCCGTTAAGTTTTAATTTCGTTTCTCTCGACAGCCCTTCGCTTCCATTTTGCCCGCTGCGTGGAATTTTCGGGGCGCGCCATCGAATAAAACGTTCCTATTTCTTCCTTTTTCTTTGTTTCTTAACCTTTTTTCCAGTTCAGTGATTCTTTTTAATATGATTTCTGTCATGATTCTTATTTATATTCGTGCCTACTTTTTAGTTTGATATTCGTAGATTCTCTATCAAAGTTACCCTGCGTATTGTTTCCAAGAATCAGCTACTTTATAATTTTAGAAATAGTTTACGGCGGTGTTTGCAAGCTAGTATAACTATTACTTCATATGGATTTTCATTCCTTAGTGTTGAACTTTGTCCCTGGGATTCTACAGTATTTGAATTTCGCTACATGTCATTGGCCGACGCGATGAGCAGTGATTTTACTAAACTATTACAAGATACAAAATATTGAGATTCACAAATCAAATTTAAAGTTGATTTTAAAACTTTTGATTTAAGACTGACATTTGCTTACATTCTGACATACGTAAACAGAATGTAAGGTAAAAAGTTAGATTAATTTTAGATCTAGGTCAAACGCGTAGTCAGTTCGAAAAAAGGGACAAATATTTATTAAAAAATATCTGTAACTAGAGGACCAGGAAGACTTTATTCCACTCTGATGATTAAAAAAAAACTTGATAAATTATACTCTTAGACCTTTTTCATGAATCACTTTATCTACTGTTGAATCTGCATGAAAATATGTTCAGTAGTTTTTGAGCTTATCGCGAACAAATAGACAGACAGGTACTAAATTTTCTTCCAACACTCCCTCTTACTTCACATTTTCAGTTTTTATGCTCCAATCACAACCTTAAGCTTCGCTCTTCTAATAATCTTATTCTTTGCTGTCCTGTCCATACTTCCGGTCTTGTACATTCCTCTTTCTTTATCCAATCTATTCTCCTATGGAATGCGCTTCCTTATGAAATCAGGAAGTAATCTATCCGTTTCAGTTTTAAAGTCAGGGTACGTCGGCTTTTCCAGTGTCATTTAGCAGAATTATCTGGTTAATGCTGTATTTAGTACTTGATATTGACTAATTATACTTTTATTGATTGTATTGATATTGTTATGTGTATGTGTTGTATATATGATATATGGATGTTCATATTTTATTTATATATTGTGGTAATAAATAGGTTAGAGATAATTTCATAAAAACTTCACTTTCTACACCTACGAACATTTATCTCTGCATCACCTAATGGTTGAGTGACAGAGAATGCCTTCGGCATTAAGTCCGCTATTGCGTATTTAACGCATAATGTGTAAATAAATAAATTATTACATGCCTCGATAGAACACTCGACATGTCTGACATGAAACTTTAATTCAAATCTTATTAATAACCGCTCTTCGTATTTTAATTTATTTACGATACTCCCAATCATATATGTCACGCGTTCATTCATTATAACAAGGGAGGAAAAACAAGTGGGAAAACAAATAACGCAATTAAGACCCTCGCCTCGACTCCGGGCGAGTGTCATACCGCATTGACACGCTACTGATTGTTTACTTATCCCCTTGTGAACGTATCGGAAGGTCTCGTGTCATAATATGTCACAGTATACTGATGGATCAGTATGCCATCACAGTTGCCTGTAATTTTTACGATAGCTCAATGAAGATTGTCTAATAAACATAATATTTTTTGTAATTTAACGCTTAGTATTTTAAACACAAACTCGTCTAGGGTTACGAGACAATCGGACGTTTGGTAATCAATATGCTGATCCTAAAGAAAACTGTCTTTTATGTGTGGCTGCTGGAATACACATATTTATTTGGCAATAAATTGTCAATGTAAGAGTTTTAGCTACTCAGGCGGGCAATTATGTCCTGTCATGTTTCCTATAGAATTACACATTAATCAATACTAGTGGGCACCCAGTGGTCGACATTCGACCATAGTTAATTGATTTTTTTAAAGTTTGAACTTTATTACGGTTCTTTTGTCAAAGGGTACACTTCTATAATCAAAGGTTTTCATCATGGATACTCAGTTATTTGCTATTTGCCATGATCTTTAATGAGATAAACATAAAAAAAATCTATGTGTAAATAAAAATAAGAATTAATTATAACCAACATAACTTTACGAAAATAAAGAAATTTATCGCAACCCATGACACAATTTTCAATTAATTTTACATGACACCATGGATGGGTGGTATTTCTGGGTGATACTGAATTAAATGTAGTCTGTTCATTATGAGAAATAGTGATATGCCCAGTATCATCGTTTGGAAAAGTAATGGATCCACAATACAATCAAATGGTGAATCCAGTACAAAGATGTTTGTAATACTACCATTAGCTTTTGAAAATAAATTCTTTTTTGTTGCTGCATGAGGTTGCATTGCAACATTGTAACCGCGGAGGTCTAAGTCATGGAATACTTTTATGAACAAAATCCTTATTTTGATTATACAGAGTATTATTTGGCTCATTTTTTTTTATTTAATCATCATTTGAAGTGAGTTCACCGTAAAAATAATAAACGTTACAATAATATCATTGTTGAATGTAGGATGAAAAATGGTAATTGGAATGTAAGAGTTAAAAAATACATACAGTCGAGCATAGCAACTTCCTTCACAACCTCTTTAGAACTTCGTAATTATTGACGGCTGTCAAAATGTCTTTTATATTTACATGTGTGTATATTTTGTGTAAAATTCAAGCAGCAGTGTGAGTAGTGCATATTTTAATAAATTTACTATACTTCTAATGCATTTTATATAAAATAAACAACTTTCTGCACTTCTCCGCCATATAAACTTTAACTATGTCAAATTTCAAGTTCACCCGTTAACAGGAAATAGGTTAAAAAAGGGTACATTTTTTTTGCTTCACGTATTAATATTGTAATAAATAATACACATATTATGTTAGTATATCTATCTCGCTTACTCTTTATTGACATCATATTTTTTAATAGATATTTTTTTTTCGAAATGAAAAGGCTGTTGACCTGGAAAGGTCTTTACAGCTTTACCGAACTACTGAGCCGAGTGCTGAAGGCACTCAGCCGCTTTGAGAGGTTTGCGACTAACTCAAGGGTGCACAGCACACCTCGGCATGGGCTGTCGCCTGTTTTGTGCAAAAATCACGACCTATCTGATCTAACCTAAGCAAAGCCATCTATATATACGTTTATGAGTTATTGAAATATACATGTGTAGCAAACATACGTGTCTCAACAACTCCTATATGTATTTTGTGTCGGAAATGATACATATTTCTGCAGACTCTTGGTCCACAACTTTTTCTGATTTCTTTTAAACAGAAAACAATATTTAAGATATAATTTTTTTTATTTACTTAACCATTATTATTGTTTTACGTATCTTTTATTACTATTTTACTTAATTATTGTTTTTATTATTATTTTAATTATGAGTATTATATAATATACACCGAATTCTAAATGAAGATGAAAAAACGATTATCTCCATACTAAGAATATATAAATCCAACCACCTATTCACATATAGCTGTTACAGAGTTTAGTTTTTTTATTATAAAGAATTAAAATTGTTTTATAAAATATATTCGCCGACGATTTCGTTTAGGTTTTTTTTTACTATGGGAGGCAAACGAACAAGCGGGTTACCTGATATTAAGTGATCACCGCCGTCCAAAAACACTACCAACACCAGGTGAGTTGCAAGTGCGTTGTCAGCCTGTGGTGGGGGGAAATTGGAGGAGGGGGACGAGGAGAGGACGGGGTAGGGGAGGTAGGCTTCCGGCGCTCTCACTGACCGAACGAAACTCAACAATACAAGCACTGACACTTCACATCGCTTTTCTGTAAGAGGGTGATACTACTCCGGGCGAGCCGACCCATACATGCTGAAACCAGTATTAGCTTCGGCGTGACTCTACCACCTACAAAATTAGGTCAGTAACAATTAAATTATAGCTTAATTTATTTAAGAAGATTGTAGCTTACTCCCAGTAAAATAGATTTAATTTTCAGAGATTTCCTATATAAATAAACAACAGTATGGAAATCAGTTTTAGTATGGTTCCTGTTACTTTTAACTGCCATACTGGTTTGTTGTGTATACAATGGCGAAGTCGTTTCATTCTATCGTATTATAGGATTGTCTGTCCGGCACGCGTAAAGGGCCAATGGTTGGATTTATTCGTGTATCGGCTTTGTTATTGGTTTATGAGTATTTCCCTTGAGTAAACGTCGACTAATTGTGTTGACAGGCGACATGGGTTCCGTGTTATTTATTTTATCCTATGTTTTTAATATCGTTACACGTTTTCCAAGCGATAAAGTCATATTTATTTAAGATTGCTTCTATACAATAAATATCAAATAATATTATCTCAATATAAATTTATATTGTACGAAAATATAAGAATATGTTCAGGATAGCCGTCAAACGCATTTTAAACCTTATCCAGTTAAGGGTGTCACATTTATAATAATTTAGTACAATTAGCAATGGTTAATAAATAGTACTAACTGTAAGTCATTAGTACTAATATTAGGTCATTAGTGCTAACGTCTGGTCAGTAGTATGGTTTCAACAAATCATTACATATTTGAAGAGATCAAAACAAAAGGTTTATGTTGAATGTTTTTTTTTTTCATTAAAGTTAATGTATTTGATAACTATCAACTACTATGAAAAAGCGTTTAACTAATTAATTAGATTACTTGTGCGATTTTGAAATGGAGAAAAGGTAACCAACCTTACATGTTTTTTATTCTGAAGAACGCTAATTAATATCCCCATTAGCATAACACCCTCTTCACCGTTTCCATACGTGTTTCTCAGAGAAATTTTATTATTTGCTGGTGACCTTGACTACTTTATGTTAGATATAGCTTAGTTACTTGACTTTTGAAACTACTTATTTGCTGATTTACAACAGATGTTTACAAACTTAATATAAAAATTACAGGAACTTTTATGGGGTGGGCGGTTTTCTTATTTACAAAGTCTACCCAAGATTTAAGGCAAATATTATCGACTTATTAATCAAATAATAAACTTTTCTGGTACAGATGGTAGGGTTTGGATAGACGAAAGATATTTAATTTTACTCAAACAAATTTTGATGTTATCACATCGTTCTGGACTGCATGTATGTGGCATTGAAATCTCTAGGATAATATTAATGTGAATGCTTAATATATATAACTTAAGCCAGTACAGACAAATCTAATTATAACAGCAATAGAAGACTCAAATAACTCGCACCGGATGTGACGTTATGATAAACTAATCCTATTACCGCTTGTATTAATCTAGGGGGAGTTTGTTTATTGGGTCATTCCATAATGTGCACTTTATTTAATTAACGTTTTAATAAATTCAGGTATAAACTATATATTAAATCTTAAATTTATTATATAACGCGTAAGACTACGTATTATCACATGAAACTACCTGGCACGCTTGACTTGTTCTGTGTAGTTTATTATGTTAGTAATTTTTTTTTATACAAACGAAGAGGCGGGCTACTTGATGGTTAGTGATCACCACCGTTCATAGACACTAGCAACACCAGGAGGAGTCGCAAGTGCATTGCCAGCTTATTTGTAGGGGAGGATGTAGAGGAGAGAAGGAAGGGAATAGAAGGTGTGTCTCCGGTGCTCTCACTTATCAAACAAACTGCAACAACTGAAGCACTATTACTTCACGTCGGTATTTTTGTGAGTGGGTGGCAGTCCTGGGGCGAGCCAATCCATTCATGCTGAAACCTGTAACAGTTTCAACGTGACTATACCACCTACAATCTATATGTATACAGAGGATAAATCCTAAAAAAGAGAAAGAAAACTATACTTTACTCATACAATTTCTTTATAAATAATGTTATTCATTTACATCTCTTCACTTGTGCACGTGCACCACACCATTTGCCCAGTGCGGTATATTAGAATTAGTACCTGAGCGACCGAGCCTAGCTCGGTTCTTTAAAAATTTTTAAATTAAAATAAACTATTAGATGTGCCTTATAAAATTAACATTTTTAAAATAAAAAAATATTAAAAAAATATATCTCTTCTGCTGTCACTCGGATTCGAACTGGTATTACATGGATTTTCGAAGCAACCGATTTCCATCAGAGTTATTTTCGTTTAGACAGCGCCGGCGAAATTTACCTTTATATTCTAGCTATATTTTTTCATTGCTAGAAAACTCAGTTAAAAAGATTTCTATGAATAAAATCTAGCCTGATCGATTTATCGTCCCCGAAACTACCTGCATACTAAGTTTCACGGAAATAGATGACGCCGTTTTCGAAATCCTGAATATATATAAATATAAAACTATACAAGAATTGCTCATTTAAAGGTTTTATATATATGTATGTGTATATACATATATGTTATTCAAGTTAAAGCTGAAGTTATTCAAGTTTTAAGAAACTATTACGTTTATAAGCACGTGTTTAGTTACGTATGCCACTGTATCATATTGTGTACATCAGTCTATGGTCTATCTTTTAGATAAGAACCAAATGAGTCTGAAGTTCAACTTAAAAAATTCCAACAAAATATATGCAGTCGTTTTTATACGATACGCGCTGAATAGCAGACTTTTTTCATTTTATTTATATGAATTCCTTTCGCAAAGCAAATGATAAAAATGTTACTAAAGACATCGTTAACAAAAGTGAAATACAAGGTATTTTCAAATAAAATATCAGTGCTCACGACGAACTCATTAACTGCTTCTTTTACTTTACTTATTTGCCGACTCAAAACGTATGCTCTAGTGAGCAGAATCAATATTCCCGTGCAAATATTTGCTCCGGCAACGTATAAATACAATTATGTATCTCATTGAGTTTGTTTACTTTGTTCTCAGACGTTTATAGCGTAATATTATGTTAGGATTTTGTAATTTATCATAAAACATTACATCAACTTTCAAACAAAACCCTTTACTTGACTTAGTGTTTGAGTTTTGTTGATAATTCGCGACTGTGATTTTGTGGTATTCGTGAAAAATATCACGTATTATTTATGTAACCAGTGATAAAAAAATAACGTGACATGTAAGTCATATGCATCGAAAATAATCATCGTTTTATGCGCAAGCGTAATTTAAATTTCCACTCTCCAAACTACATAACTGTTAGCATAATTTATTATTTGACATTAAAGGTGTGCGTTAGCCTTTTACGAAACGATAATTAATATCGAAGCGACACTTCGAAATAATCTGATAGAAAGAGACTAATTCGCAGTGCTATTCGACCGAATCAATTTTGTTTAATTTATTTTATATACCTAATTTGTAATTCGCTCTTTTATACCCAATTTTTAACAAATGATGATTTTTCTTGACATTTTGGATTAAACTTTGTGATTTGATTCCTTACAGCGCTCATTTTGTTGTTATTAGTTTTGATTTACCGAAAGTTTTTTTAAAAGCCTTAAAGTTGTTTTCCCGCTGCCATGGCCCAATATTACTATCAATCATATCTAAAGTCAAATATCACATGCGATATAATGGTAGTAAATAATAACTTTAGGATGGTTTAGTTAATTGAAATTATGTTAAAGCAGTTAACATTTTCGTACCCATTTTTTGTGATTTTGCTCTCTGAGAAGTTTCAATTTGAATCTACCAGTATCAATATTTTGTTCCCATTGACATAAAATCAAATAACGTTTATCACTGTTAGCTTATTTCCTTACATGGCATTTTAAAATGATATTCAAATTGCGTACGGATTTTTCTCTTGGTCAATGGATGATAAAGAGAACACAATGCTTTTAGACGTATTCTTTAATGAAGCAATAGTTGTTTCAAATTGTCCTTTGTTTATATTATAATATGTTTGAGCTATTTTCTTATAAAGCTTACTACCGACTTCCATTCATATATCTTAATTTAGAAGGTTACTCATTATCGACTCATAAGAATTAACAATTTACCAAACACATAAAAGTAGGACTAGCAAATACATTAGACTGAAGGCCATATCCGTCATTGCCTTAATCTTTCGCACACGTTCAGTATTCGAGTATTATCTAATTTGGCTATCTGCCATCAAGATTCTATTGCTGTATCGATGGATCGGCTTCATCCTGTAGATGCTATTTACTTAACTAGCTTGGTTCAGGTTTCGCACCTAATCAGATACAATTAACCTAAAACTTTCCATCTCGCATTTTTGTGAAGTTAAGAAATGTTTTCCTCTCTATATATGCTAGAGTGATTAGGGATTTGACAGTGAGGCTGAGTGATGTCGATGAATGTGATGTCAAATTTACTCACAGATGTTTGTAAATAGATGTGTGAGAGATGTTAGTAAATTGCCACCCAAAAGTTGATAGGTTGCGGCGTGTCGGAGACATTTGTAACTTTACTCTTGTGACTCGGGAATGCAATTAATAGAATTTACTATGGCCCCTAACGTTACAGTTCGTATAAATACATATGTCTGGTACTTGTGGTTGGATGTTATTTTAATTGGAATTCTGTTGAATATACAATGGGTAATGTTGGTGATCCATACGTGTTAGACTATACTGATGTTTAATCAACTTATTCGTCTTTATTACTTTTTGTCACTATCACTTTTTCTTTTGGAGATTGTTCTACAGCTACACGGCAATAGTAAGATGATGCAAATTTTATAGCCCGTGCCTAAATATGATTTATCATAAAACCGTGGCTCCAAAGCGTAGCGCACGAGGTTTGGTTATGAAAGGATCATATTGAATAACTCTTCAAACACTCGCCATGATACAGACGGTGGAACAACCTCAATGCGGCAATGTATATGCCCAACTGAAGCGGATCTATAAAATGTCTGTATCATTAACAATGCGAACAGCTCATCTCTGTAACCTGTCCAGTGTATTCAGTTAAAATTTGACGGAACCATCTCACAGGTGCGAACAGTATTTCACGAAAGTTCAAACGTGTGCCTTGTTAAGGAAATATAGCTGATCAAGCTTGAAAAACCGTCACACCCTGTACAGAATCCGAGTCTCCGAGATGCAGTGGAGATTACGCTCTCAATGTATGTTGGCAACATTATATCTTTTTCCCTCTTCGCTATTAACTCTCATTTCAGTATTCATACCTTTTATACACATATCATTGCTTATACAATCAACCTATCCTTCATCGGTCTTGTTTTCTAGTTACATGATTTTCATCCATCATGTTGTACCTATTAATATTAAATTAAGTGTATCAATAAGCTCTTCTGTTATAACTTCATCTTTTAACCCTAATATCAATAAAATGAAACACACTCGACGCTGAACAACGCGCCCGTTGTGTAACATTAACACACATTCTCATTTAACTCATAAAACGCGTTCAAAGACTATGAAATTGCAAAGTATATTGCTCGTAACGTGTATGGTAAAGCTTCGTGTTTTTATTTGTTAAACTCACTTCTCTTTATTAACTTAACCCCAGCAATATTATTCTGTACAAAATTGTGGACTTTATCGGAACAGGTTTGGAGTATGGAATGTTCGAAATTTCGTCATTCAACTTAGATTTATTCTTATAGTGCATTTTTTTGTTATTTGCTAAAAATACTGCGTATAATCTGTATAATTAACTTAACGATAAATAAAATCCAATTTTAGATTGATTATTATTAGATAGATTTGACTATATTTTGCGCAATCTCTACCATATGGCTAATTTCAGAGCGGCCAAAAAGAGTGACGCGGACTATACATCGAATTACTTGTGGCATCGTGGTAATTGGGCAATATCGTATCGGTTTATATCTGCAAGAATCTTGCAGTGAGCCAGAATCACCGTAATAAAATAGTTGTGCTAATGGAACATTATATAACTTTCTAGGTACGATTACTTTAGGCTACTATTGCATCCAAGTTGAAAATCTATCGTCAAGCACTCTAAAATGTTTTCCGGAGCCAATTCTTTTCTAGGTTTACTATGTTGGCAACTTCATTCACAATTTCACTAAGCATTATTTTAATTATGTAGGTGGTAGAGCCACGCTGAAGCTATCACTGGCTTCAGTACGAATGGAACGGCTCGCTCGGGACAGTAACGCCCTCTCACAGAAAACCGACGTGAAGTAATAGTGCTTCCATTGTTGCGTTTCGTTCGGTCAGTGAGAATACCGTTGAGTCCCAACGCCATTTCCTCTTCCCTTCACACCCCGTCCATTCCCCAACACAGGTTGGCAAACGCACTTGCGACTCCACTGGTGTTGCAAGTGTATATGGACGGTGGTGACCCACCTGCTCATCTACCTACCTCCTATGATATAAAAAAATGTAATGAATCACTGATACGTATAACACAATTTTACGAAAAAAATGAAACGCTAGTAAGTGTATTGTGATTCCTATTTTTGGCAAACCCATTATCTGTGATACGTTCTTTATAGCCCATACCTTCAGTATTACGCTCTGATATATATTAGCGAATAGGTATACTGTCCATCTGTTACTATATGGTCTCTGCAGTCTCTAATAATTAGTAACTACCTTAAGAAGGACCATAACCTTCATTAGGTTCAATCAATAGTAGGTGCCTACTCTTGTGGACCTAGTTTAAGCCTCTCGTAATGATACTCTTTAGAATAAAACAAAGTAGCGTGAACGCTGCTACTTTGTAGCAGAAATAAGGCGTTATATTGTAATTTTATCACTGTTATTAAATCACATATATTATAGCTGTATAGAAGATTAGGTGCTATGAAAGACTACATATTCTATAAAGCATTATGTATAGATACTATATTCGTAAGAATCTGAAGGCGGAATTTGTCATTGATATTTTATAAGTTTATTATAAACAAAATTTTCACTTACATTATATTCTTTGATCAAAGTTCTTACTTAAAAGATAAAGTTAGCATAAACATTTTCGTCTCCCCGATAAATATCTTCCTAAAACATTCTATTACTGCCGTCAAGAAGGAAGGCGTTACGTCAAATTAGTGTCAATTTAGATGCGTCGGTAGTACTTTCGACTTTATAACTGTCTCTGCCCTCAGTCATAAAGTTAAAGTCTTGTTCAGCCCTACTTTGTCATTCATAATAATGATATATTAAAAAGTTGGTAAATATTGGTTAGTTCTGCAGTGATTTTCTCGATATACGCATATTTTTCTATTTTGAATTCCTATTTTTTTCTTATATATTAATGTTAAATTGTTAATATGTACGTTGCTGCAAAGGGTTACTTTACAGGCAGAAAGTATTCTTTCCTACCCTCTGGTCCGGTCCAAATGTAAAAGTATAAAGGAGTGTACCACCAGTGTCGCCAGTGTACGGGGTTATATCGTTCTGAAGGGTTGCGTTAGTTAAAAATATTTGTTATTAATATGTATCGATATTATGCCAGGAATATTCTAAACTGAATATAACTGAGTGAAGTAACGTTCTGAATTTGACTTGCAACACCTAGACTATTGTTAATTGTTCAGGAAAACAGATTTAACTTCCTCAGGATAGTTAATATGGTGCCGCACTTATAGAGAATACCAATTATGATGTCACCTCAGGTGACAATGACAATGATGATATAATACTTCATAATATCTAAAAAAAATGCCACTACAACAAAATCCAAATAATTTTACAGATAATATAAACATTTTTTGCTCGCAGCACGAAAACGTGAAGATACTTATGGCACAGTATAATTCAAGCACAAGTTACCAGCGAGAAATTGATAATTCAATGCCATGTAATGCCGGCTTGGAAGTTTCTCCTCAGCTAGATATAACACTGACCATCTTGAAATGCGATGGACTAAAGATATAATCATTGTGAGTAGTTACGATTCAGTCTAATACCCATCGTGCCACTCAGTTATATACTGAATTATCGACGTAATGATTTAATATCGTTCTTTATATTTACAATAACCAGGCCAGCTTTCCGGAAATCCATAAAGAGCGAGAGACCATGATCGAACGGTTATTTAAAAACCTTAGGTTTGTTGCCGATTAGGGTCATTCAAACCTGGATAAGTTTAACCCCGAAAAGAAACAGGCGTGTCTATTCTCTATAAAACGGAATCCATTCAATTTGACTCCTACTTTTTAAGGTGTTTCCTTAAAAGTGACTGACAACCTCGAGCTTCTTAGGATCCTGCTAACATCGGATCTTAATTTTAGGCACTTAGTTGAACAGAAAGCAAGAACAGCTGCGAGAAAACTTGGGATCCTCTCTAAAGTTAAGGATTATTTTACACCATAATAGCTTCTTAACCTGTATCAAGCTCAAGTACGATTATATGTGGAATATTGCTGCCATTTATGGGACGGATCAGCCAGATATCAGCTGGCCGCTCTTGATTCTATTGAGCGTCGTGTTTGCCGGCTTGTCGATGATGAAGCACTGTGGGATACAAAAATGCTCAGTTTAGACCATCGACGAAAAGTGGCTTGTCTCTCAATGTTTTATAGTTTACACTTTGGAGAGTGTGCACAGGAATTACATAATATAATTCCACCGTCCCCATTCAATCTAAGGATGACTAGACGCCTTGAGGGTTTGCACCTATACGTGGCTGATATTCCCGTGATTCGTACGAAGCGATTTGCTTCTGCATTCATTATACGTACGGCTAAGGAGTAGAACTCACTCTCGTCTTCAAGAGTATAGTGAATAGGCCACCTATTGGGTAAGCACGATACATCGTCGGCCTTATCGTCACTCACTCACCATCCGGTGAGATTGTGGCCAAGCGCGTACCTGTCGAATATAAAAAAAAAACTTTGGTGAAATGTCATGTTCTGAATTAAAAAAATATCCGGTAGAATAATTTGCCACATATACACATTTATCTGTGGTCTTTGGAAGTCGTTATATCAACGCAGTACCTACTGTTTGTAAAATGGTCTCTTAATGATTATTTTGATAGTATTAAAGGTATGTGTTCTTTATTTTGTTAAGAAAATACTATACTAAACTACATATTTTGAGAGGACTTCTCCAGTTCTTACTGCCTTCATCTTTGAATCCGTTTTACTAGAATATTTTTTTACATAGCGATGAAATGTCAACAATCATTATGCGTCTGGCCCTCGTTTAGTGATGTGAAGCAAATTGGCTTTGATCATCGTTCAAATAAATTTAAGATTTACTGCCTTCTAAATAAAGCTGAAATTATAGGGTTTGGGGATATGTTAAAAATATAGCAAATGCTGGGATTCAAAATTAAAATGCTTTGAAGAGGTCCTTGTTAGGCTTCCTGTTGTGATGCTATTTTTTACTTTGTTAATCAAAGAGAGATTAGTAAAATTAAAACATGTATTTATATACCTATACAATGATCTGAATCAAAATAATGATACAAAACAAATCAAATTCAAAATTATTTTTGATCAACTCGAAAAGTATTTTAAATAATAATTTAAAGTACGCCAAGATGAAATATATTTGTTATATCTATGTAGGATTGTAAAATGGCGAGACAAACTGGAGAATATGGGTTTGAAAATTAGTAGATCAAAAACTGTATAGGTGTGTAGGTGGTAAAGCCACGCTGAAGCTATTATTGGCTGCAGCATGAATGGGTCGGCCCGACCGGGGTAGTACCACCCTCTCACACAAAACCGACGTGAAGTAACAGTGCTTGCTTTGTTGCGTTTCGTTCAGTCAGTGAGAGCGCTGGAGGCTCACCTTCACTCCCCCCCCCCCTCTATAGGTGGGATAAAGGTAATGATGATGATAGTAACTATTACATATAATGAGAATTTAAATCTAAAGCGTTTGTAATTTCTAGATTTCTGTAAAACAAATGAAGCAGGTGTCTAGAAATAAGTAAAAAAATACATTTCAATAATTTTTAGAAATGTCTCTCTATATATCTGTGTGTCTGTTTGTTCAGACATATATCACTGCTAAAATACTGCGTTCAAGAAAATCATAAAGCATATCTTCGAGTAACATTTAGTTTTTGTTTCATTAAAATCGGTTCACTCTATCAAAATATATTGTAATTGTAATGACTACGCGACATTAGTACGACAGAAAAGTAGATAAGTAAATGAACTAGACACAATTTTTTGAAGTTATACTTCTTTTGGCGCGTTAGGGAAAAATGAGAGTAAATTTTACGATGCGAGCACGGACTAAAACCCCACGGTGTACCGTCCGCCGCATGGTAGGGGCAGCCAGGGATCGAGCATGCTCACTGACCTGAAACTGCCCCTGCGGCAACCTGGCGAATGAACGCCAGGCTTCGCCCTACTATAGAGAGGCTACTGGGTACACGACCAGCAGCCTCCCCTCGTCAGCCTCACCAGTGCAACGAGGAGATGGGGGGCCCCGCCCCATCCCCTCAGGTTTGGCGACGGTTTTGGGAGGGTCGGGCATTACGCCTCGCCCCTCCCGCTGCCCTTCTTTGGCGGAGACGACCACTTCTGGGATCGGCCTCCCGGGCCCTCTCCGCCGCCTCCTTCTGTGAGATGACGGCGATGCGAGCACACCGTTACGAAAAACTGACACCCTGAAGTCATTATGGTGCACACGCACACCGTCACGAAGAACAGATACCCCGAAGTTAGCTATAGTTAACATTTTGTTTCTTGGTATTTCTTTGTATTAATACTTTCAATGTATTAAATACCTTTTTTCTATTATTAGTGTCGTTTTTTCTACAAACGTAGAATAACACGATAGATAAAAATTATTTGTATAAAAAAAATTAAAAAGAAGATAAAATAGATAGGAAAAAAATAGATAAATAGATTTAAATTTAAAAGATTTTTATCTTGTTACACCAAAGAAGTATAACTTCTAACGGGTGTACAAAAGTACACACACACACACACTTTTTTTTGTACATAAAATTCCACCGGGACGAAGTCGCGGACACAGCTAGTGGGAAATGTATCAATTTACCGTTGCACCCTTAGGATTCATTGCGTGTACCAGTTAAGTGGTATTTCGTGTTCGTAACCAAAAATCTTGCGTCGTTAACGTGAATGTGAGAAATATCACGATCTGAAGTCTATCTCAGTTTCAATTCATCATTCAATTTCGCAGCAATTTTATCTCGAGTAGGAAAATCGCTTTTCTGCATATGCTAATTGTATGTAGTTGATTACTATAATGATATAATTTTAGTGATATAATTAATTTTTATAATAAATACTTAATTATTTTTATCGTTTTAATAATTTAAATATTAGTATTTAGTCTAAACTGTGTGACACTTTTTATTATCGTCCTGAAAATTCGAACAAAATCTAGAATATTTCTGTCTCCTTTTTCTTATATTTAAGCGTTTCGTTGTAAATGCCTTGAAGTTAATTTGTTCCTGGATATTCAGATACAAACGTTTAATTTTCTGTTTTTTTGAAGAGAAAACTTCTTTAGGAGCCTGCAGCGGTTTTTTGGCTGGAGATAAATTTATAATATTACGTCATGATATGGTTGTATGCATGACCGTATTTTTTTTCCAACTGAATACGCTATTGACCCTGCAAGGTCTTAACAGCTTCACCGGTCTACTAAGGCGAGCGCTTGCGGTACTCAGACGATTATATTTGGGCAACTAGCTCAAGGGTGCACGGCACACCTCGACTTGGGCTGTTGCCTGATACTTTCAGTTCGCGATCTATCTGAACTGACCTAAGCTAACTATTCATTCATATATGAGTTGTTGGAGCATATATTTGTACCAAGCATACATACCTCAACAACTCTTATATATATTTCGTATCGGATAATTTTTGAAACTACATCAGTTCGATAAGGAAAAAAAAACAAAACCCTTCCACTTTCATGTGTAAGCGTGTATGCGTGCACGTGCGTGGGGGTGATACGTGTACTGTTGTCTCAGCGATGTAAGATTTAGTGTCACTGTATCGCGCGAGTAGCACACTCAAGTGCTCCACGCTGAGGGAACGGACCTAAGCTTAAGCTGCTGCCGAGGGGGGCCTAATCAGGTATGCATGACCGTCATATTGTGCTTGCGTGGCTTACGTCACACTAGCGCCGCGTCGTATAGGGTGTGTAAGTCTAACATCGATATTTGTATTGAGATTGTGCAAACCATCATATATTAATTATAAACTATATAAAAATGCGTATAATTAGTTATAAGTAGTCCAAGTGCCAGTAGATGTGACAACAGAGTAATGACAATAATTTCAATTAAAAAATTATGAAATTTAAATAACTCGTACTATAATTAATTTAAGAATTCAAAACAGAACAGAGTTATTCTATTTTTTAATATTATAAAAAATGGACAGGCGGCTCACCTGATGTTAAGTGATCACCACCGTCCATAGACACCAGCAACACCAGAGGAATTGCAAGTGCGTTGCCAGCTTGTGCTTAGAGGGACGGGGAATAGGGGGAAGGGAGAGGAGAAGTGAGGTGCAGAGGGAGGTGGGCCTCCGGCACTCTCACTAACCGAATGAAACGCAATAATACTAAGCACTGTTACTTCACGTCGGTTTTCTGTTAAAAAAAAAGAAAAACTCTATATACACATTGTTACTGAAAGAAGAGCAAGTTATAAAAACTTTTTTTTTTTTTTTATAATACATAAATAAATAAATATGAGAAGTCAGAGTAACTTTCTTTACGTTTATAGATAACTAGCTGTGCCCGCGACTCCGTCTGCGTGGAACTTAATGCAAAAAATCAGTGACTAATAAAATCATCTGAATCTATTAAGTCCATTTACTTATCGATTTTCATCTCATTTTAATAGGCGTTGTCATTAAAATTACAATAACTTTTGATAGAGTGAACCGATTTTAATGAAACCAAGACTAAATGTTGATCAAGAAAATGCTTTATGGTTTCCTTGGTAAGGTTTTATCATGAACACAGTACTTTAGCAGTGATGCGTGCTCAAACAAACAATCATTTCTAAAAATGATTTTAATGTATTTTGACGCTTATTCCTAGACATCTGCTACATTTTTTTCTACAAAATTCTTAAAGAAATACAGGTTAGATTTACATTATTATTATATGTATATCAAATGTATATGGTATTCCTTTATCATTAGGTAAAACAACATCCCTACAATAATCCTGCACCGTCTGATTACGTAATCGACGAAGGGTCATGACCCAAGGGACCGACATTTCGCCCGAACCCCATCGAAAAGTGGGACGATCGCATAAAACAATATACACTGCTCATTTCCTTCACTGACCTCGCCCGACGTTCAATCAAACGCAGCGACGTGAGGGTGTTTACCGAAATTGAATCGTTGTTTTTCTGATGGACTCGGCAATCTCTTTTCCCTAGTCAGCGTATGTATTAGGAAGAATTATCACGTCCTATAGGGACTTCGTGTTGCTTTCCGTTATAATTATTTTGGTACGTTTTCTTATCAAATCTCTAGAAGAATTTAACATTTTCAATAACTCGATAATAACTTCTTAGTATAATGGGTCTCAGTAACTTTATGGATTTGTTTAATTTTTTAATTTGTAAAATTTCAGTACACTGCTATAATACTAGGCCGATTTAAATGTTTTTTTTTTGTACTTAGGTCATCTAGATTGTTCTTAGCTTATATTTTAAGACAACAGGTAGTGCTGTTGTCGGTATCCAGATATTATTTATTTTCAGAACAAATTTAGTATTTTTGCGTTTCTTTAGTCAAAAAAAAAACTTATTATCTAAAGTTTTCATTCTACCAACACGTGGCAGCATCACCTTTACTTACCTACTGAATCTATCAATAATTTAAGTAAAAACTTCTTTATATGTGTTGAGCGGTAGTTTTTTGGCGGGGTATAAACTTATGATTTCGAGTCATAACATGCTAGTAAGTGTGACTAACTGCATTGCTCTTACGCGGCTTGCGACAGGCTAGTTACGCTTATCAGACAACACCCCTAACTGAGGTGTGTCGTGCACCCTTGAGCTAGTTGTCACATAAAATTAGCAGATTGCCTTAAGCGCTCGCCTTAGTAGTCCCGTGAAGCTGTTTACACCTTGCGAGGTCAATAACGTAGTCTGTCCGAGTAAAAAAAAACTAGTGATGCGTAGTATAGCAGGATGTTGTATATTTAATATTAATAATTTATAAGGTGACTATGTTTTTTTTTTCGAAATGTCTACGCTATTGACCCAGCAAGGTCTTAACAGCTTCACCGGACTACTGGTGATTTTGTAGTTCATCATATATTTGATTACTTAGTAAAGAAGATAAAAATGAGTATAATTATTTTCCGAGTAACAATAGATGTGAATACCAAATTGATGTTAATAATGTAGTACTTATACAAATTATGAAATTTAAGTAATTCAGACCATAATACATTTAAAATTTCAAAGTAGAACACAGTTTTTCTAATCTTTTTACTTCTTGCGACAGTTCTTACAACTACTTCGCCTTTTTTGTATAACAAAGAGGTTTTACTTTGACTTTACTTTGATATCAATACAAATATCAAAAACAATCACCGGTGTTCTTTGTTCTATTTTCATTAACAATTGAAATACCTATGTTCGTTTTCGTTCAAATAAATTACCGAATTCATTAAACACGAATCCATTTTAATTAATTAACAAAAAAGCGTTCGCGCGAAAAAAAACTAAAAACGAAACGATACATTGCTACGAGTAAAGTTAATGAAATCAACATTACATTTTGTGAAACAAACAAAAAAACATTTTGCTACATTTAACTCCATCCATTTGTATTAATTAAAAGCGAGGGATTAATCACAGTTTTTTCTTTGTTACAGATGCCAAGCGAAAAAACGTAAAACGAAAAAAGATTACAACAAACATAAAAGCCAATTTATAATGATAACATGATGTACTATGTCACAGTATAAATTAACTATAATAAATCGGGCTAAAGGACTTTGTACTAGTATGTATCATGATAGACAATATTCTCATGTTAAAGTAAAAATCGGGTATACAAATAAAAAAAACGTCTGCTACAATTTTTACTGTTTTATTATAATTATATTTATATCATTGAGAGCAGTTAATTCCAATACTACAAATATGAACCGTCATTCCAATAATGGAATCAATATACCTAATGATAATCAGCAGAATGATGCACCGAATGGAGAGAATTATGAAGATCATGACGCAGAACATGATGATTTAGATTTCTCCAAAGTCAATTTTGAAAACAATCCATATTTCAATAGCGAAGATTTTCAAAATAAAGTTTATCATAACGAAAACAACGCGTACAGTAATTATGAAGATTATAAGAGATATTATTTGAATCCATCGAATCCAATTTCTAAATCGAATGTAAAGTTTAAGATAAGCAGTAGAATAGTTCAGACGAAGTATGGAAAGTTACAGGGCATTGTGCTTGCTATGGACGAGCATAGATATCTGAGTCCTCTTGAAGTTTTTTTAGGTGTACCTTATGCCACACCACCGGTTGGATCGAACAGGTAAGATGTTTATTTAACATTTCTTATTATTATTAAATCAGGTTTGAATGATTAAATTGTTTAATTCTAAATTGTACATATAAGCCAAAGAAGTTTCACTTCCTCCGCGCATACACACCGATACACGTAAACTAATTTTTTTATCATCATCTGCGTAAACATACTTTTTTTCCTAGATTTAGTCCCACAAGAACACCATCTCCTTGGGATGGAGTACGAGTATCAGATAGACCAGGACCAGCCTGTCCACAGAAGCTACCGGATCTAAATGATGAAAAGAGTCTCTTAGAGAAGATGCCCAAAGGAAGATTAGAATATTTAAAAAGACTGATGCCTTATCTTAAGAATCAAAGCGAAGATTGTTTGTATCTCAACATATTTGCTCCTTTACAAAGTAAGTAAGTAGTAAGTAAGTTTGCTTATTCGTTGCGTTTTTAGTAGCTGTATACCTCATAAGATTTCCTGTTGCTACATTTCTGAAAATGTCTATTATGTATACGTGGAATTGTATCCCGTCATAGGGTTGCAGTTGGCGCTAGCCTAGGACCTAAGAGGATAGGCCTGGGCCCATCTCCTTAGTGCACAGGTCCGGCTGTTGAGGGGAGGAAGCTGGTGTGTACCCAGTCTATCTCCCTATTAGGTAGGAGCCCGGCGGTATCTTTCCGCTGGACGGACCGTTGTGGTGGCTATCTAAGGTTGAGTAGCAAGTATGATCCCTTGCTGCCCCAGTAAATACGATCTATCGATACACCGTGGGCCTTTAATCCGTTCGAGTTGGACATAACCTACTCTCTCCCCCCAGAAAGTGGTGTATCCATAAGGAATTTCTCCACGTTAAAAAAGGGTCTCAAATCTCAATAGGCGTGTTGTTTTCCGAGATTAAGTAATATATGATGACTAAGGAAGATGCTAGATTTTGCCTTCAACATGAATATGCATGACAAAGCGTGACCAATCTTATTGCGCTTGCGTCAGACTAACGATACGTAAATCTATAATCAAAATACTCTTTATTCAATCTATGCTTTGGGAAGGAACTTATGAATGTCAAAACTACCACCGATTCAGGTAACAAACCAGTCATCGAGAAAAGCCGGCAAGAAACTTGATCTGGTTTATTTTTTCATAATACATAACATTGTTTTTAATATTATAACATATAGACGTAAAGTATAATGGGTATTGTAGATAGTAGTATAATGTAATATTGATATTTTACAACTCATCATATGTTTGATTGATTAATAAATTCTATATAAATGTTGCTCCAAGTGCCAATAGATATGAAAATCAGACTTAATAATTTCAAGATATAAATTATGAAGTATAAATAATATATACTAAAGTTAAGTTAAAATTCAAAAGAGAATACAGTTATGCCATTGTTTTGAATTTTCGTTTATGTCGGCTGTCCTTATGACTGGCTAGACTTCTTTTTTTAATTTGTCACATTCAAGGGAAAAGGCAGAGAAAAAACTATAAAATTTAAAACCGAGATGCTTGTAAGCGGTCCAGAGGGTGATGATGGATTTACCCAAATATTCTGCAGTCATTTTGTCATGGCACCTTAAATAATCCTATTTTAATTATCAACTATTTTACACCTTATGTTGATTTGTCAATAATTTATTTTTTAACTCTCACCTTTACCTTATACAAGGACCTGCGGTGCAGAACTTCGTTCTATTACAACCACTGGTTTAAGTAGTGTTTTGTCCGTTAGTAAATGTAAAGAGTTTTAATATGGAGTAAGTCCCTGCTTTTCTGTTTCTAAAAACGTATGGGTGAATTTATCCAACTGTGATTTTTCCCTTGGACCCTCCCAAAGCGCCGTTTATAAATATTATATATCAGTTTATTATTAAGGTAAGAATAATTCATGTATTGGCAAATTTGGTAAAAACTTTGCTCATCGTACCATAGTTGATTAATCCACGGTCACAGGTAAAAATTGTGAGCGGATAAACTTTGTCGTTTGGATCCCTGTGACCTTTACATCTGTATTCCTTTGGCGCCTATTTCACAGGGATAACCTTTTTTGGGATCAATAATTTATTCATGTAATACTTTGTTTATGTTATACCTGGTACGTGTACAGCCTATCCCACATAGCTCTTCATAAATTTTTAATATTTTTCGGTAAACAGTTTTAGGTATGTATTACGTTTTTGAAATTTAGTTTTTTATTTGAAAAAGAGTGGTTGATTATTAATGAGATTTATATATTTTTAAAATATTGTCGAACTCTCAGTTTTATATATTTATCATCATCAAGGACAGCTTATCTCGACCTTCTGCAGAGCATAAGCCACCTCCCTTTTAGACTATTGTTTTCTATCCTGTGCCAGTCTTGTCCAAGTTTTCCTCCCAAGATACGTGATCTCATCGATCTATCTTGCACTAGGTCTGCCATCTCTTGGTCAGAAACTTACTCCTTCTGCCTTAACCACGTCTGTCTAAGTGGCCTGCCTAACACCGTTTCAGTTGAGCAATACGTATACCGATTTTCTTTATTTTATTGCTATATCATAACGGAATACGAGGTATTCCAACTCTGTCCTGAAGAATAGAATAATCTATTATTTGTTGATCTCATTCGGAACTTCAATCTTTCTAAGAAGGCTTCAGGAATTATTAGAAACTGTTGGCTTTAATAACGCATATCGCATGAACTACATGCTTTTTTACTACTTTAAACCATCATACTGTTTAAAATAAAATGAGGTGTTTATAAGGCAGCTCTATTCAAAATATTTCTTTTTTTATACGATAAAGTTATATATAATAGAATTAATAATTCGTAGAATCATTACCCGTAAGTTCGTTTCATGTAACATGTAAGCTACAACAAGCTACAAGATAGTTATAGATTAATTATTGTGAATCTTCTGTCCTGAACCGTTCTCTCGAACTATCTCTCGATCTGTTTCTGTCGAGCTCACTTATGTCATTATTTTTATGAGTCCATACGCGCTCCGTATCAACGCACCTTGTCGCTGCGATTCGCCAATATGCACGCTCCGCATTCTACGTATGAGCCGCTAAGGCTAACCTCTCGAGATACCCGCATATTTTCGTGTTGCAGGTACTAATTTCTTCGAAGAAGCGGTAAGATGGACGCCGGGTTACATTATTTCTATTGCCCATGTGGGACAAACCTCATGAATTTTGCCGCGATATGTCTTAGCGGCGCAAACATTCGTTTACACAATAACTTATAGCTAAACCATAACCAATGTAAATCAAACTATAAAATCTAAACATGGCTCTGTATCCGTGACACATACATTATTATATAGTAAGTTTATTTAAGATTTTCTCTAAATAATATCAAGTAATATTCTCTAAATCGAGACAAATAACGGAAATCCAACAACATCTTTATCTTTGATCAAAAGATAGACATCTACTCATATTAATCCTCTTGTATTTTTATTTCAAAAGGTATTATTGCTCCTTAAAACAAATAATAAAGATTACAAATACCAAAAAAAGTATTAAGTGTATCTAATAAATGAATAAATAAAATGAGTCTTTGAGTAAGGTAACTTCTAATTTTGCTGCTATTCGAACCAAGACAACAAAAGCCAATAAATAATCTTGACTTGTGTAAATACGTATTACTTCGATACGGTAAAGTAAACAAATGTTTCCGTTAATCTTTGGAGGATAATATTTTATTAGCGAACGTTATATATAAGCTATAAATATTTTTTTTTAATGATGTATATATGAATCAGTTTGTAGTCATTCTATAACAATCAAATGTTTGTAAAACCACGTGTACAGCAAATCCACGTTATATACAATTTTATTGTCGAAATACCTTTTCTTAGCAAATTGGAATTAAATAATCTCGAACATACTTTATTCCATGTAGGCACTGAGAAATCGCTCATGACTGTTAAAAAGTACATATAAGTCTAGAGAAGAGTTTTTGGCGGGATTTTAGTCTGTCATGTAGTGGATTTTGTATTTTATTCATAATCTTGTGTTATTTGACTATATATTGTGTAAAGTTGGTGGTGTTTTACGTAATATAGTTAGTTTATTATTCATAAGTGAAGTGAATGGAAAATAAGAACACGAAGCATGAAATTCTGAGATGCCACAAAAACTCCCTGGAAGGTTCTAGCAAGGGATCCACCATCTTGTTAGAATATGGTTTCACACGATGCTTAATATTGGAATGATCGCACGAAGTTTGTGATATTATTGACTACGTGACAATGGCAGTAATAATCGGAAAGATTGATTGCCAAAAATAAAGTTAAATAAAAAAAGTCTAGAGAAGAGTATTATTACTGTCAGACATTATATTGTTCACATCCAGCATATAAGAGTTTTTTTATATTATAATCTGCCTGACATAGTATTTTAACTGTCTTACTAATATGTAATATGCATAAGTACGTTATTTTAAAACTTAACACTATCCATTTTTTTATAAACTTGTTGTTTTCGCAAAAGGGTTATTTGGAATTGTTAAAAGAACCGGAAAGAGGGCTGATCGCAATTTGATACGATTCAGTACTCACTCCTTTGACGTGTTGCATGAGCGTAATGTTAAGTCACCAAGATTTGTTAATCCTGATATAGCTATATACAAGTCAGAGTGAAAGTCGTGGTTATTTCAAAAAGATTTAGATGCAGGTAAGAGAGTCGTTGTAATCAAAGTCCGTTGACTGTTTTGAGATAAGCAATTAAAAAAAAAGAAAAATACTATCAATAAAAATGCTTTCATTGGTTATACTGGATCTAAAACATGGAATGGCTGATTTATGATTGTTTTAGTATTAAAATTTTACAGGTCTTTTATTAAATCTAGTTTGTCTGAGTTTTTGTTCATATTAACTTATCAAAAAATTGTTTTCATAAAGGCACGTCAATTTCAAATTTAGTTTTTGTTTGAATAGTTTAAAGCTTATTTATTACATTCGTATTATTAAATTTAGTTCTCGGTATTCCCTGTATCTTATTTCAACCGTTATTGTAACAATATTGTAACTTATTAATGAACCTGGTAATTAATATTCAATTTCTCTTCGTTGAGTATTAATTAATTAACCAGTTCATGTTACGTTCGCTAACAACTTGCTGTTGCATCGAATATAAAATACGAAACAAGCTAATCATTTACCAGCCTTGTTAATTACTCGACTTATAATTTTGTTTATATCTGTAATATAATATATATATATTGCTAGCTGATATTGCCACATGTTGCTTTGGTTCAGTTATATGAAAAAGAAAATCAAAATTAAAATGTGCCGCCATCTATGAGATGTCCATAACCTATGTTGAAATACTAAGATCCAGCTAGGATTAGCATTTATAGATATATGTAAATCCCTATCAAGATGTTTAAAGCGCCATCTGTTCGAGACTGATGCAACTTACAATTAATAAGAATAATCAATATTGACAATCATTTGATTAGTAAATAAATAATATTGAGGCCATTAATCGAAATATAAATTGTCCTTTCTCTCAAGTTCGACAAAATCATACATAAGTACCAACATTCATGAAGAGCGATTGAATAGTTTCAGAGTTAATTGAGGAAAAACATCATAACACTGTTTTTTAAATATTTAAATATTTACAACAATAACACAACTCGGTATATAATAAAACAAACATATAAATAACATCGCACATGTAGTGTTAATATTATCTATATTCCTTTTTTAATGCTGTAGAATATTTGAAAATTATTAAAAAAATAGGTTTAGCGCCATCTATCAATTATAAAAGTACATACTTTTGTTTAACTGTCCAAGATACTTCTTGATTTTTAAAACGTCAAGTCTTTTACTTTTTAGCATTCAATATGCTGTTTATACAGTTAATTATTAGTCACTGGAAATAAATTGATGTGTTAGCCACGTATCATCAACTGCTGTATCCTGATATCTTTGACACAAATATGCTTTCGGTCCAGAAGTTTCCTTATACCCCATCGGTTTAATTTTTAACAATAATCTCATCGGATGTTAAGTGACAATGCAGCCCAGGATTGTAACATAGTTAATATATATACAATAAAATAAATATTTGACTTAAGGTTGCTGAAATAATTTAAGCTACTCTAGGCTAAGATTCTGTAAAAGTTTCGTGTAACCTGAACAACAAATAAAACTAGCAAGATTAAAAAAAACAAATAAAGTTATCCTTAAGTTAAAAATATGTTGTTAAGCATTTACAGGTATTTCAGCAAATAGCAATTAGACTAACAATGTAATTCATATATACATATACATATATATATGTATATCAATTTAATAATAATGTTAATTTGATAAGGCAAACCTAACAGTTTATTTTAATTTACGAATGTTTTTTTAAAGAACCGAGCTAGACTCGTAAATTAAAATAAACTGTTAGGTTTGCCTTATCAGATTAACATTTTTTTACAAAAACAAAAATATTTATATATCTCTATCTGTCACTCGGATTTGAACTGGGGTTACACGGATTTTCAAAGCAACCAATATCCATCTGAGCTATTTTTGTTTTGACTGCGGCGGCGAAATTTACCTTTATATTCTAGCTATATTTTTTAATTGCCTGAAAACTCGGTTTAAAAAAGTTTTCTATGTATAAAATCGCTAAATTGATTTATCGTCCTTATAACTACCTACATACTAAGTTTCACGGAAATAGATGACGCCGTTTCCGAGAGCCTGAATATGTACAAATATAAAAACATACAAGAATTTCTCGTTTAAAGGTATTAGATTCGATATTTATTTATAACATATTAAGTGCATTTCTATAAAAAGCGTAAACATATCTACATATTACGTATCCTTCATACTGACTTGATAGCGAGAGATTATTTACATTAAATCTATACATAACTGTCACGTACAACGGTAAGCTTGTCTGGCATTAATTCACTGCTTTGAACCAGTTACCAACTTTAGAGATCTATTTGCAGTATCATATTTATTATATATGTATATGACAGTTATATAATCGATGCTCCTTCAATTTTAATAATTGCATCCTAATGATTTGATTCTCTTCCTATATATTGCAAAATTTTTATGCGACTTACTCTTTATGGTTATCACACAAAATCCAATTACTTTAACGGAATCCACTCGGCGGTATTTCACGTTAAAAGGAATAAATAACATTCAATTTACTCAATCTATTGTAAGAGTCTCCCGCAGTTTAATTTCGTTCAATATCCTTATTGACATGGCAGGCGGAATAATGATACCTCCGTTTTGAGATCAGTACGAAATTATATATGAATACAAGTATATTTGGTTCCGGATGCTTTTTTGTTTTAAGAAACAGTTGAGATATAGTAAAATAAATATTCATAACAATCTAGTGCCAGGAAATATTTAAATAGTTAGTATAACAAAAATTAAGGCAGTCAATGCAGGCAGAAGTGACTCAAGACAATTGAATAAATGTCTTTTTTTATATCATAGGAGGCAAATGCGTATGTTGGTCACCTAATATTAAGTGATCACCACCATCTATAGACACTTGCAACACCAGGGTAGTTGCAAGTGCGTTGTCAGCCTGTGATGGGAGAGGGAGGCAGGGAAGAGGAGAGATGGTCCTCCGGTGCTCTCACTGACCGAACGAAAGGCAACAATGCAAATCTTTTCTTTTGAATTTTTAAATTAATTATAGTATGAATTATTTAAATTTCATAATTTGTAAATTTAAATTATTATCATTAGTGTGGTTTTCCAAACTATTGCCAATGCATTCCGAACAATAATTATGCACATTTGTACACAGTTTATTGATTAATTAAACATGGCTACACAATCTCAACTCTAAATATTTATATTAGATGTATACAGGCAGCTATATCACGCATCGCTAGTCTGCCGCAAACCACGCAAGCACAATACGGTCGGTCAGGCTTAATAACCTGTCGCTGACGTGAAATCATAAGTATATTATGTAGTAATAGTATTTATTGTGGCAGAGTCACGCTGAAACCATTATTGGCTCGCCCGGGGTAGTACCACCCTCTCACAGAAAACCGACGTGAAGTAACAGTGCTTGCATTGTTGCGTTTCTTTCGGTCAGTGAGAGCGCCGGAGACTCATCTCCCCTCCCTTCTCCACCATCCTTCTCCACTCGTCTCCCCCTCCCCTCCTCCTTAACTCTTATTTCCCCAAAACAAAGGCTGGCAACGCACTTGCAACACCCTTGGTTGCTAGTGTCTATGGACGGCGGTGATCGCTTAACAACAGGTAACCCACCTGTCCGTTTGCCTCCTATATGATATAAAAAAACCTTTCTACCGCAAATTTACATATAAAATAGAAAACAATCTTTAATGTGCTTTTTCTGTTGCGAGTTGTTAGGTGAAGAATATTTTATGAGGTATACTAAGTAAACTAGTCATTTAAAATAGAATACTTGTCGTGTGAACTGGTTAAGAAATTAATTAATAGCATAATGCTTCCTAATAAATAGGTCACAAAGGAAATTTTGTTTTAGTGGACGAAACAAAACTGTCACTGCCAGTTCTTGTATACGTACACGGTGAGAGTTATTCATCCAGTTCCAGCCATCCATACGACGGCGCTGTATTGTCAAGCTATACTGACCTTATCGTCGTGACCCTGAATTTCAGACTCGGCGTTTTGGGTGAGTCGCTTTTATGTTTATTGAGTTTCAGGATGATAAATAAATATACGATAACGGTTTCTTCTATTGAATAATAATCATAATACGAACCTTTAAGTTGACAATGTTGACCTTCTTTTGCGCTAAAGAAATATCAACTCCATGTTTGTAGAAGAAATAGAAGGTTTTATTAAATTACTTTTGAGTTATTAATTTTAAGGCTTGCTAAAGACTGACAATTTTCTTAAAGAATACCAGGTCCTTTAAGGATTGAATTTTAAGTAGTATCATGGTTATCTTGACAAGGTTTAGAATCTATACAAATAGATAATAGGAATGTAAAAACAAAATACACTTTAGTCATTTTTAGAATATCTGTTTCTTTGCTTTTTTGACCACGCATCATTGCTAATGTACTGCGTTCACAAAACCTAATAAAGCATATCGTCCAGTAACATTTATTCTTGGTTTCATTAAAATCGGTTCAGTCTATCAAAAGTTATAGTACTTTTAATGCCGACGCGAGAGCAACGAGAGATAAGGAAATTAGTAATTGGACCTGACAATCTTTGGATCGACAATCGATGGAATCGTTGACAAACTGACCGAAACCCACCTCAGATTGTATGGATATGAAAAAGATGTAAAGAAGATCATGTGGTCCAACTAGCTTTGAACCTACCCAAACGCAAAAGAGGTAGAGGCCGCCCACCTTCGACTTGGTGGTCAAATATTGCAAAAGACCTCAAGAAAGCCCAGTTGCAAGAATCGACAATCCAAGACAGATTCGTTTGATGCAAACATGTGAGGGGCCTGACCCTATATTATGGGAAAAGGGATGGATAAAGAAGACCTAAACATTCAGATACATTTAGATTATTGTAACACTATCATTAATGTTCCTTTAATCAGAATGCCAAATTTTAAATTAAAACAAAATGTTATAATTATTGTAGAATAAGCCTTTGTTTAAGTTATAAAGTTTTACGGACTTCTTCTTCTTCCGCAGATCTAGTTAGTACTTGGTAAATCCCAGTTAAACCGTCAGCCAGTCTTTAAACGTTCAGATAATCTAGGCAGAAGAAAATTTTGCCACGAAAAGTTTTGTTGTTGATGTGAAAGAGATGGTGTTGCTTAGATTATCGTTTTATGCGAGTTATCAAATATCTTATTATGAAGATTTTTCAATATTTTTGACATTTAATACATATAAAAAGGATATTTGAATGATTACATACACATAATTCATTTATTTTGTCGTTGCTTACAATGTGAGATCGCATAGAGAAAACGTCAAAAATACATCGTAGGCGTTAATATGTATGATGTTTGAATACCCGTATCAAAGACTCTTTGAAACATTCTTTCATTGCAAGCGGCAATGTGTTTCAGATTTTTTCTCGCGCTTGAAATATGTCGTTCCACTTCGATTCATTTCAATGCTGCACTTTTTAAATTAAAGTTGTGTGTAGAGTTGTTCCATCTGTTTAGGAATTAGGCTTGATTTTATAAAAAATAAATTCAACCTCGAACAAGATTTTCATTTCATGAGAGACTCTCTTTATAGAGCATACTTAAAACTATACATTAACCATTATAGTTGTTATATCTAATATTAATTATGCTCCAATATTTCGAGCTTTATTCCCGTTCAGCCTAGATTGGACCTACACTTTCGTTAGGATGTGGCAATATAACATTGTAATTTACTGTTGTTAGACACTGCCAGACAACCTCCCTGTTCTGTAATGTATCAAAGTGTGCATACATTATATGAGTACATTGTTCTTGACTTTGATTCAAAAAAATAATTTTCTGTACATAATTGAGTTTATCACTCAATTCCCCTAAAATTTGAATGGATATTGCTTCGATTCTAATGTCAATAGCATTCGTAAAGTTCTTCAATAAATAGGCATATGTTTTTAAAACAGTGGTTGCAGAAATCGCTGCGTTTAAGGAAACAAAAAAACAATCTCTCGAGCTTTTTTTTTTTTATATCATAGGAGGCAAACGAACAGGTGGGTCACCTGATGTTAAGTGATCACCACTGTCCATAGACACTTGCAACAACCAGGGGAGTCCCAAGTGCGTTGCCAGCCTGTGTTTGGGAGGAGGGCGGGGGAGACAGGAAGGGAAGGAGGAAGGGGAAGGGGAGGGTACGTGGGTCTCCGGCTCTCTCACTGACCGAACGAAACGTAACAATGCAAGCACTTCACTTCACGTCGGTTTTCTGTGAGAGGGTGGTGCTTCCCCGGACGAGCCGACCCATTCGTGCTGAAAACAATAATAGCTTCAGCTTGGCTCTACCACTACTTAAGTGTTATGTTTAAGTAAAGATATGAAAAAATTGTACCTCCTAGAAATATCACTTTTTACTAATTTATCGGCTGATATCGAGTTAAATATTAGGATTAAAATGTTTCTAGAAAGGTATACTACATAAATAATAAGAAAATGTAAACAAAAATATACTAACGTAGAACTCAGTGACAGGAAGCACGGTAGCGAATTAAAACAAGTTAAAAAAGTAAATGTTGGACATCGTCAGGAGCACTTTTGAAGTGAAAAGCAAACATAAATTGCACTAGTTACTGAGTTTGAACAAATGTTATTTCAATTAGATCTACCTACTAACTTCCTACTTTTTCAAATGTAATAAAATGTTTTTTTTTTTTCTATTAGTTATTTATTATTTAATTATCAGTAGTTAATATTACCTGAAGGGGCTGGTGGAACCGTGTAAATAGGCCCCACCAGGATATGCGGTTTAAATAAAGTAAAGCGGGTGAGTGGTTAGCGGCCTTACCTATAAATAAATTGAATAACAAAGAACCCCAAATAAAAAGTGTGCACTGACCTGTAATTCAGCACCTCGCACGGAGCGGCGGCGTCCAAGGCGCAACTTGGTGTATGCGGGTCCTTTTAAAGATTAAATTTCTCTTCAAGAGCGGGCGGCGCGGCGTAGCGAAGAATATAGAATATAGTCACTTTATGGAAAAAAAACTTCTAGCATCAAAGCACAATGCTTTTTTGCCGGCGGATAAGCGAAAACTATCAAGAAAATAAAGATCGGTGCGGTGCGTCAAATTTTAAAAGCGTTCCATTTTTTCAGAAATTAAATATATCTTCTTTTACGATTCAGCCAGGAAGGTCGCTTATAGCGTATGCATACTCCGCACTCGAGCAATGAGGTACAAACCAGAAACACAACTCATTATTTGGAGTGCAGCTATTAAATTTATTTATAAGAGGCCAACCATTACCATTGGCTCATGTCTAAAATATCGCTAACTATTATCTATCTATGTCATTATTAATCGATATCAATTTTATTTAATTGCCAAATATTGATACAACAGTGCGTATGTAAAGTAATAGTCGCTAAGTCAGAATGGAAAAATACACCTTTGAGTAAAGCCATTAGTAATTATCACGTTCTGTGCTAAACCATTTTTGCCTGACATGTCCTTTAGGCTATTTGATATTTTGACAAATCATACGATCATACTTTTTTTTTCGAGCTGTCTACGGTATTAGCCTTACGAGCTTTCAGATCTTTACTGGAATACATCATGTATTATCATACAATATTACGTTACAACATCTATACTATAATAAAACTGTAATCTGTCTGTCTGTCTGTCTGACTGTCCCTATGAACACGCATCACTCTGAAACTACTGAACCAATCTTGACGAAACTTGATATAGTGATAACTAATACTACGAGATTACATCAAATATACTTTTTGTCCCATAAAACGCAAAGGGTTCTCCAGGATAAAGGATTAAAGCCTAGAACCTAAACCCGTATTACTCTGAAAGTACTAAACCAATTTTTACGAAACTTAATACAGTAATAACTGATATTACAAGGCTACATCCAGGATACTTTCTGTCCCATAAAACGCAAGGGGTTCTCCAGGATAACGAAAAACAAAAATTTGTAGTTAACGTAACTAGACTTTTTTGCGACACCATGTACAAGAGCCGGCAACGTTGAAAGAACAAGAATTTTAGAATACCTGGTTCTTTAATATATCAATATATATTTTTTGTATCATAGGAAGCAAATGAACAGGTGGGTCACGTCATGTTAAGTGACCACCACCTCTATAGACACTAGCAACACCAGGGGTGTCGCAAGTGTGTTGCCAACCTGTATATGGAGGAGGGTAAAGGAAGGCAAAGGAGGAAAGGAGAAGAGAAGTGGGCCTCCGACGCTCTCACTGACCAAACGAAACACTACAATGCAAGCGCTGTTATTTCACGTCGATTTTCTGTGAGAGGGTGGTATTAGTCCGAAAGGACACTTGGTAGCCGGTTAACGTTGTATTTTTAATGCGCGTTTTGATTTAATTAATTTTGATTTATGAATAGGTTTAGGAACATTTTTTTTTCAGTAACTTTTAAACGCAATTAAAAGCATGAATTTATCACAGTCAGACACATTTCTTTATAAACAATCATATATATATATACCCGCTGATATATTTTATAAATAAAAATAATTAATTTTAAACCAATTATTTTTTTCCATAACAAAGAACAAATTTCATTTTATTAAACATTATTGATATTAAGATTTCACCATATACAATGAAACAACGATAAACGTAAAGGTATGTACGTATGACTTGGGATTGACGCCATTTTAAATATATGCGTCGTCGACCATCAGGCTATACGAAACCGAAATAGCTTGGGCCGGCGAGGTGAAATATCTCGGCGTCACTTTAGATAAACACTTAAATTTCGATTCACACACAGATAGAGTGTGAAACAAAGCCGCTATGGTCTTGGGTCGTCTCTATCATTTGCTTTGTCATAACAGTAAAATGTCCCCCGGACATAAACTCACTTTATATAAAACTTGCATCCGTCCGATTATGACGTACAGTTGTTCGGTTTTTGCACATGCGCAAAATCGTATTCAAAAGTTACAGGTTCTCCACAACCGAGCCCAACGTAAAATAACCGGTGCCCCATGGTACCTCCGTAATAAGGATCTCCACAGGGACCTGGAGATGCCTTCTTTCTGGGCGTATATAAAATCACTCTCTCGTAGTTATTTCAAAAAAGCCGCGAATCATCCCAGCCCTTTAGTGGTATCCGCCACGAACTATGAACCCGTACCCAACGCTGCACTGTATAGAAGACGACCGCGACACATTCTTACCGACCCTCCTGATTCAATCACGTCAGCGAAAGATCAGTAGCAGCCTGTCTCTTCAATCAAAGCGTGTTCACGTCCACGCCCGCATAATTACTATCACGCCACCGTGGTCTGGGGGTAAATTTCACTCCCGCACACCAGATTAGGCCCCGCTCGGCAACGGCTCAAGCCTAGGTCCGTTCCCTCGGCGGGGAGCCCTTGAGTACGCTGCTCACAGTATACAGTGACACAAAACTTTACATCACTGCTATAACATCACACACATCACCTATACATACGTGCACGCCTACACGCTTACATGCTATTTTTCTTTTTCAGAAAAATAACCACACAACAAAGAGTTCTACCCTTATTTTTCCCTATCCTATCCTATATAGTTTGGAGAAAATTTTCCGACACAAAATACATATAGGAGTTATTGAGGCACGCATGCTTGGTACACATGCATGTTTCAATAACTTATATACGTATATCTAGATAGCTTAGCTTAGGTTAGATCAGATAGGTTGCGATTTTTGCACAAAACAGGCGACAGCCCAAGCCGAGGTGTACCGTGCACCCTTGAGTTGGTCGCCCAAACATCCCAAGTCGGTTGAGTGCCTTCAGCGCTCGACTCAATAGTTTGGTGAAGCTGTAAAGACCTTACCAGGTCAACAGCGTATACAATTCGAAAAGAAAATGCGTCGATAACACACGCTGCCACAATTATCGCTATCTTAATCGTGCAACCAGTAATGCACTAAACTATAGCTGTATTCTATACACATTGTTTTTAGAGCAATAAATCGGTCTAAATATTGAGTAATAACTGAATTAGTGTGGAAGATAAAATTTGTACTTATTTATATCTAAATATAGTAATAATAAAATTACTGCTATTCTAACATGGGGTAAGATTACTTTTATTTTTATTTCCAAAAAATAGCATCAAGCACATTATTGTCAGTACCAAAAATGTCTTTCAATAATAATTGCATTTTAATAACGTTTCTAAGTTAGTGGAAAAAACATCCTAAAATTATTTAAAAATCAATATTTTTGTCTGTGAAGGTACGATATGCACAAATAAACGCAACTCTTACCGGCAGCCAGGTAGCCCGTTGTTAGGATGAATATAATGTATAAAACTGGCTTGATTGATTCTTTCCGGTATGGCCTCTGCCTATATAGGTAATTTCGCCAATATCAAGTGTGACAAATACACGTTATGTATTTAATGCCAAATATTCAGTATAACAACCTAGAATAATCTACAATAGAAACATATCAACATAGATAAATTATCAAGAAGTGTTAGGCACTACGTTGTGAATGGTACAGAGATTATTTATAAAAATGTATTAGAAATATATTTAAAATACGTTTTCGAAACAGTTTATAACTCTTAGACTATAGTTTCAGGCAAGTTACATTTGACTATTGTCGCTGCGATGTTTGACGCTTCGATACGGTGTTCATATATTTTTTTTTAATATAATGGAGTATAAAAAGGTTTTAATACAAGATGAAGATGGTTATGACAAAGTAAGCGGTAGAGATGTTTATTTAGTTTTATGTAGGTTAGTTTTTATCTTAATTGAACCTGGTAGATTATTATTTTTTTCTCGAAATGACTATTGACAGAGTAAGGTCTTAACAGCTTTACCGGACTACAAACAACGGAGTGGTAGATGATGCTACGAACGGGTAGTAGGCTTATTTAAAATAAAAATTACATGTAATTTCGGTATATGTTTCAGTGAATCCGTGGATAGTTTGGATTTTTGGAAACGGTAGTTGTGGCTGCAACTGGATATCAGTTTTATTCATATTTTTTTTGCGTTTAAAAATACAATCGAAACCAGTGATAATCAATTTGGTGCAGACGAAGTTGCACGGGTCAGCTAGCTATACATAAAATAACATGGCATAAGTAATTCTTTTATTTTCAATAGTTACAAAATCGTGTACTACCGGTGGTACACGTGGCCTAAAGATCAAGTTTAATGTGTTCCACTCGTGGTGTACATGGCCTAAAGATCAAGTTTAACGTGTACCACCGGTGGTACATGTGGCCTAAAGATCAAGTTTAACGTGTTCCACCGGTGGTACATGTTGCCTAAAGATCAAGTTTAACGTGTTCCACCGGTGTTATACGTTCCTTGTGTTAAATATAGCTAGATATAAATCATTTTAGCTTTGAATAGAAAATGTTTTAAGCTATAATTGCCACTTAACCAAATAGTATCTATTCCGTCTTCGGGTTAAAGTGTTTCGAATTGATCTAGATAATGTTTATATAGTGACAATTCCTTAAATTTAATAATACAGATATTATACTTGAATACTTATTGTACAAAATTAGGATGTGTTCCTATTTTTAGTGAGTTTGTAGTATTACGAAATTTTACAAAACACTTTCTAAGGATAACCAAATATTACAGGTTTTTTAAATGCCAACCCAGCGCCTAACCTTAAGGCGCGCGTGGCCAACTATGGCCTAATGGATCAGATAGCAGCACTGCATTGGGTGCAACAGAACATAGCCCTATTTGGCGGTGACCCGAGCAATATAACGCTCATGGGACATGGTTCTGGTGCGGCGTGTATTAATTTTCTTATGATATCACCTACTGTTATGCCGGGTAAAACTATTTGCTTAATTCCTTTTACTGTATAAAGGTTTACTTTATATAATATAATTCCTTTTTTTATAATCCATGTTTGTGCTATTTTTTTAGAATATTTTAAAATAATGTCCCAAACTGATAGTAATTAAGTTCGAGTATCATAAATATTTTAAAGACTTATCGCTTGTTTTTTTTTTTTATCGTATATGATATTTTGAATAACTGAAGCCTAATATTAATAATTTCAAATCCTTTATAAATTAATTCCAATCTGAAATTAATTATTATTATTCTTATTAATATTGAATATTAATAATTAATTATATCATATTACGTGACAGAATATTGCAATTCTAAGTAACATAATATATCGGTATGAACTTTTCATATTTATATTATTTATTTTGTAACCATAATTCAATTTTATAGAAAACATATGAGATAATTTACTTAAGTGCAAATTAAATTTAAATTGATTAAAACAAAGTTCTAGGTTTTCACGTTTAAATTTAACACGTGGGTTTCAATTTACATTTTCTAATAACAGTTCCTTAGTTATATTTCTTGCTTGGTTTTAAAAGATGGTTATTAATTTTGCGAAATCTTTCAGGGTTATTTCATAGGGCAATATTGTTGTCGGGGTCTGCGTTAAGTTCTTGGGCAATAGTAGACGATCCAGTATACTACTCTTTAAAATTAGCAAAATACATGAACTGTACAATACCGGAAGATTTATCAAAAGACCATGAGGTTATAGTAGACTGTTTGAGAGACGCTCACATTGAAGAATTGCTGTCCTTCGACATATCACCTCCAAACTTCTTGACAGCATTCGGACCTTCGGTAGATGGAGTTGTGATAAAGACTGACTTTGCAAAAGATTTTTTAACAATGTACTCGACTGGAGACTTTCCAAGTTTTGGTCCGTTGAACAACATAAATTTCAATGTGAACGTTCATAAAAAGAGGAGCGATAGTGGAAGGCGGTTGTTCCAAAATAAATATGATATTTTATTCGGCGTGGTGACGAGTGAAGCACTTTGGAAATTTTCGGCCCATGATGTCCAAAGCGGCATAGAACCTGATAAAAGAGATCGAATGTTAAGGTAAGTTATTTTTTACATTTCCCACGGTAATATCCTTGAAACATTTGGAAATTTATTCATGATAGGACTTCATTACTTGGAACGCCAAATTAAGAGGATAATAAAAGTAGGAGTATTAAATGTTCTACTCATCCAACTTTACTCCTATCTTTATCATCACCTATTATAGGCTACAGTTACCGATATTCTGATAATTTTCTTTAACATATGGTACATTATTTGTGGAAATATAGTTTAGTGCTAAACCTTACACTAAGTAGCATAATAATGGAATTCCCATAATTAATGGGTAGACATTTTTTTTTTGCTATATTAATTAATGAAGTTGTAACTAGAGGAGATATAGAAATTACACTTAAACCTAAAGCGGTGATTGGTGATTATACTATAATTGTTTGTAAGTAACAAAAAGGGACATAACAGATCTTCATTCAAAGTCGTTCTAAGAACTCTTGAATAATCAAAAGAACAGATCACTGGTTCAGATAGAAACGTTTGCTGTAAAGAGCTGACTTATTCTATTTTCATAATGAATTTTATTAGTTAGAATTAAATCATTGATTGAAGAACGAATAAGAATTAGAATAATATCTATGTTCTTTATAACTACCCTGTTAAAGTTGACATTAAACTGAGTCCTTTTTTCCAGAACATACGTAAGAAACTCATACACTTATCACTTGAGCGAGATTTTCTACACGATAGTCAATGAATACACTGATTGGGAAAGAACGGTAGAGGTTTGTTTATTATATAGTAGTCGCTTATGCTTAAATTTTCTGAACACGACATGTAAATTAAATGAAATGTCAACTGGTTTCGTACTAAATAAAGTTACTGAACATTTTAAAATATAACGCTCGCAGTATTTCCAGATCAATATAAATCACTAAGTTGAGAATTGCAGAAAACCACGGGGTTTCATTTTAAATTATTAAAGACAAGTAATTTTGTATTGTCAGTTAACTTTGAAACAAGGTCATGGATACAACAATTTAGTTTAGTGATTTTGAGCAATCACACTTTTTGACTTATGAACATAATCTAATATCTTATATTGAATTACCATATTGAGATATTTTATTTTATGAGTATATAAATAAATACCAAAAGAAAAACACAGTGTATCTACAAATATATTTATCAGTTTGTGTTTCGTATTTTATATTCTCCTAAGAGTTTTTCAAATATTTCAGTGAAGTTACAGCAATAATTACTTATTAAACTATAAGAAGTTTAATCGGCTGAGTGCCTTAAGCGCTCGCCTAAGTAGTCCGGTGAAGCTGTTAAGACCTTGATGGGTCAATAGCGTAGTCATTTCGAGAAAGAAAAAAGAAACTATAAGAAATTTGAAACTAATGTATAAGAGATTGACGACTTGTTTATTTATCTTTCATTGCGACTGAAATTGCTTTAAGATCTCGTCCAGTTAATAATATAGTTGCTAGGTCCATACTAATAACATGGTCGCTTGATTACTAATAAACTAAATCTTATCATTTTTCGTTTCTCTCCTAAAGTAGGTATAGCATGCAACGGAAATTATATCTTTAGTGCTAGCTTTTTAGCTTTCTTCATGATCATCAACGATGTTATAATTTATCTGTGTTGTGGAATTAAAGCAATCGTTTGATATAGAATCCGATAAATACAAGAGATGCAACAATAGCAGCGTTGTCTGACGCACAATACGTATCGCCAATGGTGCAAAGTGGAGACTTGCTCAGCGGTGGACCAAAACCAGCTCCCAATGATGAAGATGGGCCTCGAAGACCTACAAAAACATTTTTCTATGTATTCGATTATCAGACTAAGGATGGTTTTTATCCTCAGGTAAGGACACCTATTTTTATATTTATTTCTTAAGATATTTCTTAAGATATTGTAATAAATGTTATGGTAGTCTAGTGGTATGACCGGTGGAATATTCTTCCGATGTTCGCAAATTCGAAGCTCGGTATGTAGTAACATTTTATTCGAAATTTACTTACATTTACTAATATGAATTGGTAATACTATCGACTGTAGGTGAAGAACAACATCGTCAAGGAACCTGAATCCGAGAAACGTTCTTATAGTACCACTATACGTGGGAAAACTGAGGATTTCTCAGAGTTTGGGGTGTAAGGGGTGTCGAGTAATATCTTAAGACTTGAGATACCCAAGCCAACCTCGCCTGCAGGTGGTGCACCCTGCTGAATAATGAACGAGGCAATGACGAAAGCGAGGTGGTAGGGTTTTACAGCCCGAATGGGTCGCAACCACCATGCATATGGCGAAAAAGCCCGTCATAGTGACTCGCTTCTGCGCGTTGCGTTTCGGAATCAGCCTGTGCATATCCAGTACCGGGTGACTTTCGTCATTATGGCCGGCATGACAGCGGCGACCGGCGATGGATAATCTGTCTTTCGGTGGTTGTCGATGTTTTTGGATTGTACTATGCTTAACATCAGGCAAAGTGCGGTCACAATGTCGTGCTTCGATTAAAAAAAAAAAGTTTGAAATTGCTAATACGTCGTAAGCTGTCGCGGGTGATTATGCCTCTGGGGGTTAATTTCGCTCCCGCACACCCGATTAGGCCTCCCACGGCAGCGGCTCAAGCCTAGGTTCGATCCCTCGGTAGGGAGCCCTTGAGTGCGTTGCTTGCGCGATACAATGACACACAAATATACATCACCGCTACAACACTACACGATCACCCCCACACACGTGCACGCCTACACGCTTACACATGAAAGTGGAAGGGTTTTTTTTCCCCTTATCGAACTGAAAAATTCTCAATTTTCCGATAATAAATATATGGAGGAGTTATTGAGGCGTGTATGCTTAGTACACATATACGTTTCAACAACTCATACATATATGAATAGTTAGCTAGGTTAGCTAAGATAGGTCGCGATTTTGCATGCAACAGGCAACAGCCAAGCCGAGGTGTGCCGTGCACCCTTGTGCTGGTTGCCAAAATGAAATCGGCTGAGTGCCTTAAGCGCTCGCCTTGGTAGTCCGGTGAAGCTGTTAAGACCTTGCTGGGTCAGTAGCGTAGTCATTTCGAAAAAAAAAGGTGATTATGCCCATACTTTCCTTCGGGAAGAGGCCTATGATCCTGCAGTGGGTCTGTTACAGGCCAAATATGATGGTACTGTCTTAATGAGATTGCCGAGCTAAGTCTAATAGTTAATCAGTATGGTTCTATGAGAAGAACGTTCCGTTAACTGGCAACAGTTCTACTTTAATTGTGATTTACCAATACAACGTTGAAATAGTATTCGCCTATTATTATCGCCAATTTATTAGGATGACATTTCCGCCGTCTAAAGATTCGGTTAAATCCGGTGGTTCAGATCCCAATAGAGATTTATATCCAGACCGGATATATTTATATACCCGAGAGTACGTATACGTGTATCATTGCTAGAACTCATCGTGCCATGAGAAACAAACATCCCTAAAGAACATAGCCAATTAACATTACCATATAACAAATGAGTTAATTAGAAACGACTATGTATTTATACACAGTAGAAGTGGGAAAGATATTCTAATAAAATTACTATACAAAAGACCTAAAGATTTTGATCTGTCTAGAGCATCTTACTTTATTGGTGGGAATAAATAAAATGATCTTAGTAGGGTGTTACAAAATTTAACGAGTCAAGAAACGGAATGCGAAAACAATTTCTGCAAGAGCTATTTCACTCTACACTTGGTCGACAATTTCCTTAAAATCTTATTTTAAATTGGATCAAGCACTCATACTATGATTTAATATCATATTATTACAATTACTTCGACTTGTATACTTTTAAAAACATGTAATGTCTTCCTCCAACTCTTTTATATATTAAACGGTGTACGTCGCATGTTATGCACATGAAGGTATAGAATCTTAAGAGCATTTGCTTCCACTAAAAGCTTAAATAGATCTTAAGACTCATATTACAGTAATAAGCACTTGAGATACATCTTAAGCTCTAAAATAGGATGCTTACATATTTAACAAGTGCACCTGCATTTAGCACTTACGGTGTTGAAACACAACTTGATATACGCAATTTACATAAGAAAGTTTAATATTTATTAGTTGACATTGCAAAAGAGAGATTAAGAGACCAAAAATGTATCAAAGTACTTCTACATACAAATTAGTAATAAAGATTTCAGAGTGAGTATCTGCATGAATAAAAAGTGTTTTTATCTTATTAATGATGTGACTGATATACTTTTTGTTTGCATACTGAGTATAGAAGAAACTCCAAGAATACAAACAAAACCTGAACTTGCCGTCTTAAATATGTAAATCTTGACATCAGAAATAATTTCACTCTTTCTTTTGTTTTAGAGAACTGGTGCAGTTCATGGAGAGGAACTGCCATACTTTTTTGGCGCTCCTCTGGTTGAAGGCTTTGGACATTTTCCGCAAAACTATACGAAGTCTGAGATGGCCTTGTCTGAATCGATCATGCTGTTTGTTGCTAATTTTGCTAAAGCAGGGTAATTAATTTAATAATGTATTTTTTTAAGTAATCTGTCCAACAAGAGTGAGTATATGTTAGGAGCACTCTACGGTAGTATTTAACAAAGCTCAAATACAGTACTAATACATAACTATAGTACAGTACACTACAGTAACAATGCATTAAAATACATATGTGATGTTTTTATTCTTATTCCCTCAGTGTTCGTATTCCCTCAACGCGTTAGCAAAATCAACTCATATGAAAGTTGGGTATAAATGTTATCAAAATCAAAAATATTTTATTCAATTTAGGCCGTGAGAAGTCACTTATAAACATCAAAGTTATCACCGGCTCGTACAACAACCCAGTCATCGGAAAGATCTGGCAAAAATCTCGATCTGGTTTATCTTTTCATCATACATATTTATACAAAACATACATAGCATTCATTTGTAGTGGATGCACAGAGACGGGTGTGATTTCTCGACGTTACTCTAATCCCTTATTGGTCCGTCCATAATAGCCTTTAGACAGTAAAATTTCTTCGAATAAATTTTAGGTACTATTATTTTCAATTCGCTTGTGCATGCAACATACAATATCACAATAAATGCAATCAAGCTTCCAGAATATTAGAGACAATAGTGTAAACTTACCAGATAAAAATAAAAAAACTGCATGACAATGAACTCTTCGTTGTATTCATACTGGGAAATTTGGGTCAAAATACGACCAATACAATGATATTAGTTATTAGTTTGTGTTCATTCAACTAAAAAGATCAGAAAAAACAAAAACCTAATACATTATGCCTACAAGCTAAACTTATTAAAGCGTGGAAGATTGATATCTTATAACTGTAATGCATAAATGTATATACGATTCTAACTTCACATCCATCAACAATTATACCCCTTTCGAAGGCTGTGTGAATAAGCCTAAAGCAACAATACATAAATATTAATAAATCATGTTTATATAGTTTGCTATTACAATAATACAGTCTAGATAAATTTGACAGTAGACTGGATTCAAGAACAATAAAGTAATAGATAAAATACAAAACTTAAAAAGCAATCAAATATGTAAAATGATAAATCGGCCATTACGGGAGATTAAATCGAGCAATTAACTTCTATTCACAGATTTCTCGAAAACTTTATATTCGAAAATCCTGTAATATATCTGTATTTACATTTACAGAATTTTACAAATGCTTAATAGCGACGGAGTATTGGAATATGATAATAAAATAATAATAAGTATTGGAATATATATATTGGCATCTGACTATCATAAAAGTTAATTGATGAATATCATTTTATCGTCATATATTCCTCTTAAATATCAATTTAATATAACCTCCGTTACGATATTTCTACAAAGCTACCTATTTAAATAAATTAATTTATAATGAAAAACAATCAACTGCATTAGTTGTGTGAACGTGAATAATAATCATTTGTAAGAAGAAACACATTGCACAAGGCGTATCATGTTATTATTAGATTACAGATCTAATCTTTTATAATAAAAGTTTCATCCGAAGTTGGTATTTACTCCTTTTGGCAACCCATAATCGAGGTTACAAATTTGTTGGTTTCGGGTTATGAGATTTTTTTTATTGTTCGTAATAAATCTCACGGAACATTTAACACGAAACCTGTTTTCGCAAAATTATATTCCGTTTGTTGTTCCAGTGAGCCAAACGACAACACGAGGCAAGAGGCACTACTCCCTGCGTCGAGAGAGCGGAACAAATTCAGAGGCATAAATTGGGAGGAATATGACGCCACACATCAAAAGTACTTGGAAATAGGTTAGTGTCACTATATGTGTAGACATCGTTCCAAAAATGTTTTTGTTTTAGAATCCATCTATTGTATCATTGGTGTATGCCAAGAACTTTGCCTTTTAAGTGTAATTGTTGGGTATAAATAGTATACGCAATTGGAGAAAAGTCTATACCTAAACAAATTAATGAAATACTTAAAATGATAATTCATATATTGTATACACATACCCCGCGGTGTTCTGCTTAGCACGTCACATTCTGTGACACCCACATGATTTACGAACGTTACGGTTAGTGGAGTTGTCGGCAGTTGATTAATGATAGTGTAAGTTTTAGCTCTCTATTTTCTAGTTCCTTTCATGAGACAATAGCACTGTCGAGCGTTTTGCTCTATTCAGAACTATATGCTATTTTCACACAGCGGAACTATAAAGAAGGTTGAAATTTGCATACATAGATTTAAGTGTCTGGCTCTGTGCTCTATTTACAAATTGTCTTTGCAATTAATTAACATTTGCTTCCGAGTTATTAGCTATGAACAATTGGATCATAGAATGGATCATTCATTAAGTTAAAGTTCTTGAACTTGTTTGGCGCATTAGGGAAAAATGATAAGAGTAAATTTTTAGGATGCACGCACACAGCGTCACGAAAAACCGACACCCTGAAGTTATTACGATGCGCAGGCAGACCGTCTCCAAAAAGTTATCATAACATTTTGTTTCTTTGTATTAAACTTTCAATGTATTAAATACATTTTTTCTATTGTTAGTTAGTGTCGTTTTATCTACAAACGCAGAATAAGGCGAAAGATAAAATTTATGAAAATATTTTTATCTTATTAAGCCAAAGAAGTATAAGTTCTAACGCGTGTAATAAGTACACACACACACACACACAGTTTTTTATGTACCTTTGATTATTTATTCCATTGCAGTTTTAAAAGCTAAGCAATGCAATTTTACGTAATAAAATGCATTAATTGACTTTATTGCATTATAAAATCAGATTTTAACTAAAATTGTAATCAGTATCTATGGTACAAACATCGATTCTTTTGCCCACGGACTCGACTGAATTTGGAAATTTGTATTCAACTAACACAATTTTACATAAAGTAAGCGGAAAAAATGTTTTATGACGCAACGATGTAGTTATAATATTTGGATAGGACAGATGTTATCGGAGGCAGCCCATTTTCCTTAGTAGAAAGTTATATCTATTAGATGTAACTCGGTAATAAGATAAGCTGAGATGCGGGAGACGAGCTTATTTTATCGAGTCACGAGGTTTCGCCCTCAGGCCTTCATTAAACGCAAGCTCAACTAGATACATACTATGACTAAATTAAGATAAGAATGAAAGGAAATGCTTTAACAAAAAAATGTTTTACAAATTTTTCATGTTTCATATTTTTGGCTATAAAAATATTTAAAGGAGCTTAGAACAAATACAGTTTTGAAGTTTTAGAAATGGATGTTTAATAACAGTCTTATGTTTGCAAAACTGTTCGGATAAATTATTCAAGTAATAACGATCTTAAAGAGACATGTTCCGTAGAATTACTTAGATGGCAAATTTTAATTTTCATATAATCTAGAACAGATCTTAGATTTTGGTGGTGTAGATTTATCATTAAATAACATCATGCAAATGATATAGGTATTTTTAACTGCATAGGTACAAAACCCCGTCTGAAGAACCACTACAGAGCTCACCAACTGTCCGTTTGGCTTCGACTTGTACCTGAACTTCATCGAGCCGGTATGGAAGACGTCGCATCGAGGCACAATCTTTTTAGAAATCATAACGAACAGGAACTATATGAAGGTGTCGTCCGACCTGATCCCCTTGCTAGAAACATCAACGATAACGACCAAATAAGAAGGTCGAATGTTTCTGGATATTCTGAAACAGCAACGACGACAACCGACAGTATACTTGCTATGTGTGCCACCATACTACCTGGAAGAGACCTACAACCAATGAATACAACTGAAAATACTTTAGCTAATTTAGAAGCAGCTGGTTACGCAGCCTACTCCACTGCACTCAGTGTAACAATAGCCATAGGATGTTCTTTATTAATTCTAAACGTGCTCATATTTGCTGGAGTTTACTACCAAAGAGACAAATCCAGATCTAGGGGCAAGCAGCAGAGATTTAATGAGAAACATTTTGAAACAATATCAGGAAAACACTCGCATTATCATATAGACCCGACACATGCACCAAGTTTGGTTGTCGATGTAGAAAGGCAGAACAGAAAGAAATCATTGATGGTAGCAGATTCTCACTTAGCGGCTTTAAACTTTAAAGGACCATTGGATATACCCAAGTCTCCTCCGAGTCCTACGATGAGTATGGACAACATTATGCTGCCGAGTAAACTTGGTAGCAGAAACAGTAGCTTCAGAATACCGAACGTTAGTTATCCACAGGTTGCTAATTACGCAACTATGCCGAAGAATTTGAGTCAGTTTAATAACTCACCGTCATTGCAAGAGATCAGGCAGCAGAAATTCCAGCCTCCGAACGGATCGACAGGGCAGAGCTCCCCGGGGAGGGAGGCGCGGGAGACGCGGGGGCCGCCTCACGCCACGCTGCGGAGAGGGAAGGCGCCGCTCCACGCGAACCTACCGCAAGCGGCCATCGACGAAATGAGAGTGTGACAGATAATTCCATCTGACTGTACATTACAAGATTAAATATGATTTTTCATGTATAAGTGTAAATAAATGTGTTCGCGAGATGTTCTTTTTTTAGATGAGGAAATGTTATCGGTTATTGGGAAATGGAATATGAGTATCGAATAAAAAATCAACAATATCATAAGTTCTTTTTCTTACTCCAACATTTTTTTACCTTAACGAAAATATTAAAATAAAAAGTTTTTTAATCACTTTTAATACCTACATATCATATACATTTGCTGACCTCAATATAGCATCTCGACATTAACGTTATAATGAGCTCGTTGACACAATGGGTACTCGAGGGTTTTGAATATGGACTCAGTGACAGCCGAGATTCGTTAAATATGTGTCGACCTAAATTAAGAATATTATTTTGTTCACGTTCTTTTAAAATTCTATCTCGATACAAACACTTTAAAATACTAAACAATGACGTGAAACAACCGTAAGTTACTTGGAGAGCTTGCTTTGCACACGGTGTGTTTAGAATTCCTTGCGGCTGTCAATAAACACAAAGGGGCTTTGTACAGTTTCGCAACTAGAACACCCATATCATAGGTGTATAGTAGTATGTATTGACAGGTTTCTACAATTTGTTAACAAACTTCTGTCCGTATCTGTTGTAGCGAAGCGCATATTATTCACTGATCTGATACGCACGACAAAACTACTGCACCAGTTTCCATAAAAAGGAATCATTTACATCATAGCATGAGGTATATAGATCGTTAAGTGTTTATAAAATTTACAGTAAAAAAACATGCTTTAAATGAATGATACTTAATTTTTTTTAAGCTATAAAGTTTTCTTTTAACACTATAAGGAAAAGATTGCTTTACGCGTTAGACGTATGCTATGTATTTATGTGTATATAAGTATGTATAATTGTCTGTGTGCTATGTAAATAAAATAAAGTATAGTTACACTGATACACGTACTACTACGGGATTTCGTCTATACTAATATTATAAAGAGGTAAAGTTTGTGAGTTTGTGACGTTGTGATATTGTGACGTTGTAGGGGGTAATCTCAGGAACTACTGATCCGATTTGAATAATTCTTTCAGTGTTATATAGCTCATTCATCGAGAATGGTTATAGGCTATATATCATCACGCTAAGACTAATAGGAGCGGAGCACAGATTAAACATCTTTTAAAATCGGGATGTTTTTTCCTTTTGAGAACGCGAACGAAGTCGCGAGCAGAGGCTGGTATATTATATACTTTATGAGTATTTTCATACCATCATCATTGTCAACCTGTAAGAGACCCACTGCAGGACCATAGGCCTCTTCCCGAAGAAAGGTATTAGCATAATCACCACGCCAGCCCACGATGTATTGGAGGTTTCAAACTCTGACAAATACACAGTTCTATGTTTTCCCACATACTAGTACTACAAGAATATTTCTCAGGTCCAGCTTCCTCACGCTGTTTTCCTTCACCGCCAGTCGATAGTGTTACAAATTTAAATTAGTAAATGTATATGCCGGGGCTCAAACCTGCGGATATCGCAATGATATTCCAACAGTCCAACCACTAGACCATCACGACTTCTTTCATTCTTTTATACACATATATATTAAGCTAAAGAAGCCTTTCTCCGAGTGTACACACTCATACGCGCACAGTTTTTTTTTAAATAATAAGCCAGTTTCTTTTCAGAATAGTTCCTTCAAATCCGATTCAATATACGAGGTGGTTCTCACGATCCTACGGTGGTAGTGAGACCGATTCCTCGTATTTGTCGCCTGATGCTGCAGGTGGCCGATGTGTCGCAATGGTTATAAGTAAACGTTGAATTATGTTGCAACTTAACTGTCCCCGTGTGGTGTGATGGTTTTTTTTTTCTTTTTTCTCGAACTGACTACATAGTAAGGTCTTAACAGCTTCACCGGTCTACTCAGGCGAGCGCCTAGGGCACTCAGCCGATTTTATTTGACAAGTAGCTCAAGGGTGCATGGCACACCTCGGCTTGGGCTGTTGCCTGATACGTGCATTTCGCGTCCTATTTGACATGAACTAAGCTAACTATTCATACATATATGAGTTGTTGGAACATATATGTGTACGAAGTATACATACCTCAACAACTCTTATATATATTTCGTATCGGATAATTTTTTAATTTTTAAATTTAATTTCGGCGACTAATCTGGTGTTCGGGAGCGAAATTTACCCGCAGACTTCGGCGGCGTGGTGCAGCATTCAAACTGTATGGATTTTATTATCCATATTTGTAAATAACAAAAAATGAGTCTGCGATTCACATACTAAATTACTAAAGAAAAATAATGTTTTTATGCCTGTAAATTTTCCTGTAATGTACATACGGAGTTAATAAAGTACCGACCTCACCATAGAACCAATACAATCATAATATAGGCATGAGTTACCTACAAAATGTTAATATTACATGAGATAATAATACACATACAATTTCCGCCAGCGTAATTTAAGAAAACAGAGCGTATAACGTAAGCAAACATTATCGTAGGGTGCCGTAACTTGGAATAGCGTTAGATATGTGCCAGCCTCAGATACTGTATAGGACGTGGGCTGATAAATGATTCAAGATAAAATCTGCCACACAGAACGTATCAATGTGTTTCAATAGTTGAACCTGACCGAGCCTGAATACTTTGTTGTTTAAGAGAATATTTTTTCACAACTTTGTGTCTTATTAAAACGAAGTTCTATGTAATATACGAATTTAGTTAAATTAACATAAAAAAATAACACTAAAAACTTCAATTATTTAACTTGCAGTTTAACTCGCAATAATGTTTTGTTTCGTTACCCTTCAAAAATAGTTTAAATGAAAATTAACCTAAATTTTTTCTTGTGCTTCAGGATGGCCGAATATCTAATGAAAGCGTGAAGTCGTGACAAGTTCACTTTCACATTTAATTTATACTATTAATATGAGAGAGACGATAAAATCTATACTTCATGCTATAAAGCTCTGGAGTTTGTTTGCTAGAACGTGTTGATCTCAGGAACAACTAGTTCGATTTGAAAAATTCTTTCCGTGTCAAAATAGATAACATTTATTTGCATAGGCTATAGGATATATGACATCACGCTAAGACCAAAACAAGCGGAGCGCCAATGAAGAATGTTTCAAAATAGTTTTCTTTTTCCTTTTGAGAGCTTCCGCTGTGTGTTAGCGTTAGCCCAAAGTAATTATTCCAGGATGTCGCGGGCAGAAGTTAGAATAACATATAACATAAAGGAGATATTAAAAAAATATTAATAAATCCATTAAATATACCACAAAAGGAGTAATTAAATAATCCATAAGTAACATCTTCAAAATACAAGATTAATAGCTTCTAATTTTGTTCCAAGTTAAATATTATGAATATTTTCATCAAAAATTTATTAGAAGATTTCTTAAAAAGTCTGCGCAATAGATTGCCAGAATTATGTATTATGTTGTAACTATGTTTTTATTATTGTTGTCGATTATTCTCTTGTTGGGTAATTTCTTGTTTAATATCGTATCATAATTCGTAACAAAGCGATAATAAAATAAATATTCCTTCATAAAGAAAAGTTTTCTAGCGGTCACAACTATTGGTTGTTGCGTATCACTTGCTTGTTCCCACATTGTAATAACTTTGCTTAACAATCATTGTTATTAATAACGGGCAACTGATAAAATCAACAGCAAAATAATTATTGCTATCACGCTCATTTATACGTTGTGTATGAATAATATATAACATCATTAGTTGTTCTAAAGTAATCTTCGCCTTGGTCAATTACTTCTAAACTTTATCTATACGACATTTGTATTCCGCAATACGCAAGTAAGTCGCTGTGCCAAATATGCTCTTAAAAGTTGCCGCGATCACGTATTTCTGATAAATAACTTCTCGACCTAAATTCATTCATAATTAAACTGGGATGACATTTTCTAATCCGGCCTCGATCGAAGCTAATCCAATGTAGTCCCGCTTCTTGGCACAAGTCTGCGGATTCATTTTCCAAGTATGTAAATTGCCTTAAGATTTTGGCACATTCGGTTTCTCATACAGTGTGATCGAGGCCGCGATATGATCAATATATATTACATCTGATAACATATTCGCTTGATCTTATAAGAACGTAGATATCCTCTTTGTACGGAAAAGAGCATCCCGTTTTGATTATTACTAAGGCAAATTCTCTAAATGAATTCTGCTTTTGTAAGGGTTTGCGAAGTTTCTTTTATGTACTATCACAGTTGAGCAAACAGGCTGTATAGTTCGTCTGATGAATAAAATCAAGTCTAAGTATACTCAGCCTTATCTTATCCTTAGTTCCGATTTAGCTTCGTTAGTAGTTACTCAGCGCAATCTAAGGTTTTGAATTTATAGTCTAACTAGCTGATATCTGCGACTTCGTCTGCTTCGTTTATTATCTCTATTGTTTTGTTATATCTCAAAGGGATTAGATAGCATTTCATTTTTGACGAAAGTTCTCAGGCAACTCGGCTTTCGTGACACTTTTAACAAAGACAGATTAAATACCTAAATCTTCTTCGTGAATCCCTATATCATTTAATGGAAACCGCATAAAAATCCGTTTAATAATAAACAGTTATTATAAATATATAAAAGATATATTAAAAAATGAAAGAAACAAACCAATCGAGAATGGAACAAATAATGGAAGTCTTCTTAACATTTTTGCAATGAAAGATCAATTAAGCTAATGACAATCAAATAATAACAGTAATCAAAAAAGTATAGAAACGCCATTGTTATATTATTTTTTGATATATTTTTTTTTTATTTGCATATGTTTTATTCGCATAAGTATTTGATGGATTACATTTAATACAGCACGAGCCAAGTGAATGCTAAGCTTGCACCTATAAATTTAAAAACCAGGACTTAGGCTGAGATAAATCTGAGTGCACTCTGGATTAAACCCCAAGAATAGTAACAATTATTGAGAGGTCAGCAGTCATACGATTAAATTTACCTACCACGCCTAAGGACGCCAAGATCTGGATTTACCTGTTGCGAATGCAAAACTGTATATTTTGGAACGTGTTTTAATAATGGTTTATCATGGTCTTACTTACATCTCCTCAGTTCTAAACATGCTTCAAAATGTTTCTAAGAAATAGGTACAAAATTAGCTTTAATTAAGGACACAAATTAGGCAATACCTGGCGTATAGAAGGCTAAAATACTGTTATAGTTTGAAGATAATGCATATTAATTTGTAAAGAAAATAAAATTGTCTGAAAAGTAATACTGCAATTTAAAAGGATAATTGAAGAAAAGTAAAATATAGACAATGGTAAATAATTACAAAAGTATGACATTATATGTATGGATGTTAATATGTATGGATGGATGTTTGTGGAGGGCTCATCCCCTCATTGCACAGGTCCGGCGGATGGGGGGGCAGCTGGCGTGTACCCAGCTGCCTCTCTAAAGGTGGGAGCCCGGCGGCAACCTTCCGCCGGGTGGACCGTTGGGGCGGCTATTCAAGGGGAATAGCGAAGAACGATCCCTTACCGCCCCAACATCACGGTCTGTCGGTACACCGTGGGGTTTTAGTCCGTGCGAGTCGGACATAAATCATCCTCTCCCCCGGGAGGATGGGTATCCATAAGGGATTTCCCCACGTTAAAAAAAAAAAATGTTTGTGGATATGTTTGTATTTGAGTCTATGTTCGTGTATGTATTTGTGTGACAAAGATGTATACCTCTTAATCATTGAAAAAACTACGAAGCCACCATTCGCTAACAGCTTCTTGGTATTAATATTTCAAAAGCCACTGACATGACTGATGACACGGTTAGTAGGTTTATCCATCGGGCTGTGGACTCTCCGACGCAGGATATTGTGGATTACAACTTAAAGATGGCTACAGAGGATCAAAATTCAATCGGCACAAAAATAATAACGTCATTAAACGTAAAATAGTTAAATAAAAATAAATTAATTAACATAAAAAAGCAGCCTATAGTAGCTGATGTATACAACACAGGACCCGAAAACAAAAAAAAAACCAAGAGTATGCAGAGTAGAAGAAAAAAAGTATTTAGTCTATTATTAAGTTATAGCGACATACCTAGGCATATAAATTTATAGACTAAATATTATATATCCATTTCCTTCTCATGATCTGTAGCCCAAACAGCTTGAATTAAACCTACGGAGTTTCGTTGGACTCGTTTTAATTGTGGGCAATATCTTAGTGTGGCAAATATGTTTTTAATTTTACGAATATAAAACTAAATAACTCTTTAATTTTTATGACTAAATTAAAATCAGTGTTTTTGCATTCGTGTATTTCATGAGAAAAATAGCTGTGCAGTGCAGTTAAATTATGGACACATGAAATTCTTAAACAAGCCATTTTTCGGACATTAATGTATTATTTATTTCTTGTAAAAAAGATATACCAAAATTGTTTACACCATCAACGTGTCTCAAGTTATCTGGTGCCAAAGTACAAAAGTTGATTCTAAGCTAATTCCAAGTCCTTGTGACGCTTTAGGATATGTGCCAAAAAATAATAAAGAACTTGGCATCGCTACACTCAGATTAGAGTTTAGATTTTTTTTATATTTTGTAGGTGACCAGTCGTTTAAAATCACTTGTATCTTAAAATATATCTATACTTCTATACTAATATTATAAAGTTAAGGGATTTTTTACTTAAACGCTTTAATCTTAAGAACTACTGGTCCGATTTGGAAAATTCTTTCAGTGTTAGATAGCTCATTTATCGAGGTAGGATATATAATATCACGCTAAGGCCAATAGGAGCGAAGCATCAATGAATAATGTTTCAAAATTGGTGTTAACGTACGTATTTTTTGAAAATATTTTCATCTCTACGTAAACGACGTTGCGAGCTAACGTTAGTGGTAACGCCATCTAGTATACCTTGCAACAACTCCTAATATCCCACCCCTTTCCAGTCGTGCACAATCGGTTGCCGCCATACTTGCTTCTCGCAACGTCTTATCGCGCTGACGTGACCTATATATCGCTTCTTCGTTTCTGCTCCCGCGCTCCTTATTCCATTGAGGAATTAGGGGATAATATCGCGCCGTTATAGGTGAAAACCTGTAACATTTTGTTAACCCGCACCCGCACGGTGGAGACTAGAGTTCCGGATACCAGACTTGTAGTGATACTAGTGAAGGTGATAACGCACTGTGCTGCTGGAGGTGCTCTGGGCGGCTGTACGCGGTCGTGGTCGGAGAATACGCTGCAGGAGAAACCGCCAGGTCAGTGCACGACTTCCCGCTTCCTTCCCGTCACTATTTTTCTCCTCGTCAATACAACGAAGAATCAACCGCCGGTATTATTCGGCGCTTGCGTCTCCAGTTAGTGTTAGCCGAAGTAACTATTCCATGCGAACAAACTCGCGAGCAGAAGCTAGTTTATTATAAAAAAAATGAGTTATTAATATTCATGATGAAAAAAATTGTATTCTCGCTTGTAAAATACAAATATGTAGTACAATGTTTGATAGATTTCAAAACAGTAGTAATAGCTGAAAGGAAATTGAAATCTTAGTTCGGGTTCGAAGACACGCGTTAGTTGAAGGGTCGTAAGAGCGACCAAATCGAAAAACTTCTTGATGAAGGTAAATAGTGCCCTTTCGGGTAACCCAGCTGGTCGACGCCCTACACTCGGCCCAGATATCGCTTAAGTAATGCATATAGAAAGGTCTGTCCTAGCTACAAATCGCTGAATTGACAAAATCTCACTTGGTTGATAAAACGGTATAAATTGCGGACTCTCGTCTTTAAAGCTAGTGTCTTTTTTGGGTCATTGAGCCAGTAGAGTAAGTATAGAAATACTTAGAAATTTTCTTCTATAAACTAATGTTCAATGCATAACGCTTGCAACGATAATAAAATAAATTCTATTATGAACATATACGAGTTAACCTCCTCGGTTTTTAAAATTAAGATTTAAAGTACAAAATGGCGGACACTAACTTTTTAAAATTTCACGCCACCTTCAGTGATATTTATGTATATTCCATGGTTTTGTGAAAAAAGTTTTTAGTAATGATTACATAAATGAATAATATTCTTTACATAAAAATCGTCATTTTACAATACTTCATTTGTCATTATTCAAATTTTTTCAAAATTTGTAATCGATTCGGTATTTTTTAGAACTTGTTATGTGAAACTATCTTTTGATCCGTGCCTCATGAAGTCTCCACTAGTTTATATGAAGCTTAAAATGTTATGGTTCTAAGGACTCGAGGGGATAATAAATCAAAAAAAGCCTATAAACAGAAATATGTCCCATCTGATTGATTAATCTATGACAAACGAGAAATCTCCTTTCCAACTCTCAGTAATCGTGCGCCACCATTAACAAAGCTATTAGTCTGAATATTATTTCTATTATTATAACAAATTAAATGATGGATAATAAAGAATTATTTTTATGATGGTTGAACGTTAAATACATAACAATCCATGTATATATAAAATCCACTCTGCCGATACTAAGGAACTTCTGCAAATAAACAACTCTTTTCATATGACGGTTGGAAGTCCGCTAAGTGACTTTGTGAAGTGCGGTCGGTAGATGGAAAAAAACTTAACTGATTCCATTGAAATACATTATGGAACTGGAAGGGCATAGAATAATAGTGTTTTGATGTACATAATTGTGTATGGGCTTTTTGAAATGAATTCTTATGACACGGTAAGGGAAAATTTTCATTATAAGTTACGCGTTAAATGTAAGTTAGTTAAGTATTTATATAAGTAGTCCGGTGAAGTTGTTAAGACCTTGCTGGGTCAATACCGTAGTCAGTTCGAAAAAAAAAGCGTAAGTATATATGTTTGTTTGTTTTTTTTTTCTCGAACTGACTAAGCTATTGATCTAGCAAGGTCTTAACAGCTTCAACGGACTACGAGTTTGCGTCTAGTTTTATACCATCATATATAAATATAACTTACTTTATCCTCTTGTGTTATTTGGCTATATATTTTGTAGTATTGATGGTGTTTTACATAATACAGGTTGATTATTATGCACATGTGATGTCGATGGGAAATAATACCATGGAGTATGCATTATAACTTTCCAGAAAAAATCTTTGGAAGAGCCTAATCAGTGATCATCGTTTTGTTAGAACAACATCCGCTAATCGCCTGACAGGCCTATATTACTTCACGGGCTTTTGAGCAACCATTGTAAGCACAAAGGTGTGTGTAGAGTCATGGATTGGTTTGTATAATTGAAAATATAATTGTTTTTATATATTGTATGTATGTATTATATATGGTTCCGGAACCACATATAAATAGAAATGTGTGCGAAAGTTTCGATTGTCGAATCTAGTTCATAATTTATTGATGTTTGTCCGTTCTGTGTAGTTTATTTAGTGATTGGTATTTGTGTATTCTGTCTACCCATTTAATATTTTATATCTTTTAAGTCGTATCATGGTCGAATGTGTACGATAAATAAGGAGATTCTACTTCAGATCACCTAATACTAATATAATTCGGTTATGGTTAAAATAATTTCAGAGGTGAATCATAAATACTTGTTCAAATTTGGAATGATACTTTTGACAGCTCACAGTAGAGATGGGGTAGTGTGTAGTCGATAATGAATATATTCGATTATCCAAATTATTGAGTTTAAGTTAGATTAGATTATTACATTAAAACTATTAATCTAAGTTGGAATCGATAGTTGCATTTACTTTTTAGTTTCCCGAGGTGAAACAGTTGTTTATGTCAGTTACTTACTTACTTAACAGTTGTTAAGCGTTGATTTTTTGTAAGCTACGATTAGTCGTTTTCGTGCCATTTACATTTTCCTTAAATATCTCTGACTGTTTAGCAGTTTATATCGATAGCAAGAACTAATATTTCACAAGGGTATTCGTTCACAAAAGCCCTTTTCACAATTTCCAGCTTGGTATCGAGTGAAAAGTACGTTTGCTACATATTATTCCCTATTAAAATTTTATCTTTTTATTTTATATAGTCCTCAACCATCTGTCCGAGCTAACAACGCTGGTTGGTAACTAAAAAAATAGTGCATGTATGAGTATATACACGTGGAGGAATTGAAAATTCTCCGATTTATGTATATAAGTATTTATTGTATAACATAAAATTGTATATATATATATGTATATATATTTACTGATTTTAGTATACTACTAAACCCAGAGAGAGACTTATACATATAAACAACTACATACAAAGTTACGTCTAACACGTCTATCTTTCCTTACCGTGCCATAAGAAGTTTAATTTAAAAAAGGAAATCATTATGTATATATAAGTAATTTACGAATGATTCCCCTAATGGTTGATAATTAAAAAGAACTTCAATATTAATAAATACAATATTATTTATGGTTATTCGAAATGTGCAAGGTACCTTACTATTGTAAGTGGGCGGTAACAAACAATGAAGTACGACATTACTTGTAATAATTTATCGAAAAAAATTCAACATTTCGTAGGCGTGAGCTGTCATAAGTATCATCCTAAATTTAACAAGCTATACGAACGTGAAATCATAAAATATGTATCATATACATTGCCAACGACTCGAGAAAAAACTTGACTGGTTATTATTTTATATAAATACAGTCTAACAGCTTAATACCAAAGTTTCTCAATAAATAACCGCTCGCTCCTAAACACTTATATGGGCCCTTTTTGTACTAAATTCTGATGCTCCGTCGAACCATTTAACGGTTAAAGGAAAGGGGGAACTTGTAAAAAAGTTTCGCCGACCGAAGGGAACTTACGAGGCGTCTTAACGGGTATGAAAAATTTTAGTACGGTTCATATTTATGTAAATTATTATTCTTTCAAATTTTATGAAAACCTTCATAAGGTACTACTTTTTGACTTTTATACTGAGCGTTGTTTTATCTCATAGGTATTGAATGATGTCATTTGTGTACCAATAGATGGCGTTGCACAATGTTTCGTTGCAAATGTATCACGGTGTCAAGAGGAAAACGAAATTAATGACATTACCCGTTCTTTGCCTATACTTTCAGGTATCTACATCCTTTTTTTTATATGGGGAAATTACTTCGGATGCCCACCCTGGCCGGGCAGCTAGGGCGGGGTATGTCCGACTTGCACGGACTAAAACCCCATGGTGCCTCCTTACACCTGTTGGCCGGGGAGCAGGAACAGCCGACGGCACAACCTCTGCTCACCCGGCAGGCGTCGGCCCCTTCGGTGGCCCGAGGGGTCAAGGTGGAAGAACCCTCAGGGAGGGGCGGGTGTTAAACCTCCCCCGATGAACTGTGGGAGTTGCACGGCACAGTGCGACTCCACCACGAGGGCCTGCTATAGTGCAGGGCGACGGACGTGCCCGCGTCACGTCGCCCGCAGGTCCTTTACGGCGGCCTCAGATCGTCTCCGACCCGTCGCCGCCGCCGCCTCGGTATCTACCTACATCCCTGCCGGTAGGGGTTACGCTCTATGGATGGCAATTCTTCGTAAAAAAAAATGTGTATAATTATTGCTATTAGTGCCAATTAATTTCAAAACAAAACATAGTTAGTATATTATACTAGCCTTTGCCTGCGACTTCGTTCGCGTGGAATAGTTACTTTGGGCTAATGCTAGCTAGTGGAAGCTCTCAAGAGGAAAAAACCCGATTGTGAAACATTCTTCATCGGTGCTCAGCTCATAATAGTCTTAGCGTGATGATATATAGTTTATAACCATCTTCGATAAAGAAGATATATAACAGTGAAATAATTTTTCAAATCTGACCAGTAGTTACTGAGATTATCCCCTACAAAATCACAAACTTTACCTCTTTGTAATATTAGTATAGATTCAGTTTTCACAGCTGCCTGCTTCGACTTTTTTATTAATTTAATTTGATGATTATTATGTATTATATATTATTATTATGTGTTGGAAGGTATTATGGTTTTAGAGATTAATAGACCTCCGCAATTCTAAAAATCGTCATCATAACCTATAATAAATTTATAAATATAGGTCAAACATTAAAAATCTGAAATTCACAACCAGTAGGAGCTGCCGTCCCTAATTTATTATGCAGGAGTTATCTGCCCATCCGTTTTCGACAACAACAGAAACGAATTAGTATTCCACCAAGGGATAAAAATCCAATAATTTTCTAATTATAATTTCAATGAGTAGTAGCCATATTGGAATATTTTAATAGAATACTGAAGAAAATCAAGATTTTCCATCGCATGATTTAACATAAATGTCCTCGCAAATCACAGTACACTACGTTTATTATTCTATTGTTCCCTCTCGCTCTTTCTTGTAGTTAAGATGTATAGCCGTTTCGCTTCAATTGAGCGACAAATTCTACGAGAGCCATGTTTTACGCGTGAGCACACTATCTACAATTTATATTATTCAAGCGATAACATTACGCGAGTTATGAATTAATTTTAATATATATTAAATGACTATCTTGCCAATGAAATTTGTTATGAAATGAAACCAAATATTTCCTTTACAGTATAACCATTAAATGAAAGAAATAGCAACTGGACAATTTAATAACAATCTTTTAATTCTGTCAATATGTTTGAAGATCTAGTGTCTTCTAATTTACTTATACATTCGAATTTTTTATGAAGATTGTTAAACCAAATATTTTACTAACCTGTACTCATTTTCAAACTTTTTCTTTCACATATAAATTGTTATCAATAAACATAACAAATAAAGTCAAGACACTCCCAAGGACTCCAGAAAGAAGTGAAAACTCAATGCAAATAACTGTGTAATAACTGTGTTCTCTTTTGATTTTTTTTTATCATAGGAGGCAAAAGAATAGGTGGATCAACTGATATTAAGTGATCCCCACCGTCCATAAACACCAGCAACACAAGCGGAGTCGCAAGTGCGTTGCCAGGCCCTGTTACGGGGAAAGAAGGGAGGGAGAGAAGGGAGAGGGGGAGGTGGGCATCCGATTCTCTCATTAATCGAACGAAAGGCAATACAAGCACTATTACTTCACATCAGTTTTCTGTGGGTCAGATGATACTATGTCGAGTTAGCCGATCCACTGATTCTGAAATCGGTTATAGCATCAAAGTGGCTCTACCACCTACAATAGAGTACGAAATACATAATACATACAATCATTACGATGATACTCATGGCCTTGACCGTCCTGCCGAGCCCCTTTAACTTTACACCTGCTTCACGGCAGCGTACCGGTTGTAATACGACATGCGATAGATGAAGAAAAAAATTTAGAATACGCATGTGTTTTAACTCTGCTCTCCCAATATATAATATAAATACTAGAAATAATAACATACTCGTCACTCCATATTTTAGGCTGACTAAGACCAGTAATAGTTTTTTAGGTAATGGTGTTAGATTTTATAACAAAGTCCCAAAACACATTACCTATTTACTAGATAATAAGTTCAAGTGTGATGTCAAACGAGTCTTAATTCATAAAAGATATTACTGGGTGGATCAATATGTGAACGATGGGACGTCTGGAAGTGAGGCCTCTCTCTGTGCACCCACCAAAAACGAATGTACCTTATATGTTTTGTATGTTGCAATTATATAACAAAAAATGAATTAAAAAAAGATAACCAGATCGAGTTTCTTGCCAGTTTTTCTCGATGACTGGATTGTATTCCGAACCGATGGTAGTTTTGACGTTCATAAGTGCCTTTTCAGGGCTTAAATTGAACAAAGAGTATTTTGATTTTGAATTTTTTGAAATAACAACAAAACACCAAAATCAAGTACGATTCAAGAATGAACAACGTAATATTACATAAACGTTTGTAACTCAAGGCAATTTATTTTTACGAAATAACGTCTTACGTACGCATTCGGGGAAGGTAATATATTATTTCCACAGAAGACGAGAGCCGGGGATATCGGCGAAGCGTCAACCCGGAATAATATGTCTAAGAAGTACTTGGTCCGTTTGGTCATGAAGGCCGTTCGAACGTCACTACTAATCCTCTTGATATATCTCGTTGGACGACTTAATATCGATGAGGTCTTACGAGTTTTTGGCTATATTTTACTGTGAGTACGACGGAGTGACATGTGGTATGATACTTTTTCAAAATCACAAATACTTTATTCAATTTAGGCCCTGAGAAGGCTCTTATGAACATCAAAGCTATCACCGGTTTGGAAAACAACCCAGTAATTGAGAAGAACCGGCAAGAAACTCGATCTGGTTATAGTTATATATATAATTCTTTAGTACCTGGGCGACCGAGCCTAGCTCGGTTCTTTAAAAAAAAAAAACAGTTTAAAATTAAAATAAATTGTTAGGTTTGCCTTATAATTTTTTTTTTTTTTACGAACAAAAAATCTCTTCTGCTGTCACTCTGATTTGAACTGGGGTTACACGGATTTTCGAAGCAACCGATTTCCATCTGAGTTATTTTTGGTTTGACAGCGGCAGCGAAATTTACCTTTATATTCTAACTATATTTTTTCATTGGTTGAAAACTCAGTTAAAAAGGTTTCTGTCGATAAAATCTAGCTAGATCGATTTACCGTCCCCGAAACTACCTACATACTAAGTTTCACGGAAATAGATGACGCCGTTTCCGAGATCGTGAATATATACAAATATAAAAATATACAAGAATTGCTCGTTTAAAGGTATTAGATTAAAAAGTACAAAAGGTTGCTTAAACTTGTAGATACAACCAGAAATAATTATAGAAGGTGCGAGCGAACGACACGGATGCCGCGTAGACGTTGCGTGGCTAACTGAGGAGCTCCGACGCATCGGTCGCAGAGCGGCCGGCGTCGGCTCTCTTGTCGTGAGTGCACGATAATAACGCGCATACGCGCCGATGCTCGCATTAAATAATTAATTATGCATTTACATTAGTCATTAAAATTATTTATTAGAAATTATTATTTATTTATTAATATTATTAGAGAATCGCCCACACTGGTTATCTTTTCATGATATTTTTAGGAACGTAGATTATTTTTTATAGATGCACGAGGTGAAGCGTCATTTTCAGCCGTCATTATCGTTTATATATTGGTCCATTCTATAATAACATTTAGACATTAATACCCGCTAGATATGGTGCTTAAACTCACTATCCGGCAAATCCGTAATGTGCTATTGTAGATGTGATAATTGACTTCATCGTGTATCATTCAGTAAAGAACAATTATTAGATGAATTAACATAAATGGCATATATAATTACAATAGAAATAAAGATTATCTGGTTATTCAAAAAAAGCCGAACTAGTTATAAAGACTGCCGATGTATGCGAAAATTGAAAACAATGGTATTTAAATTGTTTTTTTTTTAAAGTAAGTAAATTGAAATTGTTATTATTAGTATTTTTTTTAATCTATTGGCACTTCGAATAATAATCATATACTTTTTTATACAGTTTATTAATTCATCACATATATGATGGGCTGCACAATGTCAATATAAAATGTCAATATTAGATATACAGTGACCGCTATAATACGCGTCTAATCTGTCGTAAGCCGCGCATGCTCAATACGGTTTGTCATCACACGAAATCATAATCTTTGTCCTGCCAAAAAACACCGCTCCTAAGGAAGTTCTCACTTAAATAAAAAAATACTCATTAAACAGATATTTAATATGTTTTCCAACGAAACATGATTTACAGTAGAGTACAGTACATAGTGTATCACAATATTACCAAACATGAAAACTGCAGTTCAAATGAATTGGCCGATGGGCGAGTGTGTAACTTGTCAACATATATTTGTTGTTTCGACCACAGAGAGAATATTAATTAGTTCTGAAACGTTTAAAACTATTTTAACAATAGTAAATACGTTTTTTAATCACAGTGTTCTTAAATATTCGATGGATTATCGTCATGTAGGGTTGATACATGTTTATCTGCGCCGCACTCTAACGGCGGCGGTAGGAAGGAATTTGTCGCTGCCGAGTGTGGTCTCCGCCATGCTCGGAAGCGAACAGGCGTGGCCAGCAATGGCCTCCTTCTGCGAGGAGGTCATCTCGCAGAAGGAGGCGGCGGAGAGGGCCCGCGAGTTGGATCCTCTGAGTGGCCGTCTCCGCCAACAGAGGACCGGCAGGAAGAGACGGCGCTTTGGCCAACTCCTCCTGCCACCGTAGCCGGACTTGAGGGGATGTAGTCGGGGGCTCATCCCCTCATTGCACAGGTCTGGCGGACGTGGGGGGGGGGGGCAGCTGGGGTGGCTCTACAAGGTTGAGTAGCAAGTATGATCCCTTGCCGCCCCAACAATTACGGTCTGACGGTACACCGTGGGGTTTTAGTCCGTGCAAGCCGGACATAACCCACCTTCTCCCCCGGGAGGGTAGGTGTCCATAAGGGATTTCCCCACGTTAAAAAAAAATGTTTTTCTTTTCCACTCTCCTCTACCAGCCATCAATGCAACATTCACACATTTTAACATGTCAAGCACGTTTTAATGTATGGAGTCAATTATAAGGTGAATCAATTTGTGAATGGTGGTAGTGTGTGGAGATGACACTCCTTTATATGAATAACCAGAAACAATTGTAACTATCTGTGGTTATAAAAATATGTGTCATGAATAGATTTAAAATAGCTTAGTTGATCGTATACAGCGTCGTTAAACATAGGTATGTATTCTTGCAATTAATTCGGAGTTTCCAGTGAAGAAAAACATTATGATGAAACCATAACGTGGTGGTAGGATTATTTCTAAGTCCGCCTGGCGGTCTACCACCCTCAACTTGAAAATCTGTTGCCAAGCACTTGTTAGCGTATCCACTCACCCTATGTTTACCAGTTTTCTAGTTTAATTTCAATTCTTTCTCATAATATTCCAATACTACGTTCTTAACTTCTCTGTCACTGGTGCTACTTGCAAGCTTTATTTAATATACACATTCCTAATCGTATTCATTCTGGTCACACCGCATTCATTCGAGTATCTGCTAAATGTAGTCTTCTACAATGCGTCCCCTTTTTAGTCCATTACATAGATCAATGCATAATTATAAGTTATGTATGGTGTACTTGATATGTTCTTGTTTCTCAACTACTTAATTAATCATCATAAAAATGTACATACACATTGTCAGATGACAGAAAAGCACGTAGAGCACATTTTATCCAGTAAAAAGAACCGTCCCTGAAGGGTATGTCAAATCTACATTAACATGAACGAAACTGTGAGAAAAAGCTAGTTATCCATTTTATATCGTTAGTATTAGTTTGAAAGATTTTTTTTTATATATCAAAGGAGGCAAAGGAACTGGTGGGTCATGTGATGTTAAGTGATCACCACCGTCCATAGACACTAGCGACATCAGGGACGTCGCAAGTGCGTTGGCAGCCTGTATATGGGAGAAGGGGGAGGGGAAGGAAAGGGAAAGAATGAAAGAGGATGGGACGTGGGCCTCCACTGACCGAACGAAACACAACAATGCAAGCACTGTTATTTCACGTCGGTTATCTGTGAGAGGGGTGGTACTACCCCGGAAGAGCCGACCCATTCATGCTGAAACCAAAAATAGCTTCAGCGGAGCTGTACCACTTACAAAATATTATAGAATAACGATTTAGAAACATAATAAATAGCGAAATAATACGCCCTCAAATATACGTATACGATCTTCAAGAAAATTCTTTTATTTTAATTTTGCAAAAAGCGACCGCCATACTATATTGGAATAAGCCTTCTATAACTCACTTGGAATAATGATTTCTCTGCATACCTACAATGCATACAATGCAATACAATAGATCAGAGTGTAAAAAAAAGTGAACGAGTTAATAGCGTGGATGGATCGAGTGGTGCGTCGCGGGATATCTGAACATTATTACCGAGATAAGCCGAACGGTAAATACCTAAAGCGTCATGTCATAATACCACGCAACTTAGAGGCATAGGAGGTTATCAAAATAAAGTTTGTTTAAGTTTCTTGGCTTTAAAATAAAGACGAAAAAACGAAGAACATTCTCAAAATATTTCCATACAAAACGCTTATACCCGTCGACTTCAATCTAATGCGATGAGTACTCTAATGTGTTCCAACATCTCAACGTATGACGGTATCTTAATGAGATCAGACAGGAACGTTTCACCTTCCATTTTACCAGTTTCTTTGCCGAGCTCAAATATCTAAAAAAAAAACGAATGTAGTCACATCTTTTTTATACGTCCTATATGTATAACATATTAGTATAAAATATGTAAAGAGACAAATATAATTTAAAAAAATCGGACGTGTCTTGTTAATTTAATAAGAATTTCTAGTTGATTGAATAAGGCGTTACTTTGCGGAAATCCATAATTAAATATTATAGTGGATGCTACTTTGCACTTCCGCTAGGAATTGATTGACCACTACTACGTCTAACTACAACAAAAAGACAATAAATTAATCAATAAATATATATTTCGCATATATTAATTATACAAAATATAATTCGCCCGCTCGTATCGGAAGAGTCAACATCGATCTGATGATGCTCCGTGACGGAGCGAAACACGTGTAATCGATTGTCGAGATTACACGTCAATCTACAACATATTTTAATTGATTTATTAATAATTATTGTGTTTATATTAATTATATTTTGTACAAAATATTATCGAAATTTCTCATGACGTCAAGAAGAAATAATAATGAATATTATATTTTATTCGAATTCATATTCTTACAGCTTCGATTTATGACATTATTTTATGCTTAGAAATATAATAATGTCTGAAATATGGAAGACTCTTATCACAAAAGCATATTTACATATACTAGTGGGCACCCAGTGGTCGACATTCGACCATAGTTAATTGATTTTTTAAAGTTTGAACTTTATTAGAGTTCTTTTGTCAAAGGGTATATATTTTTTTTTTCATCTTGGCTACTCAGTTATTTGCCATGATCTTTAATTGTATAAACATAAAAAAATCTATGTGTAAATGATAATTGAAATTAATTATAAATTTGAAACAAAAACCGTGGTAAAGGTCTCAAATTAAAAAAAAAAACATAGCTTACGAAAGTAAAGAAATTTATCGCAACCCATGACACAATTTCCAATTATTTTACACGATACCATGGGTGGGTGGTATTTCTGGGTGATATTGAATTAAATGTATTCTGTTCAATATGAGAAATAGTGATATGCCCAGTATCATCGTTTAGAAAAATAATGGATGCAATACAATCAAATGGTGAATCCAAGAATAAGATGGTTTTTATACTACCATTAGCTTTTGAAAATAATTTTTTTTTTGTTGCTACATGAGGTTGAATTGCAACGTTGTAATCGCGGAAGTCTAAGTCATGGATTACTTTTGTGAACAAAATTCTGATTTTGATTATACAAATTATTATTTGGCTCATTTTTTTATTAAATCATTATTTGTTCGACCATGGAAAATAATAGAAATTACAATAACAGTTATATTTTATAATATCGTTGTTGAATGTAGGATGAAAAATGGTAATTGGAACGTAAGAGTTAAAAAATACATACAGTCGAGCATAGCAACCCCCTTCACAACCTCTTTTGAACTTCGTAATTATTGACGGCTGTCAAAATGTCTTTTTTATTTACATGTGTGGATATGTTGTGTAAAATTTAAGCAGTAGTGTGAGTAGTGCATATTTTGATAAATTTAATGTACTTTTAATGCATTTTATATAAAATAAACAGCTGCACTTCTCCGCCATATAAACTTTAACTATGCCAAATTTCATGTTCACCCGTTGATGGCAAATAGGTTAAAAAGGGGTACAATTTTTTTGCTTTGCTTATTAATATATAGATAAAAATGAATGTAGGTATGTCTGAGTTCGATAAATTTCAACTATATTAAGTGGATTACTATGAAATTGTATAGACGCGTTTTTATATAGAAAGATTTTTACAATAACTTGTGATTAGTAGTTTATGGTGGGATTTTCGACTGCCATGTAGAAGATTATATATTTTATTCATAATCTTACGTTATTTGACATTATATTTTGTAATGTTGGTGGTGTTTTACGTAATATAGTTTGTTTATTGTGCACAAGTGAAGTCAATGGGATATAATACCACGGAGCATGCATTCTGATATGCCATAAAAAATCCTGGAGAGTTCTAACAAGACGGCCACCTTCTTGTTAGTTCATGAAAATGATCGCAAGAAACTTGTAATATCATTACCTACTTTACAATGGCAGTAATAATCCACTAGAATATTGATTAAAAAATTAAAATAAAATTGGCTGTCTGTAAAGTCAATTTACTGAAAATAATTTTACGTAATAACGTTATAACATAGATAACTGCGTCACAAGCCGAACGCTTATGTCTAGTGCGCCTATGTATCGCTTGTTCCACGCTCACGCTTGCACGCTCGGCTCAGCCGGAACGTGACAAATAGTCATGCTTTTTCATGCGTGCAGCCGGCGTTCATCGATTTATAAGACGTCATGGCGTCAAAAATAATATCACTAACATGTAGACTATACCAAAATAAATGGCTCTATTAATTTTCTGCTAGCAAATGGATCGTTGGTAAGTCGGGTAATATGACCATAATGATCACTCAAGCACTAAATGGTTTGTAATCGGTTTGTAGACTAAACTGCGAGGTAATTTCCTCTTAGCAAGTGAACGCTTTCAACTGTGGTATACAAGTTCTTGTTTATCTTCAATTGTACTTTTTATTATTTAATGAAGTCGCTTTGTTAATTGAATGTATATGAAAGAAATGCATAGACATTTTTATCTTTTATGCTGTTCTAGCCTGATAGTGATAAAATGGCATAGAATGCAGATCAGCTAACTTAAAGAAATTGACTTTCTAGCATAGCTATAGTAACACACATGTACTCGTAAGTGTTTTGGGAGGCAGATTTCCAACTTAACAAGGATTTGTATTAAAAAATACCCTACTAATATGCTAAAAGCTTCACAATGTTTTTTTCGTCGAATATTCTACTACTGAACCGTCAATGTGTCAAAAGTGTTCGACAAAGGTAACAAAAGCATTCAGCGTGTTTTATTCAGTGTATTTGCAAACGGGTGTTAAACCTGATGGTTGTTCGTAGCAATAGGCTTCTCTTTCAGTCTTTCATCGACATTTTGTTTTACACTGCACATTTCCCGGAAGCAATCGCTAAAGTTATTTTTGAAAAGCACGCTTCAATTTAAAGCTATATCTCGATGAATTAAAAATGGCTCAATTAAAAACTTGGTATATTACGATTGAGTGTTGAAATTAATTATTCCGCAAAGTATGTGAATAAATTGCATGGAATTTTTAGCATGTTAATTAACATTACTTGATTTAGTAACATTATCATTAAGGGTATCTCACAGAACCTAGTGCTTAATTTCTTTTTTAAATGAACTTCCATTATTTGATAATAAATTGTAGTATTATATATGTTCTCTTCAGGCCTTACCGTGTTGCAGTTGAAAACCATTTAACATAAAGTGAGATTGTAGTCGATCATGAAAACTTGTAAAACAACAAAGAGAAAAGTGGATTAAGAATAATAATACAATACATGAACTCTACGGTGTTACAAACACTGCGAATAGTGTTAATAGAGAGACTCATCATCATCAGAGTCTCAGTAATATTTACCCTTTTGATAACGACAATAGCGATCTTTATTATACAATATGATTTATAGGATCTAGAACGCCTTTTACACTTACTTTAATTGCTTAATGTTTCGGTCTGGTTCGACAAGCTGTGGTTTAGAAGCAACCTATAATAATCTTCATCAAATAATTATATTCAATAGTGAATTTTAATTACCGAAGTATAAAAACACCGTAATTATTGAAGAGAACTAAGATATCTACGCTCGAAGAAACTCCATAAAATATGGTACCTTTAGGACCGAATTATCACTTAGGCTGCTTTTAGTCAAGCACGTCGTATAATTTGGAACGTGAATAGATTAAGCGGTTTACGACGCGTGCCCATCCTTATGTGTATACTACCTGTAGAACTAAAACTTGCTGGTTCTGAATTATGTATAAGTTATGTTATGGTTTAATTCACAAGTGTGTAGAGTTAATTGTTACTGTATAAACTCTTGAACAGTTTTCATTTATTTGGCAGTGAAGTCACTGACCTTTTCATACACGTAGCGTATTTTCCATAAGTAAAGGTCTTGGAGATATAGTTAAAAGTGAACTTAATAGATCAATTTTCAGTAGTAAACAAGCCTCAGCAAGTAAACAAAGTGTTATCTAAATATACGATTAGACAACTTGCAAAGAAATCTATAATAATATTATAAAGAGGTAATGTTTGTGAGTTTGTGACGTTGTGATGTTGTGACGTTGTAGGGGGTAATCTCAGGTACTACTGGTCCGATTTAAATAATTCTTTCATTGTTATATAGCTCATTCATCGAGAATAGTTATAGGTTATATAACATCACGCTAAGACCAATAGGAGCGGAGCAGATGTGAAGAATGTTTCAAAATCGGGATGTTTTTTCTTTTTGAGAACTGCTGTGTGTGCTGTGTATCTAATCCACGCAAATGAAGTCGCGGGCAGAGGCTATTTGTTTATATAGAACAATGTGCATTTTAATTTATGTAAAGGCTGGTACCGAAATCTGTATTTATCATTATGAATTTGATAATTATGGTTTTGCTATTTCATAGTATAATTAGGAGACAGAAATAACCCTCAATAGATAAGAAAATTTTGAAATAAAATCATCTCAATAGAAATGAATCTATTAACAAACTATAAAATGAAGTGGTTACGAAAAACTTGAATCCTTTAATTAAAACTATAAAGCAGACATTTCGGACTTTAAAAACATTAATTATTCAAGGATCTACTTACCTATAACTTGTTTTACGGAATGATTAGATTTCATTTATTTAACGTCGATTATTGTCATTAATTAAGATACGCCAATGATTGCCCATAGTTTTGACAATAAAATGGTGCGATAGAAAAAAGGAGAACACTGACATGCTTGTCGCCTGTTGTGTTAACAAATACGACATTGCAATTTATTTTCCTAAGTAAAATACTTTCAAAACCCTATATTTTACCCCCCCTTGAGAATTCTATTGCACTAATATATTCTTGTATGACATAAATTCGCTTCGCCACGTCTTTCAGACCACACTTTGAGGAATGAGCGAATAATTTGCATGTTATTACGGCTTAATCCGTGGCGGTCTCGTGCGAGGAGATTCCAACTTGTCTAAATAAGGTTTCTTTTGGTTATCCGTTACACGGGACCTGGTGATGTCGGAACATGTTTTGGCCAAACTCTTTAATATTGGCGACACATGAAAGATACATATATATTTTTATTTACATGTATACTCTCAACTATTTTGCAGATGTATTTGTTTGGTTCAGCATAGATAAATTAGAAACTATGATGATTGATGTAGCTATTTCCATTTAGACTCTTTAGAAGTTAGGCATCGATATGACATTATGTTTTAGCACAACATATTATCGGGTTATATTGATTATCCCGATCTTTTGGGTTCTGTATTACTACGAGTACCAACATACGCCACACGCAAAGCACCGCTGCTTGCTGCCCCACACGCTAAATCGAACTATGTCCAAAATTCAAAACTGTGTTATATTGCCCAGTTCTATAATCTATACATATAAAAATAATTTAAATCTAAGGTGTCTAGATATTTCAGTTTTTGTAAAAAAAAAAATGTTGCGGAAAAGAAATTTATGTCTGTTTGTATGAACACGCATCACTGCTAAAGTACTATTTTTATGATAAAACCTTTTCAAGGAAATCATGAAGCATATATTCGAGTAACATTTAGTCACTATTTCATTGAAATCGGTTTGGTCTTTCAAAAAATATTGTGATTTGAATGAAGACGCGACCTACATACGAGAAAAATGCAGATAAGTAAATGGACTTAATACATTGAGATGATTTTAATCACTGTCATTTTACATTACGGTTCCACGTGAACGAAGTCGCGGGCAGAGCTAATGATGTATATGGTACGATAGACTAACTCGATATTCACGGAATATATACATTTGAAAGTGAATTAAATTAAATTAAATTGCGATATTATGTAAATAACAAGTAGGTACCTGGGCGACCGAGCCAAGCTTGGTTCTTTAAAAGACATTTTTAAATTTAAAATAAACTGTTATAAAATATTTCAAAATATATCTATTCTGCTGTCACTCGGATTCAAACTTGCGTTACACGGATTTTCAAAGTAACCGATTTCCAACTGAGCTATTTTTGTTTTGACGGCGCCGGCGAAATTTACCTTTATATTCTAGCTATATTTTTTCATTACCTGAAAACTCATTTAATAAAGTTTTCTATGAATAAAACCTAGCTAGATCGATTTATCGTCCCCGAAACTACCTACATACTAAGTTTCACGGAAATAGATGACGCCGTTTCCGAGATCCTGAATATATACAAATATAGAAATATACAAGAATTGCTCGTTAAAAGGTATTATATATATACATATATAAACATATAAATATTTACGTACAGTAGTCACAGATACATATACATTTCAAATGCCTGCTCAGTCACGCAAACTCTCTCTCTCTCACATACCTTCACACATATACATCCACCTAAGCACTCACATATACTTTAAATGTCAGTATAGGATATACTATTATGACTACGTATCACTTTATTGTATTTGAGACATTCTTTTTTGGCTTTAAATATTACATTATAAGTTATTTTATAAAAACACATGTTTGCTGTTGAATTTCCAAACGAATAAGAAAAATAAATCAATAAAAAAAATTGTGACGTAAAAATTACGTCTTTGATACTTTTATTCAATTTTATACAGTGTGGCTTCATTTTGGTATTGGAACACGCCAGCTGCATGCGCCTGGATCGCAAACTTTATTAACCAGTCGAGACATTTACAATAGTGAAACGCTTAAACTAGTCACATTCGGGAATCACATATTACCTCATGTAACAAATTATGTACAATTTTATACTTAATCCGTTTTAGTGAGTTATCACAGTTTTATCTGATGTTAAACAATTATGTGGTCCAAGGTTGTTAACACACTAACACTTACCAGGTGAAAGGTTAGACAGTCGCAGTATTCTAGGATATGACACTTCATGGTCACATTTGACATATAAAACAATAATATTAAAACAAATACTAATAAACAATCAAGCAAAACCTAAGTTAAAAATTATTCTAAGACTTTCAAAAGTATAGCTATAAACAAGTAAATAAAATAATAAACCTAAGTGCAATAACCGTTGCCAAATGTTACAATGGGCGACCCGGAGTTAATAACTTTTGATAATAAAATGGTCTTTTGTTTTGTTTTTGACGTTTCCACGTTCTTAAATGAAAGTGAAATCACTCAACGGTCATTGACAATGTGCTTTAACATAGACGCGTAGAGGATTGTGCATAATTTTTGTATTTTTCTAGATAATTTAGTCAAATATTAAGCACCTATTCTAATTGATTTAAAACTAGAATCGAGTGCATAGTGTCCTCCATAAATATTGCTACTGTTTAAACAGGCACCTGGTATATAAAAGTTTGATTATTAAAAAGCAAATCATTCCATACATGTACAAGTAATTATTACTGCGATTAGAAATCGCAGCTGAAGTATATAATCTCAATTTACTTGTTAAAACACATTGGATTAATCCAGTGCCATGTGTACGTTGTCATACTCTTTTCATTCCATTTTATTACCTATTAACGTATCCTCCGAATCCTGAATGAAACATAAAAAAGTCAGAAAACGAAACGTAGAATTCTGATTACAGCTTTACTGGGAGAATATTGTAATGGTAAATCCTCGGGAAGCCGTTTGCGGTGAGATTTTAAGAGTTGTGCGGGTGAGTTATGTTCGGTACAAGTCGTAAAGTTGTAGGCAGCCGATATACGTGACCGAAAATTATCGTTTTTACTCCAAAACGTTAAAAAATTTCAATTCTTCAAGTTCGTGACATATAGGGATTTATTTATTTAGTCGTTTGGCATAGAGCATCCACCTTTTATTATCGTCGATTGATTGATTAGACTATTTGTCGTTGCGAGGTTCAATTTATATGGAACAGTGCAGCGGACAAAAATTTTTACTCCTTAGCAGCACCCGGGGAGCACGTGCGGGGGAAAGAGAGATACATTTCCTGCGGACGCGAGTAACAGCAGCCTCCCATAAGCAAGGATATAGCTCAAAGATAAACTTGTTTAATTACGCAAGAACTACAAACCCGTGTTATGCATAATTTACTCTTGATATAACACCTATTTCACATGCTGAATCCAAAATAGTCGCAGACTGTGTACAGCTCCATTATCTACAAACGCTCCAATATGAAATGACCTCTATCCTGAGCTATATACCCATGGGACTACGATAAGAGGACATTTAAAAAGAGGAGTTAAAAGCTTTGCAAAATAACAAGACGTGATTTTTTGATGTTTCAGGCGTCCTCATGGCCACTTACAATAATTCAAAACCCAAGCTTTTTCCCACACTTGTTAAATAAAAAAATTCTATTTTGTACCAAAAATAATTTAAATACTAGAAACAGCAACAAATTGATCATTGCATATTTCTGGCTCACGGAAACCAATAATAGTTTTTTAGGTTAGTTTATCGATTTTCCGGATAGGAAGTTCAAGTACAATATCTAAAGGCTATTATTATGAGATAGATAAATATGTGGCCGATGTTATCTATGGGAATGACGCCTCTTTCTGTGGACTCATGCAAAAACGAATGTACCTATCTATTTTTGCAAAAATGTGTATAACGAAAAGACAAACTCGTCGAATTTCTGCCGGTTCTTCTCGTTGATTGGGCTGTTTTCCGAACCAGTGGTATATTAAACGTTCATAAGCGCCTCCTCAGGGCCTAAATTGAATAAAGGATTTTTGGTCTTGATTTTACAAATTGTATATAAAAAAGTTAATAAAACTCATCGAAATGACAAAACTCTAAGGTAATTTGAAATAAATTTTCAATTGATTGCGCGAGTTCAAATCACGTTTTAATATTGCATTCTCGTTCCACTTTATTGCATAGCGTAAGTCTTCGTTCAAACATCTAGGTTATAAGCGCTCTAGAGTGGGGCACGCAAACAATCTCAGTTGTCAGCACATTATCCTAGACAGCGAGATGTTTAAATCAAAAGAGGCAGCGGTTAAGCAACTATAAAGAATGGCAAAATAAATGTCGATTTTTTTTTTTCGAACTGACTACGATATTGACCTAGCAAGGTCTTAACAGCTTCACCGAACTACTAAGGCGAGCGCTTAAGGCACTCAGCCGATTTTATTTGGGCAACTAGCTCAAGGGTGCACCGCACACCTCGGCTTGGCTGTTGCCTGTTACATGCAAACTCGCGATCTAACTTAGCTAACCTAGCTAACTATTCATATATATTTGAGTTGTTGAGACGCATATGTGTACCAAGCATTCACGCCTTAACAACCCCTCCATATATTTTTTTATCGAAAATTAGAGTTATTTCAGTTCGATAAGGGAAAAAAATAAAACCCTCCCACTTCCATGTGTAAGCGTGTAGGCGTGCACGTGTGTGGGGGTGATCGTGTAGTGTTGTAGCAGTGATGTAAATTTTTGTGTCACTGTATCGAGCGAGCAGCGCACTCAAGGGCTCCACACCGAGGGAACGGACCTAGGCTTGAGTCACTGCCGAGGGGGGCCTAATCTGGTGTGCGGGAGTGAAATTTACCCCCAAACCACGGCGGCGTGATCTGTGGTTACGCGGGCGTGAATAAATGTCGACATGTATTTAAGCACAAAGAATATACATTTATCAAATCTACTGGTTAACCAGTGGTTTGAAATTCGGCAATGATATAGGGTACAACGCTGTTTGAATAAAAAATCTTTAAGTGCTTTGAGAGGTATATTTAGCAGGAGATAAATTTATAATTACGCGTCATGACATGCTAGTTAGTGTGACTAAGCGTATTGCGTGGCTTGCGTCAGATAAGCGACGCGTTGTACAGCGGCCTGTTTACGACTATTATTTATGTTTTGTATTCAGATTGTGCAACTTACCATATATTTGATTAGACAATAAGTTGTTTAAATATTGTTTACCTAGCATATGGAAGATAATATAATTTTAATGTAGTCTACAACAAAAGAATACAAAACATGAACGGTTAATAAATTGCACCACAATAATTTTAAGTCCCAAGGAACACCGGTCACGAACTTGTTAAATTTAGTTTGCCGATCTGGGCTTTAATGCAGTATTTAGTTCGTCAACACTATTGTGCTGTACCCTTTATACTTTGCGTTCATTGCCAAAAACTTTTCAAGAAGTTATCCGACTACAGCAAGCAATTTTGAAACTTTACGTTTAAGAAGTTTAATGAAATATTATGTATATTTTAAGTGATTTTCGATAGAATTAAGGGATAATAAAGTGTGAATTAAGGTGTAAAATTTGTGTATTTGTTATGCAAGATATAGAATTTTTTTTTTGTTACATTATTAGACACTGTTGAAATGATAATATTTTTATTTTATTTACACTGATTTACGTAACCTTACACTAGGTCATCGTTTTAGTTTTAAAAAAACATTTAAAAGACCATCCATTAGCATGGCAAGCGTCGCACGAAACTTAGTAAGTGAATAAATTGGATAATCTGGCTACTCCATGTGATCTCTGAGCTAGTGTGCTGTCGTTTGAAAATGGTATATATTGTATTGTGTGTAGGCAGTACTAGATTATATTATTTAGGATGTTTATAATATTAATTTGCAATGGTAATGTAAATACGTCCGTATATTTGTATTTGTATTTTGTGTATGTCATAATAATACAAAGGCCTATCCATTCTATCACGAGCCCTCCATTCCCGGCGTCGCCTGCACTCCACACCCGACCTCCGCTTTCTCCTCGCTTCTCTCGTATACATAATCAGTCGCGTTAACAGACACAATCTGATGAGTAAATAAAAACGCGCAAATAAATGTAATAAAAATAGCTAAAACAATAATTACAACGATATAAATTAATAATTTTCTTATAATTATACAACCAAATGCAAGATTGTAACACAATAGAAGAGAATACTAATTTACTTTAAAATCTACGAATAGCTTACAAATGAATTTAGTACATATATGTTACCAAATCATGCAAATCAATAGGCACAGAGAAAGGAGAGTTCAAAATATCTGCGTTTCCAAGATTTCCAGTAGCGGTAGAGCCACGCTAAAGCTATTACGGTTTCAGCATGAATAGATTCTTTCGCCCGGGGTACTACCACCCGACACACAGAAACCCCGATGTGAAGTAACAGTGCTTGCATTGTTGCGATTCGTTCGGTCAGTGAGAGCGCCAGAGGCCCATGTACCCATTCTCTCTCCTCCCCTCCCTTTGTCTGCTCTTCCCCTCTATCCACGTCTCCTCCCCTTTTTCTCCATTCTTACCCCTCCCTCCAAAATACAACTTGACAACGCACTTGCGACTTTCTTGGTGTTGCTAGTTTATTTGCCTCCTATGATATAAGAAAAAAAAGAATTAGTCGGTTGGAATGGAATTAAGAAAAAAATTGAATATCGTGTTAATAAAAAAAATCAAAAATACTTTATTCACTTTAGGCCCTAATAAGGCACTTATGAACGTCAAAAACTACCACAGCAAATAGCACACCAAACAGCAAAGATGATTATCGGGATATTAATACTGATCAATAATATACTGTTATAGCTATGGAACTAAAAGTAATTGATAATTCAGTTGACAATATAGTAAGCATATTATTAGGTTTTGTAATGTTGAAACTAATGTGCGTAAAATAAACTATAAATTCAGCGAATATAGACGACAATTCGGAGCCTCGTAACAATTTATCCGCTACAAAGGCTACATGATACACCGAGTTTTGTTTATTTGTAAATAATTATATAGGACTAAAAATAATACGCATATAACTTTCATAAATAAATGCATATCTAGATAAACACATTGCTAGAAATGTTAAAAAGGTTAAAAGGTTAACGCTTATTATTATTTTTTATACCAGAATGGTAACAAACAATCATGTGGGCAGCCTCAAGTGTTAAGCAGTCACCGCAGACTATGGACGCGTACAACATACAACGATCCTTCAATAAACTCTTTACTTTCCCCGTAAAGAATTTGATACTATAATACTCAGGAGAAACCTCAGCAGCAGCTCATTCCACAACCGGATGGTTCGTAGGAGAAAGCCCCTCTGGAACAGGACCACCCGAGATCATTTCGGTACCAATATGTGCTACAAGCATAATGTTAAACAATTGCTCGGATTAAAGCCAATTATACAGACGGTAGAACACACTTGTAGAGATATAATTATGTATTTATTTATATATATTATTTATATGTAGTTATTTTGGGGTGTAAGGGGTGTCGAGTAACATCTTAAGACTTGAGACACCCAAGCCAACCTCATCTGCACGTGGTGCACCCTGCTGAATAACGAACGAGGCAAGTGACTCGCTTTTGCGCGTCGCGTTTCGGGATCAGCCTGTGCATATCCACTACCAGGTGGCTTTCGTCATTATGGCCGGCATGACAGCGGCGACCGGCGATGGATAATCTGTCTCTCGGTGGTTGCCGATGTTTTTGGATTGTACTATGCTTAACATCAGGCATAGTGCAGTCACTATGTCGTGCTTCGATAAAAAAAAAAAAGTATTTTGTTGAATTGCATTATTATGTAACGGCGAGCAGTGTAGTCTCGGCCGGCACACATGTAACACGCGTCTCTGCATTAAAGATTAAAAATGGATCCTTGTTTTATTACGTACTAGCCTCAGCTCCAGACTTCGTTCGCGTGGGAAAGTTACTTAGGGCTATCGCTAACACGCAGCGGAAGATCTCAAGAGGAAAAATACCTGATTTTGAAATATTCTTCATTGGTGCTCCGCTCCTATTAGTTTTAGCGTGATATATAATAACCTTCCTCGATAAATGAGCTATATAAAAAAAAACAAATCCGACAAGTAGTTCCTAAGAGGGGTGTAAGGGGTGTCGAATAACATCATAGGACTTGAGACACCCAAGCCAACCTCACCTGCACGTGGTGCACCCTGCTGAATAATGAACGAGGCAATGGGCAAGCGGGATGGTAGGGTTTTACAACCCGACTGGGTCGCAACCACCATGTATATGGCGAAAAAGCCCGTAATAGTGATTCGCTTCTACGGGTCTCGTTTTGGGATCAGCCTGTGCATATCCAGCTTATTACAGGCCGGCATGATAGTGGCGACCGGCGATGGACAGTGTGTCAATCGGTGGTCGCTATTATTTTTGGATTGTACTGTGCTTACCATCAGGCATAGAGCAGTCACTTTGCCGTGGTACAATAAAAAAAAAAAGATTACTCCCTACAACGTCACAAACTCACAAACTCACAACGTCACAAACTTTATCTCTTTATATTATTAGTATAGATATCTACAGACATTAATTAGAGGCTGAACCTCCAAACACTCAATGAGGATGGATCGCCAACAATCCACACAACTTGCCTTTGAGCCGAGTCAAATGACCCAAGTTGGTATCCAAGTGCTCCCTCCCAAAAATGGCAACAGTAGCCCATATGGGATTGGACTTGCGTTTTGTACAAGTAGTCTTTACCCAGAGGTGCACACATCAACCTAGACAAATGTAATCAGGCTATTTCTAATTTATTAGAGATTACTAGGTATAAAGGTTATTGGAGATTACGTAACATAACAATATAAACTTATCACTAAATAATTTGTATTTAGGAAAAAACAAAGTGGATTCTAGAATCTTGGCTCCGTCCGACATAATTTCACATTTACAAGAAATTAGACTAAGCCAAAAATGAGGGTCGATAAAATTGTTACCGTATTTTTTTTATGCCATGTAGGAAGGAAACGAACAGGCAGATCACCTGATGTTAAGCAATCACCGCTGTCCATAGACACAAGCAACACCAGGGGAGTTGCAAGTACGTTGCCAGCCTGTGTTTTGGAGGGATGGAGGAAATGGGCGATGGGGAGAGAAGAGGGTGTGGGAGAGAAGAAGGGAGGGGAGAGGATGGGAAATGTTCCTCCGGCGCTCTCACTGACCTAACGAAACGCAACAGTGCAAGAACTGTTACTTCACGTTGGTTTTCTGTGAGAGGGTGGTACTACCCCGGACGAGCCGACCCATTCATTTTAAAACCAATAATAGCTTCAGCGTGGCTCTACCACCATCAATAGATTATGAAATTAATTTATTCTGTTTTAACATTAAACATTACTGGAAATGAGTTTTGCTTTTAGTACACGAACATAATAATACTTTGGGTACAATATTATTACACGCAAAATTATTCTTCTCGCAATCTTTTTACTGTTACTATGCAATTAGTAAATGGGTTTTTAATATAACTTTAGTATTTAGGTAGGAGGTATAATATAAATATTTATTGAAAGAAATTTAATATTTTACAATATATAATGTTCAATTCTTGTCGAGTTTATTTATTCGTTTTATTTTATCACAAGTAATTGTTCGTTAAAATGAAGATTCTTCAAAATTTCCATCTCATAATCGAATTATAAATTTCGAGTAGTTCGGGTTTCGATGGGAAATTTTATTACGCGTTTCAATTTCGAGCTTAAGTTCTGCCGTTATTTTAAGATAAGAGTCAGATTATATTTTAACATTAATTTAATAAATATTATCAAAGTTGAGGAGTGCCTTTGGAAAGAGATAATTTCATAAACATACAATAGCTGTCCGTCTATTTTAATATGAATTGTTTTCAATATATTTTTTATTGCGGTATTTGTAAAAAGTGCCACTTTTTTTGGTTGTGCTTCAATGGGGAGGTACACTGCTTATTTATCCCGCTAGGTGGGGCAAACTCGGTGGTACCTGTACGACTAATAGTCTGTGACCCGTGGTTGTAGCGTATTGTCAAGCATGTGTCAAATACGTACATTCATAGATAAGAATATAATATAGATAATATAGAATATAAATAAATAAGTATAAGATCAGCTTTTGTCGGGTTAAGGAAGCATACCTACTCTTTAACTTTTTTTTAAACTGGCTACAGTCATTAAAGAATACATGATTATTAATTAAAAAACGTACTAATAAAAATAGCGTAGAACAAGGTAAAGTTAAATTAGCACGATGACAATTGTTTGACATTGACAACCACAGAGTACCTGTTGACAACTCGTTGACATAAACCAGCGATGCTAGCACCATCTGTGATTAGCTTTGCCTGTGCCTCCCCATTTATTTCTATTACTTAATTTTTTTTTAATATTTCAGTCTTACTAAAATTCGTAATCTAATAAATGTAAACCGAACGTGTCGGTACTTTTTAGGTTATTTTTAAAAAAAGCAAGTTTCTAGGAATACGTAGTAAAATATATTTCAATCAATTCTAGAAATGTCTGCTTGTCTATTTGTTTAAACGTGCATAACTGTTAAAATACTTCGGTCATGATAAAACCTCTCCCACGAAAACATTAGGCATATCTTCGAGTAATATTTAATCTTTATTTCATTAAAATCGGTACAGTATATCAAAAGGTATTGTACTTTTAATGATGATGCGACCTAAGTATGAGAGAAAAGTAGTAAAATAAATGGATTTGACGCATTACCTCTGGGGATAAATTTCGCTCCCACACACCAGATTAGACCCTCCTCGGCAGCGGCTCAAGCCTAGGTCCGTTCCTTCGGCGTGGATCCCTTAAGTTCGTGGCTCGCGCTATACAGTGTCACAAATTCTTACATCACTGCAACAATATTACAGATATCGCCCTCACACACCTGAACGCATACACGCTTACACATGAAAGTGGAAGGGTTTTATTTCTTTCCTTTATCAAACTGAAATAGTTTAGAAAATTATCCGATATGAAATGTATAAAAGAGTTGCTGAGGTATGTATGCTTGGTACACATATATGTTCCAACAACTCATATATGTATGAGCTTGGGTTCGCTCAGATAGGTCACGAATGGCACGTATCAGGCAATAGCCCAAGCCGAGATGTGCCGTGCACCATTGAGTTAGTTGTCAAATAAAGCCGGCTGAGTGCCCTGAGCGCCCGCCTTAGTAGTCTGGTGAAGCTGTTAAGACCTTGCTAGGTCAATAGCGTAGTAAGTTAGAGAAAAAAACGACTCATTAAAATGACTTTGTTAATCGCTGATTTTTTCATAAAGTTTCACGTGGATGAAGTTACAAACACAGCTAGTTTGAAACAAGAAGCTGGCTGTGGAAATGTTTTATTAAAATGCCGCTGTACCAAATGCTTTTTAGATAAATCTTGCTTAAAATACGTTTAAATGAATATCCATCTTTCTCTTGGTATAAAGCAACCTTAAAGTTACAACGCTGGCATCTCGCCCAATTTGGGCGACCTCATATTAGTAGCGGTGTGATGTCTTAAATACTGTGAAACAATTATTACATCCCTTAACATTTAATAAAGCATGCTTAATTTTGCCTGCTTAGGGTTCTTTTGTTGAATTTATTTAAGTGTTTAATGGTGACGAAGCGGAAGCCCAGATACTGTTACACTTCCTTTAAAAATGTCAACACTATTATTATTTTAGAATTTTCTAGGTGGTAGGATTTTGTCTATGTCCGCCTGGGTAGCTATCATTTTTAAGTTAAAACTTTATCACTAAGCACATGTTAGTATTTTCCGGTAACTAAAGGCAAGATACAATCTTCTTTAAGTTTAGCGTGCTGACTATCTTCGACCATATCGGTATTTAATATAAGATGAAGTTGTGGTCAAATCCTAAAATCTGTGTAGAATAAAGACAAGAAATATGTGAGCAACCGATTTTTGGGCTTAATACCGCAATGACTTCTACGTATGTAACTCCATTCTGTATGAAAAATATTTAGGAAGGGGCTATTATTTCCTTTGAATATTGTTGCAAATAGCTATAAGTACAAATTACCACTTACCATACAATACATACTTTGGGTTCATCGGTAATGATGTTTTAAGTGAGGCATTGTATTCCACTATAAGAAGTCGTGGTAGTATTGAGCGGTGGAGTATTAATTAAATGCAGGTTTGAACCCCGGCATATACCAATGAATTTTTAGGAATTCGCGTACACTTGCTAATTTAAATTTGTAACGCTATCGGCTGACGGTGAAGCAAAACATCGTGAGGAAACCTGAACCTGTAAAATGTTCTTTTAGTACTACTGCATGTGTGGAAATTATAGAACTATGAATTTCTCAGAGTTTGAAATCGCCAATACCTTCGGGAAGAGGCCTATGGTACTACAGTGAGTCGCTTACAGGCTGATGATGACTATCTTAGCTAGACTTATTAATTGCTATTCTGTTATTCGTATTAACTAAATGAAAAATAACATATTCCAATATACGTGTGACTTTAAAAAATGTTTCTTTTATAAAATCTGTAATGCTTAAACAGCATCGAACAATTTCTAAATTTCACGGGTTTATTCATCAATTCATATAAGGCCCTTAGTCACGCATTACTCTCCTCCCACACCCGACCCGAAGGTCAAGACCTCATTAAACGGTCCGGGGTCAATATATAGGAGATATTTACGCGTCGATGCGTACAAGGGTTCCCTTTGTATCATCTATCTATAAAATCATGTATGTAGATAGTCAAAGGTTGGGAGATTTATAACCTTTAAGATAGATATCCCAGGTGGACGTAGTACCTTTGATGTAGTAAGGTTGGAATTCAAAATTGGGCTGGATAAACTATTGATTTCGTTACATTCATTGTCATCATTTTTACTGTATTTACTTCTAGTAATATTTTAATTTTGGTACTACTCGATTCAGTATTAACTAATAATTCAACCAAACCCTAAGTTTTATTTCAGCACTATCTGTGTCCACGACTTCGTCCGCGTGAACTGATATACAAAACAGTAATTAATAAGGTCATCTGAATGTATTAAGTCTAATTATATCTACTTTTCTCTCGTACTTAAGTCGTGTCGTCATTAAAATTACAATAACTTTTGATAGACCGAACCGATTTTAATGAAACAAAGATTAAATGTAACACGAAGTTATGCCTTATGGTTTCCTTAACTCCAGGAACGATTCATTTTCCTAACGGCTCATAGACGTGATCTTCGTTCGACATACACCAAAACTCTGGAGATAACCCAGCACAGATCTAATGTATATTCGAACTCCTTCACAATAATTGCCATACGATTATGGAATTCGTTACCACGTCGACTTCAAGATGTTGAAACTATAAATAACTTTAAAATTCAATCACACCGACATTTAATTGAGAAACAGGAGGCAGAGTGCTCATAATTGTGCAATGTTTATTACTATCTTTATTATTGTTATATATTTGTATGTATGTATGTCTACATATATATCATAATATACATAAATATATATATATTTATGCATTTTCTTTTACTTTTTATTGGCACTACCTACAAAAGTTTTTGACATCTTTACCGCTGGTTAGCTGGAAGAAAATGCCTCATGGCATTAAGCTCGCCAGTGTACAACAAAATGTGTACGATAAAGCATTCATTCATTCATTTTTTTTTTACAAAAATCTAATAGTACAGACACGTTAGATTTACATTTTTATTATACGTATAGATTTGTGAAAGCAATTCGTTACTTTCACAATTACACCTCTCATTCGCTTTCTTGCGTCAGCGATTTAGTTACGGAGATCCTTTCCCTGGGGATTAATTGGACAGGCACTGGCCAAACGTTGCAGCGATGTTTTTACGACTAGTAATTTTATCAAGTAAATGAAGACAGAGTTAGATTTTGTGATGGAAGCTGTGAATTTATCACTCAAATAATATAATCCCTAGACAACGTGGGATATTCCAAAAACCATTATTGCTTAAACATGATTTTATATATCAATTTGATTATGGATTATAATAAAAGTAAACACTAGGATAAAATTTACTAATAACGAATGGCATATGATGTAATTTACTCAATCTTAAATTGGAGTGTATTTATCTGCTGACAGGTGTACAGACAAACATAACTGCGGTATCTGCCATTGAATTATAGGTCTTAAGGTGGTCACTGTCGTGTTATAATAATAGTTCTCATTTGTCTAAATACCACCGTTACATCAAAATCTTAAATAACATACATAATCTTCGCTTTATGATATAATAAGGTATATGTAATGAAAGCTAATATATGGTTCAATATATTCTTGTCCTATTTTACAGATTCGAATCACCGTTTCAAAGATCGAATCAAACTATCTAACTTATATGAAATATGATCAGTCCTGTAATTTTACAGATTTTCTAAATATTACGTTATTTAGGGCTAAGTATTTGGCACTATTCTACTATCTTCTAATTTCCTATGAGTTATTTTAAGTACAATATCTTTTTTAACTCGGTTCATATATTACGCCTTAAATTTATGTATTATATTACAATTAAATATTTATAGAGTAATACTGACAGCAATTCGCGTAAGTGCGTGATATTAAATATTAAACATTTAGCTAGATTACAGAGACGACTCTTACCTGTAATGCGACAGAGTAATTCAAGGACGTCTATAAAATATGTCTGACTGCAAACAACAGCGTTGACATTCATGTTATCACGTCACAGAAATTAAAAGGTCTATATAACTTCAATACTAGACGTTTATTACGAAGAATATCTAACGGTTTTCATACATACTTTCATGTTACTTAAGTCTTAAATTAGCCAAGCTTAGTAGCCAAACTAATGGGTGACCTAGTCAGCCTAGCTACAAAGCTTAGTGTTATGTTATCTGTCATTATAAGTTATTGTAATCATTTTAAACGGGATTAGGGAGGTTTGGGTGCAACCGAAATGCTTTATTGTAGTTATCCTAAACTGTTACAACCCACTGCCTAATTGTATGTCCTTTGTGTACTGCAGCAGTTATTATTTATTAACCTTTTAGGAGTAGTACGTGCTTTTCTACAATCTGGTTGCAATTATGCATCATTAGATCATACACACAAGAGATACTTTTGTGATTTATTCCTACTATCGCAACATTAGCAATATCTTGTGTTCCATCACTATTAAGTGTTCTCATTATAAGTCCAAATTGATTACTAATTTCGAATAATAACCTATATAAATGATTGCCATCAAGCGAAAACCAACCTAGAAGAGAAATATTACTCGCAACATTCCTATTATTGGCAATGAATTAACCCTTCACCTACAAAGATATACTTCGTTCGCTAAACGTGAAAGTTGAGCAAATATTCGAGATAACACCTAAATGTATTAGTAATATCTCGCCAACCGAGTTTGATTTATGATCTTCTGGTGTAAATGATTTGTATCCTTTTACGTTTTATTCGGGAAGCCAACAATTAATATCTCTACAGAGGAGTATTTAAGGATGAATTAAAGTACCATTTGTTATCTTCAATGTTATTAAATAATCAGGTTGTAAATCTAAATAATAATAACACACCATTTTTTTAAATAGATTTACAAGTCTTTTAAAAACTTAACTATGTTTAAATTCTTTTAAAATTCATTATTTAAATCTGATTGATAATTGAAAACAATTTTACATATTGACAAACAATATTTTGTCGTCTCAAACGAAGTTGGCCTTTCAACATGAATTCTGAATCTATCCGTTCATTAACAAAAAGTGTGATAGGTGGTAATAGAGTATATCCCATACTGATGCTCGCAATTGGCTGACTCGTGTTGGATTGTGTTTGTGTTTGTGATTGTGTTTGGACTTATACCTGCCGCTGCATTCCACTTCCGTACAACCCGCCTGATACTGAAATTTCATCCACACCACCAGGATGGGTGGAGGTCTTCCACGGTGAGGTTCTCAAGGTCATTTCTGCCTTGTACTTCGACCCTTTGCAATCGACTCCCGGCGGCTGTTTTTCAAAACAACTAGGACTTACAAGCCTTCAAGAAACGAGCATGCACTTCTTTAAAAGGTCGGCAACGCATTAGCGACTCCCCTGTTGCTAGTGTCTATGGACGGCGGCGATCACTTACCATCAGGTGACCCATCTGTTCTTTTGCCCCCTATAATATAAAAAAAATGATAAATCGTTGTGGTCTGTTGTTGGTTACTGCAGTTGGTTGGTTGTTGCGTTTATAATAGCATACAAAATACTGTTTTTTTTTGTTCAATTTACTTGACATTTATACTTAATAGCTAATGTGATTTCTTAAAAGATCATATAATGGATCTATTAATCTGATGTATGAACTATATTATTGTAAATTGTCATGAAAATCCGTCCACTAGTTTTTGCATGAAATTATTTTACTTAATTCTCATAAACCTTCTCATTCATAAAATTACTAGAATATCAACCGTTTAGTTTTTATAATACATATTAACCGTAAGTGGGAATTAAATGAGAGTGAAATATATTGTAATATTAAAAAGTTATTCAAAAATGTATATTTATTTATCACATAATTTTTATTTACACATTCAAACTCCAGTTTTAATAAATGGATCAATAATTTATGACACCCGTCATAGAGAATGACGTCAGAGCTTCCAAAACATTGTTCTGACGTATACAGTTTAACATATTCATACCGAAGAAAAATACCGCTTTCAAAAATGTATAACGTCAGTTCAACGCCTTGATAAGCATGAGCATGTGAAAGAGAATATTGAAAAATAACAGTGAAATGATACTTTTCCTTGAAAGCGATAAATAAAATGTGTTTTTGAGCAGTCTGTACGTCCATATTTAGACATGTCTAATATACAGCGCAGACAATGTGTATCTATATACGTCAAATAATTTTTTAGTGAAAATTTGAGGTTATATATTATTTGATAAGAAATACAAAAAAAAAGTGAGACAATAATTCTGGATAGGGACACTCTAATCACTTACAGGTATAAAATATACTTTACTACCTATTCTGATACCTACCAAATATACATTTAAAATTTCATAAAAATCGGTCCAGCCGTTTTTGAAGAGTTCGACCACAAATATCGTTTATATGTAGAATAATACAGATATTAAATTAAATTTAGTTTTTAACACCGGGTACCTTCTCAAAAAAATTGAATAAGGATTAGGCAATGTTTATTTTATGATCAATTAAACCAAGCCACGGAATTCACTTATTATTCTAGCAAAGAGCTTACTATCAGGCGATACAGCAATTAGCGGCTACGGTCTGCGGCTAGGACGCTACGTGTCCTGAATGGAAGAGAGCGGTCGGGGGCTATTAAAATCGTTTCGTTCAGTTGCGCTGGTAATGACGATAATGGATTTTTCGATGATTTTATAGTTTTGTCCTTAAAATAATCTATTTATTTATATATAACTTACTTGTCCAATACGGAACACCTTTACTTGCCTATTATATCAATAATGCTTGCATAACAATGACATGATGAACGTTATGAACTAGAAATTAATTACTGTGGATTAAGAATCTGAACAACCCAGAAATAGGTGAGTTAAACCTAAATTGCAACAACAATCCATTATGCTACTTAATATTTTCTGCAGAAATTTTAAAATTTTTCAAAGAGAACTTATATGACAATTTTGATTTTTAATATAATGAATAGTTAATTTATAAGAAAATAGATATTGAGTTAATATTTTCTTGTTTTTAATTATATATGCACACTGATTGTTATAAAGATCATTTACACAATATTCTATATTCAGAATATCTATGAACGCGAGCGAAGCCTCGAATAAAACTAGCATAGAAGAAAATAAAAATCCTAAATGACCATTTATGAATAAAAGATATATTAATTTTCGTTTCGATAATATTTGTATTAAGACAAGAAGCTAATTTGATTACAATCTCGATTAATATTATGTGCCGATGTAGACGAAACGGCAAAAAACCTAGAAATAGGGCGACGTGAATTGAGCGCAGTCTAATTTCTTTAAAATTCGATTTACCGTCGAAATGAACTTGACTGATTGGTAAAACACGATTAGACTGTTAAAGTTCATTGTATAATCTATTTAACTGTGACATTTGGCAGATCGAGTAGTTATTAAAATCTTATTTTTAGTTAAAGGTCACGTCGGCGTCTGCAATGTCATGTCACTTTGTCACAGACGTCAGTGCCTATGCACTTTGAACTACCGTTTTTTATATACCATCGACCTTTCCTACAGGTTTTATAATGAAGCAGAATACACTTCCTGTAAAATTGTACTTATCGTTCATAACTAAAAGTACCTGGGCGACCGAGCCCAGCTCAGTTCTTTAAAAAAACATTTTTAACTTAAAATAAACTGTTAGGATTGCCTCATAAAATTAACATTATTTTACAAAAAAAACAAACATATCTCTTCTGCTGTCACTCTGATTCGAACTGGGGTTACACGGATTTTCGAAGCAACCGATTTCCAACCGATTTATATTCTAGTTATATTTTTTCATTGACTAAAAACTCAGTTTAAAAAAGTTTTCTATGAATAAAATCTAGCTAGATCGAGTTATTGTCCCCGAAACTACCTACATAATAAGTTTCACTGAAATAGATGACGCCGTTTCCGAAATCCTGAATATATACAAATATAAAAATATACAAGAATTGCTCGTTTAAAGGTATTAGATAGATAGATGTATACATATAATAAGACATAATATAGAAGTATATATATATATATATATATATATATCTTTATATATAAATTTCTTCTGTACGTGTGTATGTGACTGAACTCGTCCTAAACGGCTAGACTGATTTTGATGAAATTTTGTGTGCGTGTTCCAGTGGATCCGAGAATGGTTTAGATTCGCAAGTGGACCCCGTAGGTGACGCTGCAGTTGAATTTTAGATTTTTTTTTATTATCAAGGCAGGGCAACGTCCGCCTGACCAGCTAGTATATATATATATATATATATTTATATATATGTATATACATAGAATGTGTTTGTAATTTTTTAGATTTTTGTGAATAAAATTGTTAAAAAATTGTAAAATTATATATGCCTAGGTGTATAAGTGATAAAATTGATTTCAATGCTTTCTGGGAATGTCTATCTCTCTATGAACACTTGTTACTGCTTAGGTACTGCGTTCACGATAAAATCATAAAATATGTCCTCGAGTAACATTTAGTATTGGTTTCATTAAAATTGGTTCACTATACAAAAGTTATTGTAATTTTAACGACGACGCGACTTAAGTACGTGTGAATAGTAGATATGTAAACGGACTTAATACATTTAAATGTAAATTATATTAATCAATATTTTTAATTATTAGGTTCCACGCGGACGAATATGCGGGCTCATCTAGTTATATAATAAAGTTACATTTTTATGCCAATTCTATATATAATATAAACAAAGAATGAAAGAATGAGGATGCTATATATAAAGATGTTATTGGTTGCAGATCAGTTTTGAACATCCCCATCATGTTTTCTTCAAAAAGGACATAGGTTATATTTGATCCAGAAAAATGGTACTATTCCCTAAGGCTAGTTTACTCTGTAGATAAAAAACAGTCGAGACAGTCATATGAACTGCCAGCTGAAGTGAACAGGTTTTTATATTTGTTGGCAATTCGAGCAATAATTATATATATTTCTATACAGTTTATTAATTAATTTAATATATAGTGGGCTGCAAAATGTCAATATAAAACATCAATATTAGATGTACACAGGTTGTTATATTACGCCTTACTAGTATCACGCAAGCCGCGCAGCACAATACCGTCCTCATCATGATCAGCCTGTAAGAGACTCACTTCAGGGCCATAGACCTCTTCCCGAAGGAAGGTATGGGCGTAATCATCACGCCAGCCCACGACGTATTGGCGATATCAAACTGAGAGAAATTCACAGTTCTATATTTTTCTTACATTAGCCTCTGCCCACGGCTTCGTTCGCGTGAGATAATTACTTTGGGCTAACGCTAACACACAGAGGAAACTCACATAAAGAACAAAAAACTATTTTTAAACATTCTTCATTGATGCTCCGCTCCTATTGATCTTAGCGTGATGATATATAACCTATAACCATTCTTGATAAATTAGCTATATAACAACGTCACAACGTCACAAACTCACAAACTTTACCTCTTTATAATATTAGTATAGATACAGTAGTACCACAAGAACATATCTCAGGTTCAGGTTTCCACACGATATTTTTTTTCACCTTTAGCCGAAAGTCTTTCCAATTTAAATTAGTAAATGTACGCTAAATTCGAAAAAAATTTGGTAAATGCCGGTTTCAACCTGAGGACATCGAAATCTTATTCCACCGGTCAAACTACTAGGTCCCCACGATTTGTATATATAATAAGCTCGGTCACGCTTTACTAGTATACGACATGTTATGACGCGAAATCATAACCTTATCTCTTGTTAAAAATACCGCTCAACGCGTCTAAAAAACCTTCAAATCCAAATTTCAAACAGTTCTATGATGCCTTGAAGCTACTATCTCCTACAATTGAATCTCGAGCGTCGAATACTTCGATTTATGTTCACTCACATTTTCGTATAACAAAACCTTACGAAGAGATTTATCGATCAAGCGTATAATCTCTCGTACACGATACTTGAGCGTTTAAAAGGAATTTCTTGGAAACGAGAAATTAAGTAAGTCGTTCGTATAAAACTTGGTACTTAAACAGTCTGGTGAAATTTTCAGTAAGATCTCATCAAAAAAGCACCCGTATTAAGTCAAGCTCTTAAGTGAAGCCCTATTAAGTAGAGTTATTAAAATTCACCGTGATTTTATTATTATATACCTTTCAAACGAACTGCGAAAAGTAATTGCTTCGGCTTTCATTATATTTTATTATTCCTTTTGATATTGGCAGTATGAGACATGGGTTTAGAAGTTAATTGCGGGGTGGTAGGGTTTAACAGCCCGACTGGGTCGCAACCACCATGTACATGGCGAAAAAGCCCGTCATGGTGACTCGCTTTTGCGCGTCGCGTTTTGGGATCAGCCTGTGCATATCCAGTACCAGGTGACTTTCGTCATTATGGCCGGCATGGCAGCGGCGTCCGACGATGGATAATGTGTCTCTCGGTGGTCGCCACTGTTTTTGGATTGTACTATGCTTACCATCAGGTATAGTGCAGTCACTTTGTCGTGCTTCAATAAAAAAAAATAATTAAACGAGAGTTTAGCGTAGGTTTATACTTTATTTTCACCGATAACACGCGTTCAACACACTCACAATAAAAACGCAATAAATAAGTAATATCGTGCGTACTGTATCAAGGACGACAGATCATAGAGAATGCAACGTCATTCCGGGTACCGTGAGTAGCCACGGACGTCGCTAATTGATTGCTCGGAATATCACGTGATCTATGCATTCAGAGATGCATCGTGCTATAAAATCTAAATATATAAAATCCAGTGCCATGATGTTTATCCACAAAGAACTCCGAAACTATCAACCATTTGTTTTCTCTCTAAAATGACTACGCTATTGGCCTATGGTGGGAAAAGGCCGTCAGGGCTTGAATGCGGCGCCCTTCACCACCATTGGTGCGGGTTTTGTAAGGAGAGATGTGGACTGTATTTTTGGCTTGTTGTTAGCGAGGGCAACGGTATAGCTGGATATATGCTCAATCGCGGGATCACAATGTAATTAATCAATTGAGCTTGGTAATGGAGAATAAAACATACGCACTTACCTGGCAATTTCAGTCGCCGGGCTCAGCAACTGCTCCGGTGACGAAAACCCTTTATCCCAAGCAATCTTGCGGCAAACACTAAACTTATTATACACTTTTGATAGCGGGCGGATACGAAAGAACTGTGTTGTTGCGATGCGGACGCGCAAGCGACAACTTGCTAGCGGTGTGGACACTGACTGCTTGCGATGAAGGCACGCAAGCGACTGCTTGCCCATAAGCGGTATGTTTTAGGAGGGAAAAGGTGTGTGTTGGAGAAGAGGAGCTCCCCCCGCTCCAACAAAGCACAAAATAACAACCAATTCCCCCCGGCTTTGAAGGATCCCTTCAACAGAAAATAAAACAATGGGCAAGAAAAAAAATTGTGCGGTGCGGGCTACGTATAAAATTATAAGTGATTTTGTGCGGAAATACAAAAAAAAGAAAACTTAAACTACGTGCGTAATATTAAAAGTAAATTATATAATAGAAAAACAAATAAAATAATAAAATAAACTAAAAATAAAATTATCTACTTAATAGTGGTTACCCTATTGCGTTGGCAGCGGACAGAGTCGTACTATAGGACGGTCATAGGTGCCTGTTTTAGTTTTTACTTGGGCAACACGTATGACACCATCCTTACCAGGGTATAACTTGGTAATAATACCTAATGGCCATTGAAGTGGCGGTGCGGTTTCAACGTTCATAAGAACTATGGTCCCTACCTGCAAAGGTTTACTAGGAGTGTTCCATTTCTCACGAGTTTGCAAGGTGTGAAGGTACTCTGTTTTGAAACGCTTCCAAAACGATTGCACAAGCGAATCCATCAAAGAAAAACGGGTTGTGAGCTTGGCTTGCCCCTCAGTAAGATCAGGTGCAGGTAAGAATGCTAGCGGTGCGGTAGAAAGAAAATGAGCAGGGGTTAATGCGGTTAACTTCGACGGATCAGAGCTCAAACAATACATAGGACGACTATTTAACACAGCTTCAATCTGTGTGAGGACTGTAAGCATCTCTTCGTAAGTTAATATTTGTTTACCAATTACACGGAACAGTAAAGATTTTATACATTTTATATTTGATTCCCAAATGCCACCAAAATGACTGGCAGTAGGAGGATTCATACGCCACGTTATGCGGTGCTTAGCGAGCTCGTCACAAAAAATTTTATAATAGTTATCAGACTCTAAAAATTTGTGAAGCTCATTTAAATAGGCTTTTGCAGAAACAAAATTTTTACCGTTGTCACTATAAACAAATTTACAAGGACCACGTCTAGATAAAAACCTCTTAAAGGCGTCCAAAAATGAAGCTGAACTCAAATCAGCAGATAGTTCAATGTGGATCGCTTTTGTCACTAAACATATAAAAATGCATAAGTACGCCTTTTGACTGCGAATTCCCCGTTTTCTTGTTAAAGTTATATAGAGAGGACCTGCATAATCGACGCCGGTATGCGTGAATGGCTTGCATTCTTCTAAACGACACTTCGGTAAATCTGACATTGCGGGAAATGTAGGTTTAGGATTAATACGAAAACAATTACGGCAATTATGTATACATTTTCGAATCAAACGTCTAGCGGACAAAATCCAAAATTTATGGCGTAGAATCGACATAAGCAGTTGAGGACCCGCGTGTAAATTTTTGCGATGGTACCAATCAACTAACATCTCAACAATATGTCCGTGCTTAGGTAACAATGCGGGATGTTTTTGAGTGTATTCCAGAGTAGAATGTGTTAAGCGTCCACCTACACGTAAAATACCCTCAGAAAAAAATGGAAACAACTTTCGAAGTGCGGAAGAACAAACCTTGTTGTTCTGTAACTTATATAAATCGTCAGCAAAATAAGTTTGCTGTATAGCTTGCACTATTCTCAACTCTGCGACGTCCATATCTTTAGCGGTTATTACATTAGAACGCGGAACAAGTTTTAAAAACTTTAAAACATAAACCGTGGATCGCAGATATTTATTCCAACACGAAAATTTGGAACCTAAAATAATTAATACGTGTTCCTCGACTTTAGTACCAACATGAGCAACTGCTTTCTGTTCTGGTAAATCAGATTTATTATGGGAAAATTTACGAATCGGCCAATCGTTATGCGGTAAACGTAACCAAGACGGGCCTTGGAACCACAGATTGTTACCAATTAGTTGCGAGGGCAAAAGTCCGCGGGATACGTAATCTGCGGGGTTCTCAGATCCAAGTATATGATAAAAATCATCAGAAGGCAAATTGGTTTGCACTTCAGATATCCTATTAGCCACAAAAGTACTAAAGCGGTGCGGTGACGAATTAACCCAACAGAGGGCGATTTCTGAATCAGAAAATGTAAACACATTTTCTATAGTACATCGTCTTGATAAATTAGTATAAACTATGCGTACTAATTTTGACAACAAAACCAGTCCATTCAGCTCAAGTCTCGCCAAAGTTATAGTGGGTTTTGCAGATGCAACCCGAGACTTCGAGCAGACGAGCGATACAAGTGGGGGTTGATCGCCGTTAACAACGTGCAAATAAATTACACAACCATACGCTTGTTGACTAGCGTCTGAGAATGCAACCAAAGAGATATGAGAATCATTCTCTATACCCATATGACGAGAAAACTTAAGATTCGAAATTAGCGGTAGCTCTGACAAATATTGTTGCCACAGATTGACTATGCGTGTGGGAGGTACATCATCCCAGTCTAGTTGTTGGAGCCACAACTCCTTTATTATCAATTTTGCGTAAAGAATAACTGGCCCCACCAAACCCAACACGTCATATAAGCGCGCGGTTACGGATAAAATTATTCGTTTTGTACAAAATGTGGGTGGCCTGGCGGTTACAAAAATAAAAGTATCAGAAGCGGGAAGCCACCGAAGACCCAAGATCTTAAATAAATTATCATCATCGAAAGAGATGGAGTCTGATAGGCGATGGGAGGCGGGTATGTGTTGCAACAACTCTGAAGAGTTGCTGGTCCACTTTACTAAGTCGAACCCACCAGCCTTGAAGAGTTGGATCAGATCCCGCGCCATCATAACTGCTTCATCTAAGGATGACGCAGATGAGGCTAGGTCATCCATGTAAACATCTCTCTCCATGATAGTAGCGGCATCTGGCCAATTTTTACGCTCATCACTAGCGAGTTGGCGAAAAGTACGCATGGCCAAGTATGGCGATGAGCGCAGGCCAAATGTGAGGCGGTTAAACTGCAACATTTCGAGTGGGTCATCGGGGGAAAAGCGATACAAAATTCGCTGATACCTGCGATGCGGTGGATGTATAGAAATACAGAGATACATTTGTCTCACATCAGCTAGGAATGCGATGCGAAATATACGAACATTTAAAAGAATGTCAAAAATATCAGCTTGTAAATTAAATCCCGTATGTAGAATGTCATTAAGTGACATCCCTGAATCAGTTTCGGAACTGGCATCCAAAACTATGCGAACCTGGGTCGTGTTTTTATCGTTACGTATCACAGGATGGTGCGGTATAATATAACCAGACAAATAATATTCATCGCGAGAGACGCGCGACAAAATGCCCTTTTCTAAATAATCACGAATAATTTCGTTATATTGTTCACCTAAATTAGGTGACTTTGAAAATCTGCGTTCTAGAAGTAAAAACCTCCTTTTAGCGGTAATATAAGAATTCCCTAACTTTTGCGGATCATCCTTAAACGGAAGACTAACAGAATAGCTACCGTCCTGTAAGCGTACAGTGGTAGACGTGTATATATCCTCACAAGCCTGATCTTCAGGACTCAAAAACCTACGTGAGGGTAGTTCCTCGGTTGACCAGAACTTCTCCACCAACTCGTTAAGAGGTTCCTTAGTAAAAGCGCATATAGTGCGGGTTGCGGGGGGTGACACAATAGGTGCGTCACCCAAGATTAAATATCCTAAAGTAGTCTCTAAGGCGGAGGGTAAATTATTTACTCCGACAATTTTGTCAAATAATAAAATTTGTAAATAAAAGTTTACGCCTAATAACAAATCGATCGAACCGGGCTCATGAAATGAGTCATCCGCCAATGGTATGTTACGTAAATACTCTAAACAACTGAGATCTACACGCGAGTCAGGAAGTTGTGACGTTATTTTGTCTACTACCATCGGTTGAATACGATACTCGTGGCCGCTGTCAAATCGAGACGTAAACGTTACATCAGTAACACCTAAAATCTTCTGCGTTACCCCTCCAATGCCTTGAACTTCAGAAAAGCGGCTTTGATTGCGTACACGCAGCGACAAGCGCGTACAACAATCTGCGGTAATATAATTACTTTGAGAGCCAGGATCAATCAAGCATCTCAATATATGCGAGCGGTTATACTTATCAATAAAGTTTACTTTAGCGGTACCCAATAAAGTGGTTGTTATTGTGCGTTTAACACTGTCACATGAAACAGTGCACACTGATGCACTATTATTTAAATTAGATGTCTCAACCCTATGGTTATCGCACACAGAGTTAAAAATAGCGGGAGCGTTACTCGGACGACGTGACGAGCCGCGAGCAATATGAGCGGGGTTCGCATCAGCGTGAGCGATTTTACAAGTGTCAGGCATTACTACATTATTATTACAATTAGCGGGTGAATTAAAGTGCAACAAAGAATGATGTCTGCGAGAGCAAAATGAACAAGTATGTTTAGAATTACATACAAAAGTGCTATGTTTTACACTTAAACAGTTGTTACAAAAAGAATTATTTTTAACAAAATTATATCTTTGATGCGGAGTTAATTTTATAAAGGAAGAACAATTATACAGATGTTGATGTCTCCCGGATTTGCACAAACTACATTTAATTAAGTTATTATTGTCGGCGGTTGTATCGAATGTTATATCTGTGTTTACAAATGACTTCGACGTTTTAGTTTGTGTCGCGGT
>JACEII010000015.1:6703630-6892615 GCA_014332785.1 Antheraea mylitta
AACTAATTGCAAGATTGACTATCGAATAGAGCTTGGTGTAGCTTTGCTTACTAAGCAGATTTTGAATAGTTCTGAAGCAACGCTATCCCTTACATCCTCATGGTATAACAGAGCGCTTAATTATTCGTAGTATATTATATCTATCTCTTACAATCTTTACAATACTTATCTTATTATACTTCATAGAATTTAACGTATGGCTTTAATATAACTAGAGGATTGTAGGTGGTAGAGGCACGCTGAAACTATTATTGGTGTCAGCATGAATGGGTTGGCTCGCCCGGAGTACTACCCACCTGACCCACAGAAAAACCGACGTGAAGACGCTGTGCTTGCATTGTTGCGGTTCGTTTGATTAATGAAAGCCCTGGAAGACTACTTTCCTCACTATCCTCTCCCCAAAACACAGGCTGGTAATGCACTTGCGACTCCCCTGGTGTTGCAAGCTTTTACGGACGATAGTGATCACTCAACATCAGGTGACCCACCTGTTCATTTGCCTCCTATTATATAAAGAAACAACTCGAGGATGACTGACAACCTGGCGGAAAAACGGATTCATTGTAGCATTTGAAATTAGGTTAACTAATTTTAATACAAGTCTTATTGTTCTAGATTATGACATCAAATCTCATAATATTCGTGGAATAAAAGAAAATTTATGAACAACAATAGCTAGTAAATTAACGGATCTATTCTTCATTAAGTCTATAATTCAATTGATCACGCACAACAACCACTAAACGAGTAATCACATTCCCCAACAAGCGTCGGTTGCGATCACTAGATAGCACACTCGATTCGATAATCCTTCGAACTAGCTAGTTCGGTGCCAAAATTAGTTAATACTGTTTTAATGTGGTTTGTTTGTTCGTAAAGGATAATACTAAACATACTGCGCTTGAGGAATTTGATATACACGTTCAATATATTTCATTCGGAAGTTACCTTACCTTTGTTCTATTTAAATAGTTTGAAAATAGTTATTAAGGTAACTAATGGAGAAAATTTAGGTGAATATAAACGAGCGAGAGTTATTAAATACTTTGTCAAAGCATTTCAAGTCTGAATAGATGTAAAAAAATAACAAATGACTCGTTACATTTCAAAATCAGCTCAATCCAATTTTAGCCGTTCCTGATATTTTACGCTATTTTTCAAGATCTTCATATTTTGGACATATTATAAAGTATGAAGGTTATAAAAACACTAAAAGCCTTATGGATGGCAAAATGTGAACGTGTGAAATATGAGACGGCAAAAATGGAAAAAAATAAAATGAAACATATTATATGAATTATTAAAATTATATAGCTCACTTTGAAATATAAGAACAAAAATATTGAGGCGAAATTAATGAAAAAATTCATTCACATCAAAGGAAAACTAATAGAAATACAATATTCTTCAAAAATCAAATCCTTTCTCCTTGCAGCTGTGTTCATAACTGCCAATAACGTGACATTAATAGTCAATAATAGACTTTCGATATTTCATCATTAGTCAATACAAATCCTTTATCACGATTAACGGTTGTTTTAAAAATTCTCTCCTATGTTCAGTTTTCTTTTAATTTGGTATAGTAGTAGAACAGAATAGTAAAATCTCGTAATAATGCATCGCCATGTCGCTTTGTTAGCGACTATATGATTTGATCGATTAATCCACCAAGAACATTCGAATATAATGTTAGTCGATACATAAACAAAATATTGAATATAGTTTCGACGAATTATTCGCATGTGTGCTAACCAAACTGTTTGAGCGATCATACCCAGGGCCTAGTCGTCGGTCACCGTTTAAGGCATTCAGCAAAATCTGACACCCAATAATAATCAAGATACATGAACAGCTGATCTTTCAAACCAATTGCGTTTCACACTGAAGTAAAGAATTAATAGTCGATAACTTTAACCAGTTGATTGCATTTGAGGTCATTAGTAACTCCCTCGATATAGTCAATAGCACGGTACGCATGTCAATAGTAGCTTTCCCGATATATATATAATAGTAAAAATAAGAAATTGTATCCAAACATAAAAATTCCATCACATTAAATTAAATCAGAGATTGTTCGTAATTTGTAATGCTAAGTTGTAAATTCAGAACATCCGTTCGTATGTTGCAGAAGCGAAACTTTTTAATGGTCGGGCATATATCTCGCTTTTAGCAGCCGACGCAATTGTTTGAGATATTCTATTAAACAAATTTGTACCTTATACCTTTAAAGATTCGACTTTATGTGCAACGGATAAATTTACTAACTGCAATCCTTTATGAAATAATAATTGGTTATTGATTTTGTTTGAAACGCTGATACAAGCTTCAATTAGTTTTAGTAGACATTGTTATGTATAAAAACAACTACTCATATACTGCAGAGCAGAGAGAAATTTGAATTAAATACTACTTGTATTAGTATGTAGCTGTGTCCTCGTGATTTATAAATATAGTCAACCTAATTATTAAAATAATTCAATATCATTGCGTCGACTGATGATGCAGGGGTGTTTTTAGGGTGTAAGGAGTGTCAAATAACATAATAAGACTTGAGACACCCAAGCCAACCTCACCTGCACGTGGTGCACCCTGCTGAATGACGAACGAGGCAATGGCGAAAGCGCGGTGGTAGGGTTTTATAGCCTGACTGGGTCGCAACCACCATCTATATGGCGAAAAAGCCCGTAATAGTGATTCGCTTCCGCGGGTCGCGTTTCGGGATCAGCCTGTGCATATCCAGTTTTTGCAGGCCGGCACGATAGTGACTACCAGCGATGGATAGTGTTTCAATCGGTGGTCACTGTTATTATTGGATTGTACTGTGCTTACCATCAGGCATAGTGCAGTCATTTTGCTGTGCTACAATAAAAATAAAAAAGCTGAGTTATTCGTTTAAGACTAACATACAAGTAAATAACGTTGAAAATGATATACGATAAGAAGTTGTACAGCTAATTCTTATATTTATTGAGCTTTAATTGTAAAGTTTCAATGTTATAATTTTGTTTTCTATGAAAATTGAGTTATGTTGTTAATAAACCTTATTACTATTCTACAATCTACTATTGCATTAGACATAGTATTAAAAATAGATATATTAAAAGAATGGACGAAATAAGATTTAAGTTAAATAAGTTGTCTAAACTGAAATAATAAAATCATATAATAACACAATTAAAATAACAGTTAAAAATTATTTATATATACATGCCTAAAAACAATTTTCAAATAAGTCGATGATTTTAGTATATGACACACCTTTTCATGTTATAGATAGAAGCTTCGACGTTTTTTAATTTCAATTCTTTCACGCCCAGGATGAACCTAAACACGCGCTGGAGTTTTTGGCGGAATTTTCAATCTAACATGTAGTTGATTTTATATTTTATTCATAATCTTGTGTTACTTAGCTCTATATTGTGTAAAGTTGGTGGTGTTTTATGTGATATGTTAGTTTATTGTGCATAAGTGAATGGAAAATAATACCACAGAGCATGAAATTCTGAGATGCCACAAAAACTCCCTGGAAGGCTCTATCAAGAGATCCACCATCTTGTTAGAATATTGATTCACACGATCCTTAATATTGAAATGATCGCACGGTGCTTGTGATATTATTGACTCATTGACGTGATAATGACAGTAATAATCGGAAAGATTGATTTCTAAAAATAAAGTAAAAAAAAAACGCGTTGTAAATGCTGTTCCTAAAGTTCTAACACTTGCCCAAAATATTTTCCTTTGCAAATTCGGTGTAGACTTCGGATCAGTTTCCTCGTTGGTTTTAAATGTTCCTTTATTTTGCAGTAAAATATACTTTTCTCAAAACAATAATAATTAAAATCTTAATTCAATTAAACGCGATCCAATTTTTGTGAGTCTCTCCGTAGGATATTCTCACCTTTAATTTATTATTTCCCCGGTGTCCCGTTACGTTTTACGCATTAATTATGTTCAATTACGTGCTTCCGTGTTTAATGAAAACTTGTATAATTTAAGGAATTCCTTTTTATAAAATCGTTGCATTTTTTAAGAAAATGCGAAAAGTATTTTACATTCAATAAGAACGTTATGAGTTAGATTTTGTTTTATCGTTCCTGAAAAACTGACATCAGTGTAGTTGTATGTTATAAAAAGTTATATACAAACTAAAAAAAACGACATCCATTTATATTTACATTTATCATTCATTGACAATAGTCTCTCAACAATTGGATAATTAACTGATTTTGCAATGAGACATGATAAAACGGGAATCACAAAGGTAGATTTATCGTCTAATGCAATGGTGGTAGAGACAACATGGTACAAACACCGCATCGTTGCCGTTAATTGGGAAGAGCTTGCACAATAGAGACTTGATTAGCATGTCTCTGTTTACAAAACAGTTACTAATTTGAAGAAAAACAATTACAGGAACTAAATGCGAAACACTTTATAATTAATGCTCATTTAAAGCCTCCCTCCACTCATACATATAATACTAACCTTCAATTGTATAAAACGATCATCAAAAAAAAATTTGGTTTCGCAAATCAGAGACATGCTCAAAATCGAAAACAGTAAGGTTAACCATTGACGGCCATATCAAGGAGGCTCATTTACACCAGAATACGACATGCTGAAGCATATCATTGCGATAAGTGTTGCGCCTAGTTATCGTTGTCATTATATAAGTTTGAGAAAATTTTATAATGTCCCTATATACTTTGCACAATTTACATCGCGCGTTAACGAAAGTACTTATTATAATCATGAGGATTCTTATAATGCATTAACCACTAATTTAACGTGTACTGATAATAGTCGGCCTCATATTTTATTAAGCGAAGACAGCTTTAATCATCCGCCAGCGTTAGATTCAACCGTCAACTAACTTTGTGTTCAATTACCCTTTGTTGTTTAGTTACTTATATTTCATTTTTTCTATTGCTAGTTTCAGATATAACTTGTTTAGGTATACGTCGTATAATTAAAATCGAAGTTTTTTATTATTCATAGACATGGCAGCAGTCAATAACTTCTGGGTGGAAGTGCGAAGTTACATCTACTTATGTGATAATGGTGGAATCTTGAAAAATAATGCCTTCATCAATCAAATTAAATGCAGCTGCGAATCGATTTGAAGTAATGATAGCTTAGTTGATATCGTCTTTGGACACAGTATCGATGGACGTAATCGAATCCTTGCAACTGAGTTGGAACTTCTGGAGAAGGAAAACACCGTAATAAAACATAGCATATTGGTAGTGTTTTTCTAAGTCCACTTGCCTACTTTTTTTCAAGTAACCTGTTGGTGTGGTTATGCAGCTACATTTGAGAGCCAGTCACCTCTATGCTTAGCATGTTTATCATCTTAGATCACATCGTTATTTAAAATCAGATGAGGTTGTAGTCAAACACTAAATACTACAAATTTAAAAAAGCTGCCTTAACATACCTATAAGTACTTGATGACAGATCTAATTTTGTTTCGGTTAACTTTGATCGATTTAAATACATATAGGAGGACTACGTAATGACGTGTATACATTTCGAATATTGTTAGTAATTTTAAATATTATGGAGTTGCTACATTCGCGGATTTAATGCTTATTCTTTTATGCTTTAATGCCACATACTGAGGTAAATTTATTTTATTACATGCGACACTTTCCTTACGAATCATTAAAAATAAAGTTCCAGGAATTTAGTAAAAGACCGGCATAATATAAATACTAGAAACTGTAATAAACTGGTCGTCCCATGTTTCAGACTTAGCAAAACCAGTAACAGTTTCTTAGATAATAGTGTTAGGTTTTACAATAAAGTCCCAAAACATGTTACCGATTTGCCGGACTGTAAATTTAAGCCTGTAATTTATAGAGTGGATCAGTATGTGAACGATAGTGATGTCTGGAATTGACTCCTCTCTGTGCATCCACTAAAAGCTATTGTATGATATATTGGAAATATATGTAAAAAATGTACCCGATCGAGTTTCTTGCCGGTTCTTCTCGATGGCTGGGATGTTTTCTGAATCGGTGGTAGTTTTTGACGTTCATAAGTGCCTTATTAGGGCCTAAACTGAATAAAGTATTTTTGATTTTGATTTTGACTTAAACTTACATAGTAATATAACTAACTAAGAATACGCGATAAAATATCATATAACATTCATTTTCGAAAGGTTATACGTCAGTTATATTGAGTTATTGGATACATAACAGAGCTACTTTTATAGGTTTGTTTACGATCCAATATTTATTATCACATAAATTTTCTATAAATGTCTACACATGAAACGTGGCTGCGTGAAATAGGTCATTGATTTATAATCGCTGTCTTATTCGAAACGTATTTAAACTGTAATTAATTAATTCTTTATTATAATGGTAGTAATTAGTAACAGTACAGAGAAGTATTGTATTGCTAAAATTAATTGAGATACTTTAAAAATCTTATTATTATAACTAATGGTAACCACGTGGTTAAAATTTGACTATAATTTATGTATCTTAGAAGTTTCAAATATTAAGAGATAAAAGACCATTTCTCATTTTTTTTTATTCTCATAAAAATACAGCTTCCTCAACAAGTATTAAACAAAAAATAATAAACAAAATTGGTTTAGAAACAAAAAAGCAAAATGTTCTTAATTATTTTTCCTCTGCCTATTTATATATAGAAGATTATAAACGGGATGTTTGTTGATCTATCACGCAGAAACTACGATGTTATGAAGGATAACATACACGGAAGCTCTGACTGAATTGCAAGGATCCTAATTTACATCCATCGACATTGCGTCCGAACACTCTATCAACTAGGTCATCTTCGCTTCTTTTTTTATCTTTATTAGGGATTCTATTAGTTTATCTAGCTATATGGCGATGACTACAATAATGGTAAAAGAAAGAAGAAGTTTAGCACTTTATATTTAATTATGAATCTTTTTATAAAGAACTGTATCACAACTTCTTTATTGCAAGTAAATAGGGCAGTATGTGCGGTTTTTCTAATATTGAGTTTACCTACCACAAAGTTAACAGGACTAATTTTACCGTGATTAAATTTTAAAACACCCTCAAGTTATCGCTTCCAGTGTATGTATAACAATACAACGTTGTGAATAAAGGCAACAATATATTAATCGTAAACGTGTTACTGCGTTGCGTCCTCGGCGTGTTGACTCACCGTCAAGTTTGTCTCCTCAGCTAACAGCTCGCAGAGTTCCATGTATTCTTGAGATAAACAATTTGTCTGCGTCAAGTAATGAAGTTTTAATCAACTTTAGATGGTAAAGATATATTTTACATTTAATTAATAGTGATTGCTCATCAATTTCCATTATGTAGGACATAACATGTCCTTGTTTATCTATACTAATTACTAATAATATTATAAAGAGGTAAAGTTTGTGAGTTAGTGACGTTGTGATGTTGTGACGTTGTAGGGGGTAATCTCAGGAACTACTGGTCCGATTTGAATAATTCTTTCAGTGTTATATAGCTCATTCATCGAGAATGGTTATAGGCTATATATCATCACGCTAAGACCAATAGGAGCGGAGCAAAGATGAAAAATGTTTCAAAATCGGGATGTCTTTTCCTTTTGAGAACTGCTGCGTGTTAGTATTTATTCCACGCGAACGAAGTCACGGGCAGAGGTTAGTACTACGTAATATATCCCAACATACCCCATCACCTATTTTATACTTTAATTCATACGATTTAACTATTTAATACTGTGTACCCTCGACTCCATCCGCGTGAAACCTAACATTACTTATCTACTTCTCTCGTACTTAATTCGCTTCGTCATTAAAATTACAATGACTTTTGATAGTGTGAACCGATTTTAATGAACCCAAAACTAGATGATACTCGAAAATATGTTTTATGGTTTTCTTTGTTTTATCGAGAACACAGTACTTTAGCAGTGATGTATATTCAAAGAAACAAACAGGCATTTCTAAAAATGATTTAATTGTATTTTTTTTAACTTTATTTTTGTCAATAAATCTTTCAGATTATTACTGCCATTGTCACGTAGTCAATAATATTACAAGCGTCGTGCAATCACTTCAATATTAAGCGTCGTGTGAGTCAATATTCTAAAAAGACGGTGGATCCCTTGTTAGAACCTTCCCGGGAGTTTTTGTGGCATCTCAGAATTTCATGCTCCGTGGTATTATTTTCCATTCACCTCACTTATGCATAATAGACTAACTATATTACGTAAAACACCACCAATTTTACAAAATATAGAGTCAAATAACATAAGATTATGAATAACATATAAAATACACTACATATCAGACTAAAATCCCGCCAAAAACTAAAATGTACTTTATTTCTTATCCCAAGTCACCTACAACAATTTTTTTAACACAAATATAAAAATGACATACACGTTCAAGTTACATTCTTATTATATTTATAGATATAACGCTAATAAAAAACATCGCCTTTATCTCCATGTTAAATAAGTTTTAAGAAGTGTTTCAACAGTTGAACGTTTACTATAAAGCAAATCGCTGCCTGCAAATAAATTTCAACTGTAGCAAAACTTTGCAATAGAGAAAAATCCTCTACTACCCGTACATCAATAAGGTGACCGTTCAGTAGCAAAGAGATCCATTTATAAATTGGCTTGCGAAAATGCAATCTGTAAAATTCAGATACGAAACTCGCTTTCTTTGTTCTTCGTAACATTCTCGTTGAAAGAGGCGATCAATACTTAAGTACTTAGATAGATTACTTTTCAACAAGGCAATGACGATTTAAAAATATTTTACAGTAAATTAGGTTAGCGATAATTATTAGCGACAGATCAAAATAGATTTTTCATTATTATAACAATCTCAGAAAGAATTTATTTCCACATTTTCCTCTGAGAATTCTATTTTCCTTATATAAATTAAAAATTGTTTCCACTGTCTTAGAGAATGATTCTTTGAAATACGGTATTATATCAGACTATATCATGATAATTATACAGATTCCACTATATGTTTTAGTTGAATGAATATTACTTAAAGCAATTCAGAAATTGGATACACAAGAGTGCATAATAGTGCAACCACCTGCTTTAAAATTGCGAATAGATTTATTTTTTAAGTTTCACTAATTTACTTACTTCACTTTGTAACAAAAATTCTATTTAAATTATTTCATGATAAATTAGAAAATAGGTATTATACTAAATGTAAAGTTCGTCTTTGGAAGCTATCTGATCGATTATTTAGTGCTTTGATACAATTATTAAATATCTCTATTTTTGGAAGTCAATTTTTTTCGTCAGCTATTTGGTTAAACAATATGCATAATTTGCTAATGTTCTGACATATAGAATCAGCGATGAAATTTTGTTTTAACTTCGATATTTTTTGGACTCAATATTTATGATAATCTAACACTAACGACTGGGTTACAGAAAACCTAACCTAGTGAGCACAGAAATCCACTAGTAAATGGGATATAGAAACTTGAATGTTTAAACAAGAAACCAATAGTATTTGTAAAGAAATATTACCTGTCATACGAATTACCATACTGTTTTCATAAATAATAACTTAGAAATCTAAATGCTGATTGATCAAATGATTGGTGAATATTAAAACCTTTTACAAGAGTGACGACACCGCGGGAAAAAATAATCCATTAGCGATATCGTTGTTTACTTCGTAACCAATTTTGAAATGTAACTAAAATCATTACAATCTCTCGATAGAATTGAATAAACCAAATAACACGAAATTAAATGTAAACATGCCGGAATAAAGTGAGAATGGAATTATACGACTCGCTGTTTACTGCCTTTTTGCCGTATCTTTGTAGCATTTCGTTTTTAATTCCATGACTTTTTTACCAAATCTCTGCTAAATATTTACACACTCTGACTGCTGAAAAAAGAAAGTGTAGTTTAAATACAAAAATAAATGTTAAGGACTTGTGCATAAAATAATGAATGTAACTATCTTTGTTTGTGATAATATGTGTCATGAACCGATAAACCAGATCCAGTTTTTGTTGGATTTTCTTAATTACTGGGTTGTTTCTCCAAAACAGTGATAGCTTTGACGTTCGTAAGTGCCTTATCAGGGCCTGAACTGAATAAAATATTTTTTATTTTATCGGTTTATAGTCAAGATATATTAAAGGGTGTGGAAATGTGAGCCTTAAGATCAATGAACACAAAATTTCACTCATAGAAGAAAAATGTACCGTAGCCGTTCATTGATATATGCATGTCAAAAAGGGCTTTTGAAAAGATTGGATACGTCCTATTAGAAATTACATTACTTGAAAACCTAAATAAAACTTCAAATATTACCTGTAATATACAATATACTAAAGCAACAATAGTTGAAAGACTAATTATAAGTCGTAACCTTAGAAAATTTATTTTCAAACTAGAGTAGGGTAGAGACTTTAGGGGTGTAAGGGGTGTCGAGTAACATCTTAAGACTTGAGGCACCCAAGCCAACCTCACCTGCACGTGGTGCACCCTGCTGAATAACGAACGAGGCAATGGCGAAAGCGGGGTGGTAGGGTTTTACAGCCCGACTGGGTTGCAACCACCATGCATATAGCGAAAAAGCCCGTCATAGTGACTCGCTTCTGCGCGTCGCGTTTCGGGATCAGCCTGTGCATATCCAGTACCGGGTGACTTTCGTCATTATGGCCGGCATGACAGCGGCGACCGACGATGGATAATCTGTCTCTCGGTGGTTGCCGACGTTTTTGGATTGTACTATGCTTAACATCAGGCATAGTGCAGTCACTATGTCGTGCTTCGATAAAAAAAAAAATAGAAATATAGACCGCAAACTATCAAAAAGTTGGTTAAAAATTGATGGATTCTACTTGATGACCGCTGCTGCCTGAACTAGGCAATTCTATGTCTCAGACGATAGCACAGATTACGACAATAGTAATGGAAGCATAATACAACCGCAGTGGATATATTATATTGAAATGCTTTATATAAAAAACAAATGCATATTGATAAGACTTTTGCAAAGTTCCTCTATGGGCATCAGTACCGCAATACGTATTTTGACAGAAAGTGTTCAACTCTGTTTTCTCAGTGGACAACCTATATATATCTTCAGGCCTAACCTCTATTTATCTTCAACCTACAGTCGTATTAAGCTGGTTATTCGTAGCTATAGGATTGGCAGTGTCATTTAACATTATATGAACTTCGTAATTATTTCCCACCATATTAACAAAATATAGTAAATCAAATGGATTTACTATGAGGATGCCCCAGGTTTTGCGCGAAGAGACTAGGGCATATAGTGCTTTGTGATAATCTTCGAATATGTCCACTCGATCTTTTGGGCTTGGTGGAAAAGGAGTCTGCTATCAAATCGTTCGATAATTTTGTCAAGCATGTGATTTCTAATCTTAGTGCATTCATCGGACTTTGAAATTACAACGAATCCCTGATTTGCATCTAAATCATTTTGAAATAATCACGACTTCTCCATGAAATCTTGGTGACTTTCATATTATGTTTATGCAACACGTCAAGGGAATGAGTAATGAATCGTATCAAATTGTGATCACCCCTCTCTCCCTTTATATTACCAATTCCAAATGAAGTTTGTGCTAAATCAATAAATTGAAAAAAAAAAAACAAATGGATAACAATTACCCTCAAGTTTTAAAGAAGTTTTAAATGGAAACGGCAAAGAGCAGAATAATTTAACAAGTGATTTAAGGCCTCAAAAATTCTATGTTTAATCAGACTTTATGGATAAGGCCGAATGATATATATGTAACATATAATGAACGGATACACGGCTTATGTAAACTTAGCGTTGCTAACTTTTCCTTCAATTCGTTTGCCTTAAAACACGGATTTAAGCGCTTTTAGTAGAGGAATAAATTATGTTTTACGGCTTCTAACAAATTTAAAAGTTAGATTTTTTAGATATACGAAGATTTTACAGTTTTTCAAATAATTTAACTTCTATTAATTATGTGAATTATAGCTTATCTTATATATTTTAATACAAATGTTATTATTATCCATTTCAATATAATTTGCCACTAGGTAGCGCTATAATATATCAATTTCTATACACTAATCGTTTGCTATAGAAATTCTTATGTGCAGATTTTTTAAGATAAATTTAATTTATGTGTTACAATAAATAATGACATATGAGTATTCCAGGTACAGGTACAGTTTTATTTATATAGCTTATACAAAGAGTAATTTATAATTATAAGCACTAATTTTTTTAAACAAATATAATTAGCAAATTAATATTTTATTGTGCATGTGTGGAATATTGCTGCCATCTATGGGACGGATCAGCCAAATATAAGCTGGCTCTTGACTCTATTGAGCGTCGTTCTCGACGGCTAGTCGGTGATGAAGCACTGCGGGATACAAGAGTGTTCAGTTTAGACCATCGACGAAAAGTGGCTTGTCTCTCAGTGTTTTATAGCTTACACTTTGGAGAGCGTGCACAGGAATTACATAATACAGTCCCCATTCCATCTGAGGACGACTAGGCACCGTGAGGGTATCCACTCTTACGTGGTTGATATTCCTGTAATTCGTAGAAAACGATTTGCTTCCACATTCATACGTACGGCTAAAGAGTGGATCTCACTCTTGGCGTCTGTCTTCCCCACATCATATATGTAACTTCGGAGTCTTTAAGAGTAGAGTGAATATGCACCTAGTGGGTAAGCGCGATACATCGTCGGCCTCATCGGCACTTACCATCAGTTGATATTGTGGCCAAGCGCGTATCTATCGAATATAAAAAAAGACGAACTAGTAAAGAAGGCTTTTGAATATTATATACAGAAAATGATTTTTTTTATTCATAGGCTAAATAAACAATAAAGAGAAAATTCAAATAATAAAGTTTCTAATTATTATTTTTGACCATAAAAAGTTACATTTCGATTTATAATATCTCAAAAATTGAAATGATTCCAAATTGTATGTCTCATTTACCAAGTTACAGTAATGTTTCAGTGCATTTTGTGATAAAACTTCATATTTATGAATTTTGTCATCTCAAAAGGAATTATATACTTGAAAGATGAGTAAAATTGCTTTCATTTTAACACATGGTAGGAAATATATATGTTACAGGAGAGACAGGTGTACGTTAAGACGTCTAACCACGAGGATCTCTGAAGCGTGTTCGCGTATCGAGATTACACTCTACCTATGTGGCATACGGGCTTTGTACAGTTTCAAACAGTTGTTATTATTAAAAGAATTGTTTCCTTTTTTAATTTATAGGCTAAAAATTCGGGAGGACTTTCTGTTTATGCCGTAAAAATAAAAATGATACCAAATCCTACGCTTACATTACGAGTAAATATGAAGAAGTAGAATGGAAACTGAACAACAACGTCAATCTTTCAATTCAGTAAATTTTTTTTTTCCTTTTTGTTTTAGTCTGCAGACTCTTGGTCTGCACCTTTTTTTTGCTTAGATGTAGTTTTTTTTTTTTTTACGTAAAAATCGTATCCGTGAGCATATATATGTATATATATATATTATTATTATTATTAGTAATTTATTAAATATTCACTGTTTAATTATTATTAACTATTTTTTAATGGTTTAATGATGTTATTGTTTTTATAGTGCTTGCATTTCCATTCTTTATGGTCATTTTTAGGTTGTAATCCACAATATCCCGTGCCGGAGCGTCCACGGCCCAACGAATGAACCTACTTATCGCGTCGTCAGTAACGTCGGTACAGTAGACACAGGTGTCGGTGTGTCTAGATATTGCAGTAAATATTTATAAAGTTCCCTAATGTTTACTGTCCTACTCACTCTCTTTGTTATATGGAGATTTTGTAAAATAAATATTAATAAAAAAATTCAAGATTTTTTTAAAATTAATTACAATCATTACAACTTTTCTGAAGTGATAGGTTTTGACATTCAGCAATTGCTTTTTATTTATATTCTAATGGGCCTACCGGACGTTGTCCGCCCTGATAAAAAAGTCCTAGAACAATACCGCAGCGCCATCTACCGGTTCCAATTATATACACAAACCTTCCTCGTGAATGACTCTGTCTTCTGTTAAAAATCGCATGAAAATCCGTTCAGTCGTTTTTGAGTTTATCACGAACAGACAGAAAGACGTGTTAGAGGACTTTGTTTTATTATGTGTAGAGATTGAGATATTTTAAAATGAAAGTCTCTATTTTATTTTTCGTAATGGTCTTGAGCTATTTTAACATTGTTGTGAGCATACTGTATTGATAAAGATTAAGGTAATTATAATTATTTCAGACTTTACTTTGAATTTTTTTAATGTCTAACTCAGCATAATTGAAAAGTTCATTATCTAATTAAAATCTAGTGAAGCAATCATGAACGTCGCATCCAACCAACGGTTTGATAATTCATTTTCTTTCTACTAATTGATTTACGATAGTTACTCTTGGTTTTCTTGTTATTTATGCGAACTAAAATTTTAATATAAAATGTGTACTTCTAAACAATGATAACAATAGTTCTTAAGGCATTTTATAATATGGACTGTATGTCAATGATTTTTTTTAGCTGTTAGTAATAATTGATGTAAATATAAGGCTATTAGCTACTGGTTAAATATAAGATTATAAATATAATAATTCTAACTTATAAATGAGTTATCACAATAATATTCTCTTTACAATTTTCTAAAGAACCTCTATTACCTAGTCTAAACATATGCCTTTAATCTCATAACCACTTAACTTTAGATAAGACCGTGGTCAATGCAATAAAACAAAATTTTGCGCAAAAATCTACCTGTACAAAACCATCATATAACCAAGATACAACACCATCAATTATTTCTGCTGTATCTATTTTTAAAGCAATGCCTAAGGATAGTCTATTATAAAAAGTTCAGGATAAATTAGGTGACAGTTATGAGAAGAGGTATGCAGATTGAAACAGTGGTTTCAATGTCGTAGTACATGTATTAGGATATTTTATAACTGAAGCAATATTGTTCATAAAAATGGAAATGTAAATGTTCCTAACCAATTTGTACGAGCTTTGAAAAAAATTTTTTTTCGAAAGATCTTAACAGCTTCGCCGGACTACTAAAGCGAGCGCTTAAGGCATTCGGCTGATTTTATTTTGGCAACCAGCTCAGGGGTGCACGGCACACCTCGGCTTGGCTGTTGCCTGTTGCATGCAAAATCGCGACCTATCTTAGCTAGCTAACCTAGCTAACTATTCATATATGTATGAGTTGTTGAAACGTATATGTGTACCAAGCAAACACGCCTGAACAACTCCTTCATATATTTATTATTGGAAAATTGAATTTTCAGTTCGATAAGGGAAAAAAGTAAACCCTTCTACTTTCATGTGTAAGCGTATAGGCGTGCGCGCTTGAGGGGGTGATCATGTAGTGTTGTAGCAGTGATGTATATTTGTGTGTCACCGTATCGCGTAAGCAAATAGCTTTGAAAAGTTATTTATTCAAAACTCAATACAAACGTATAGAAACTCGGCAATATTATGAGAAGTTGTAAAATGATACGAAAAATAAAATTAAAAATAAACCTTTCATTCAACAGCCGTTTGGTTCGCAGCGTCCAATCAAATACCATGAGCTCTCTTTGGAAAAGATATTTCCAATTACTAGTAAAGCAGAGAGCCAATTGCCTTTGCATTTGTAGATATAGGTGCTTTATTCGAATTCTTTCCTGGCCGCAATCTCTTTTCCGAGATAAATGAGTTCGAACCGTTCGAGTTACCGCATACAACACATTTACATCTGAAATAGATAAATATCCTGTACTATCCTTACTTTCTGTATTGTTCAGGTGAGTTTGTTTTATTGGCTGTTACTTAAGAAGTTGCTCAGCGGATTTGGAAACAAAACTAAGTTCAAGTGCTGGATGGGAGTTTGTTAATTTTTCCTTATATAGTTTGCTACTATTAGATGAATTAAAATTATATTTACTTGTAAATTTAATTTAATAAGGACAAGGACTTTAAAAATACTGATATTAAATGACCAATAAACTAGATACTTTCTTCGAGTTTCAAATCTTCAATTGAGAATACAAGAACCTACTTTTCATTGCGCCAATGGTATTTAAAAGCCGCCTTCACTAGTTTTAGCGAATTACAAACATCGTCTATATATTTAATTGATGAGAGTTGGTATAATGAAAAATAGACTTTTGGAACGGCTATCATCATGTTTAGGTCAACCTGAAATTAATTTTCGGAAAATGGTGGCATATAATACTATTGTTCGCTTGTGACCTAAATTCAAGAATTAGATTAGTGAAAAAAGATAATTGCTTTGTCTAATTAAACATGCCTTACGCCTTATACAAGTCTTTTGTATTAAAAACACTCAAAAAGTGACGTCAGAGTAAGTTTTCTTAACAACTTTTACTCTACCCTGGAGTTTTAAAATAATTTAACAGATTAAGTGTAGTGTTATCTATCAGCAAATATAGAAAGTACCCAGGAAAAAATTATAAAAAATGTTAATTTAAATAATAATAACAATGATACATTTAAAAGAAGTTTTACTTCAATCGCGTGTGAAGGTTACTCGCACAATTTTTCTTTTCAATTATCTACTACTGCTTTGTAAAAATTTTCTGCTTAAAATAACGAAATACATTATTGTATTTTTGATTCTTCTCGAGAACTGCTAATTTTATAATTGGTAAAATTATGGGCATAAATCGAGTATCAGTGAACAATTTACACAAACAAAACAAATTATAAATCGTCGAAATTGTAAATTAAGTGTATTTAAAATCTTTATGATTACTTTCTATATAAATATATTGAATACAATGTGTTCGCGATTGTACTCAAGGTATAGTTCCGAGACGCTGCAATACTTGAAGATAACATTGCGCAAAGTAAACAAGTTCCAACACTAACGGAATTTAAAATATTGTATAAATATATGGTTTATTTACATCATGCGAAATAATATTTATTACATAGGACCGTGTATCTTGAAAACAGATTACTTCATTGAAATAGGATAATTGATTAAAACTAGTGAACATTTTTGACGTGATAACTTCTTATAAATCGATGAATGCCGGCTGCACGCCCGAAAAAGAGCATGACTCCTTGTCACGTTCTGTTTGAGCCGGAGCGTGGAAGCGAGAGCGTGGTACAAGCGATAGAGAGGTACGATTGGCCTAAACGTCCGGCTTGTGACGCATCTATCTCTCGTCCACGACATCAACCGATGCGTCTGAATAGTGGAGAGACAGCAACAGCACACAACCTACACGTGAATGAACTGTTTTGTCAACTGTTTATTGAGTGAATGGAAGAGTCAACGTGGTCTCCATTATTTATTATAACAACAGTTGTGACAAAAAGGTCATTAATTCCTGTATTTGAAAAAATTGATTAGCTATATAATCTCATATATTTGTTCTTTGAATATTAAAAATAATGATAACTCTGTGATAATAATTGAATTCAATTTGTAAAAGTATGCAATTTTTCATCAATGTTTTCTTATGAATACTAAGCCACGATGCTACTTTGCACTTCCGCCTGGAATTAATTGACCACTACTTCCGTTGCGAGCGGACGAGTAAATATATACAAAATATATGTTTATTAATTAATTGATTTTCTTTTTGTTGTAGTTAGACGTAGTAGTGGCCAATCAATTCCAGGCGGAAGTGCAAAGTAGCATCCACCTTAGTATTCAATGATGGATTTCCGCAAAGTAACGCCTTCTTCTATCAAATTTTCTTATGAAAGTATCATCTGTAAACCAACTGTACAGACAATTAGTTTTATTTTTCCAAACCTATTTAACCATTTAAACAAAATCTCACCTCATATTACATCGCGATGTATTTGTTCTAAGATGGTAAACACGCTAAACCTAGAGGGAAACTGACTCTCAAGTGCAGCTGCTAGAACGCACCTATAGATGCTTATTGACAGATTAGAATTTGAGGGTGATAAGTAGCCAGAAGAGCTTAGAAAAATCTTTAATACTATGATATGATTTCATTGCAGTGTCCATTTCCAACAAACATCGATCGACGTAGTGTCCAATTCCAACAAACATCGATCAACGCAATGTCCCATTCCAACAAACATCGATCGACGCAGTGTCCAATTCCAACAAACATCAATCGACGCAGTGTCCAATTCCAACAAACATCAGTCAATGCTTTGTTCAATTCCAACAAACATCGATCGACGCAGTTTCCAATTCCAACAAACATCGATCGACACATTGACCAATTTCAACAAACATCAATCGATGCTTTGTTCAATTCCAACAAACATCGATCGAAAATCAAAAATTGCTGTTCAAATTTGTACACGCAATATTCAAATGATTTTATTACACTTTTTTATATATAATCTAAAAATTGCTTTATCTCGACTCACCCTAGATAAACTATGTGATACATTCTAACCTTCTTAATTCTTAATCAAAGCAGTCCATAACAGCTAATAACCATACCATGACTACTTAAAAATGTTTCTAATGTTAATAGTCGACCTATCTTCTTTTATTTCACAATGGGTATATGAAGAGTGATGAATGCAAAAGAAATAGAAATCTCTGACTCTAGACATGGACATGCGATCTAATCATATAGAAAGAAAAACAGCTAGATGATTTATTCGAAAGGGATCGAAAAGGCGAAGCTCTACCGAAGCTTGAACCAGAGTATTTGATTTCGAACAATGTATAATTAAGCTCCAACCTTTAAAGGAGGGAAACCGCGAAATTAAATTGAAGTTACATGAATAATATGTTTATTAAAAGATAAACATTAATACGCAGTATTACGAGAGCTTTCTACGCATTAGGAACGCGTCGAGCACCGCCTCCACCATTATTGAGTAATTGGTGTTTGAGCCCACGCTGCGTCATTGTTTGCGTTTTAGTAGAGTGCTTCACTCTTCGGTGAGGATTTCCAACGGTTTATATAGGGAACTATATTAACATTTGAAGGTATTATTCGATATTAGGTAATGGTTAGTAAACTATTATGAATTATTACACATCCTAGATTATTTTTTATTTAGGAATATTTTAATTTATCCAATTATTGAGGTAAGGAAGGTTACCATTGTGCACCATATATCGTGTAAATTATTTTGGCAATATTTAGCTGTAATTTAGAGAAACTGTAGTACTATGTTACTTATTAAATACCTCTTACCGATCAATGACACTAATGTAGTCAACTCTAATATCTGATGCTCACTGGCCACTATCGTGATTATACTAAGTTAGTTGTTAACGTTTGAGGACAATAAATTTGTTTACATCGTTTACATTATGTATATTGATTTGATAAACCGAACCGAAAAAAAAATCATTCATACTTGCACCCACTGGAAGGTAACGATGACCCATAAAATTGTTGAGATGGCCGCAGTGAAATAATTATTGGTGTCGTGACGTCGTTTGATGTTGAAAATTTGCTTCATTTGATGAAAATTAGATTTTGTGAGAAGGTAAATGCAGTCCTAAGAAAAAAGACATGACATTGGGCTTATTAAACTATAAATGGGTGGAGTTTACTTTTTAGTCTTGGATTGTTAAACGACGTCTAATATAATGTTACATATAAACCAGGAAGAGATTTTAAAGAGTTTGATTAAAATAATTTTAATGAATTTTGAAAGTAAGAGATTTTTACATAATAAAACACCGTTGAATTAAACAAACTACAATGATTCAAGATATTACTGTTCGGATCTTGAACCTTGTATAAGACACAATAAAAGGAGTTGATTTTTAATATACAGCCGTTATAAAAGCAATAGAAGTGAAAACAAAAATATATGTTAATAGAAGCTAATTTCGCAACATCCTCTGTTCATGCAGCGATGCCAACAACTTTGTAGTAAGCCATTTGATGCGAGCAACGCACCCGAGTAGGTTTTTTTAATCATTTTATTTACTATAAACAAAAGTGTTGCCATTTATTATTCCAGTGTGTAGTATGTACATTTTTCGTCTAGAAACATCGTTACTGTGAGAAAATATAGATATGTTAATATGTCTTACTATAGCCTCAGTGATATTATCACCAATAATTTAACATAAAAATCGTTGGCATATGGTACAAACTTTTGTGAAGGCTTCCAATGGTTTAACGGTACAGTCTTACGCTTATAAATTTGTATTATGACGTCACTCATAACTAAGTATTAAACAAAGCACCAATAATCATTAATTATAAACACAAACACAATACTGATTGATACAAACGCGTGATAATAACATTTACCCTTAAAACATAGAACAAGGAATACAGATGGTATAATACTGGTAAGGGTAGAATATTTATTCCTTGAAATTGTTATCCGGATGAAGAATATAACTATCAGTAGTGGAGTTACTCTAACAAATTTTCTTGCTGGTCGATTGAGGATAATACAATTTTATAAAGAGTGGCGTATTTGTTGAAGTTATAAGAAAACTGTGTTATTATATTTCGAAAAAAATAGTTTTATATAGTTGAACATGTGCGGTTTTATTACAAAACCAAAAATGAAAACGCGTTCACACGATTTTTACTAAGCAGCGCTAAAATTTTAAACCTTATTGAATGCATGTTTAAAATACTTTATTACACAAGTGTACCAAATGACCTCTAGCCAGACCCCGGTTTAAGATTTTTATAGAAACTACTCGAAATAACATTCATTCATTTCAATATTCATAGTCCAAAAATGTTCGATTTCTAAACAATTTGAATTTATGAATAACGTCTTTGCTAAGATCTTTATTACAAAAAAAAAAGTATTTTGTTTAAAATTGGGTATTATTGATTGGATGGTTATTATTACTTTTTTATGTTCAACAGGTACGCGCTTAGCCACAATCTCACCTGATGGTAATTGACGATGAGGCCAACAATGTGCTGCGCTTACCCTTTAGGTGCTTATTCACTCTACTCTTGAAGACTTCCCAGTTATAAGATGTCGGGAAAACAGATACCGGGAGTGAATTCCACTCCTTAGCCGTACGTATAATGAATGTGGAAGCAAATCGCTTTGTATGAATTACGGGAATATCAACCACGTAACGGTGCAAACCCTCACGGCGTCTAATAGTCCTCTGATATTTTGGATAAAATAAAATTACGGAACAGCTAAAATAAGCAAATATAAGTTTGATATATTACGTCAAAGTGCGTAAAGTGAAGTAACAGATTAAATACATTATCAAATTCTAATAATGTCATATAGCTGTAGTTATGATTTACTTGAGAATCTCTAAAATTATTTAATTTACTTATGTATATAGATAAAGATATCTTCCAAATATTTTTATTTTATTTTATTTATTTAGGAAAACTTACAGCAAACACGTAATTAAATAACAAATAAATAACATACGAAGGCTAATTACAAATTTTCACCTATAATAACTATAAATAAACAAAGAAAAGACAGCTATCAATATAAATGTAAAAAATAAAAACATGATTACGTACAATTAATATTGAGGAAAAAAAATCTCTTGTTAAACATTGTCTAATGTATGATATACTATCTGAAAATAAATCTAGATTATTGTCTAAAGCATTAAAATATTTACATGCTCGGATCAGAGACGCATTTTGACGATATATCGTCCTGACAAGTGGTACATGTAAAAGCTTCGGTTTTCTTAATGTACTTGTGGGAACACACAACTGAACCCTAGGTAATAATTCTGAACAGTCTATAATTCCATTGGCTATAGTACTTAAGTAAATTAAATCGGCTATTTTACGTCGCTCGTAGAGTGGCAAAAAGTGAAAATGTTTACATCGTTCTATATAATCTGTAAAGTAAGAAGAAGTTCTAAATTGCAAATATCGAAGGAAGCGTTTTTGAATCCGTTCAATACGTGAGATGTATATATTATAGTTAGGGTTGCAAACTTGACGTGACTACGAACAAAGGCGCAATACAATATTTTCAGAGTCTTAGTGCATTTAAATTCTGACGATAATCTTAATACCAAACCAAGGGCTTTGGAAGCTTTATACCCATAATACCAATTATTTCCAACGAAACGTCTTTTGCCTGTAATATATCAATTACAAAAATAAAATAAGAACAGTCAACACACAGAAGCGTTAGACAATGTTTAAATTTATAAGCCTCTTCCTCTAAACATGGGTAAGAAACTTTTACTTTTAGGAAGATTTTATTTTAAATAAAACTAAGATAATGTGTAAAAGTATTAAATATTTTCCTCTTCAGTATTAGAGTCCGTATGTAGAGTGTAGTATCTGGAATTATAGTTGTTCCGTTCCAAAACTGGCATGTCATAACCACGATCTGACAAATAGGTTGCCGCTAATCCTAGCAAAAGCATTAATTTGATGACTGCTTAGTTTGATATGATGTAGTTTGAGATTAAGTTTAAATATGGTTTAGATATGATTACTCGACGATTAGTTCGAATATCCACGGGCAAGAGTTTTTGATAACGAAAACAACTCGCCCGCTCGCAACGGAAGGGATTGATGATGTTCCGTGACGGAGCGAAACACGTGTAATCGATTGTCGAGATTATACGTCAATCTACAGCATATTTTAATTAATTTATTGATTATTATTATATTTATATTTCTTTATACAAAATATATGTTTAATAATTAATCGATTTTCTTTTTTGTTGAAGTTAGACGTAGTAGTGGTCAATCAATTCCAGGCGGAAGTGCAAAGTAGCATCCACCTTAGTATTCAATTATGGATTTCCGCAAAGTAACGCTTTCTTCAATCAAACACGAAAACAATCTTAAGATAGCTATAAATTATTGAAGGTGTATTTTAAGAATCCCTCTTGAAAACGGCACTCCGTAAAAGACCTTTCAAACGCTTAATTCATTTCTTTCGATTTTATTTTAACCGGCTTCTCCCGTGTTTCCACTGCGATAACGGAGTTTTGATCAATACCTAGGTGTACGTTTCAAGACCAATCTATCGGCAATACTTTTGTACTTTAAATAAAATACCCGAAATTATTTCAGGAGCAATTATTCTTTTATTCTCTTGTTATATGTCACATTTTTTCTATTATAATAATTGCTATGGCAACCTAATGTGCCAGCTCGTGGTAACAACAAAACGATTATACCTACACTAGGAAACAGATTTTTTTATATGAAAAGTTCCCGGATGTTGCTATATTTAATCTCGACAACGTGTATGCCAAGTTTAATAATAATCGTTTAACTTCTTAATAGGTGAAAGCGTAACAAAGAAACAATTTCAACTTCGCATTTATATTGTTAGTTAGAATCTTCTATATACCTTCTATTATCTATACATTATTAAGAATGTAAACTAAAGTGTTGGTAGTTTTTTCGATTTTCGTATATAAAATTGTTTCAATAAGTAGAGGAATAGGTAATAAATTATATTTCAATCATTTTTAGAAATATCTATCTGCCTATCTATTTTTTTGAACACGCATTACTACTAAAGTACTGCATTTCTATTTTTTTGAGAGTTTTTGGCGGGATTTTGGTCTGTTATGTAGTGGACTTTATATTTTATTCATAATCTTGTGTTATTTGACTCTATATTGTGTAAATTTGGTGGTGTTTTACATAATATAGTTAGTTTATTGTGCATAAGTGAAGTGAATGGAAAATAATACCATGGAGCATGAAATTCTGAGATGCCGCATAAACTCCTTGAAAGGTTCTAACAAGGGATCCACTATTTTATTAGAATATTGATTCACACGATGCTTAATATTGAAACGATCGCACGACGCTTGTGATATTATTGACTACGTGACAATGGCAGTAATAATCGGAAAGATTGATTGCTAGAAATAAAGCTTAAAAAAGTACCGCATTCACGATAAAACCTTTTCATAAAACATGTTTTCAATTAACATTTAGTCTTGATTTCATTAAAATTGGTTCGGTCTATCGATAAGTAGAAAAATCGGTTGGTCGCAAAGTAGATAGTAATTACACATAATACATTTAGATGTTAGTTGTCCCGTAAAGGTGTAAAGGTCTTGCAAAGCCAATAGCATAGTCAGTTCGAAGAAAAATAACATTCAGATGACTTTATTAATCACTGTTTTGTACATTAGGTACAACGCGGATGAAGACGCGGGCATAATTATTTAAAAGTAAACATGAACTTCTGATTTAATGATAACAATTCATATATCATATTCAATCGCGACTGTTGACGTATGTATCAATTCTTACAATGAATTTGAGCTCCTGGTGAAGATAAATATCTCGATAAAACAATGATATGAAATGGTAGTAGGGCTTTCTCTTATGCCTGCCTGATTACTTACAATCCACATGTGGAAAATCAAAGTAAAAAATATTTTATTGAATTTACAATTTAAGAAGGCGCTTAGTTCCCATCAGCTACCAACCATAACGCTACCATCGGTTCGGAAAACAACCCAGTTACCGAGAAAAACCGCAAAGAATCTATATTTGGTTTATCTCTTCATGTTATATATTTATACAAAACATAGATAGTTATATTCGTTTTTATAGATACATCGAGATAGGCGTCATTTCCAGATGGCACCATCGTTCATACATTGATCTATCCTATAATAGCCTTTATACATAAAAACCCGCTTGAAATGGTACTTGATCTCATTATTCGGCAAATCGGTACTGTGCTTCGGGCTTTTATTACAAAAGCTAACACTATTACCTGAAAACTGTTTTTTTTTTTTATGTCATAGGAGGTAAACAAACAGACGGGTCACCTGATGTTAAGTGATCACCGACGTCCACAGACATTTGCAACACCAGTGGAGCCGCAAGTGCATTGCCAGCTTTTGTTTGGGGGAAGGGCAAGGGGGAGAGGAGTAGGGAGGGGTAAGGGGAGGTGGGCCTCCGACGCTCTCACTGACCGAACGAAACGCAACAATGCAAGCACTGTTACTCACGTCAGTTTTCTGTGAGAGGGTGGCACTACCCCAGGCGAGCTGACCCATTCATGCTGAAACCAGTAATAGCTTCAGCGTGGTTCTACCACCCAACCTACCTGGGTTCCGGCAGATGCCCTCGAGCGTCAGTACTCATTAGGTTTAGTACGACTTACTTAGGTCACTTTGTGATCTAGCATCAAATGACATTGTAATCAACAACTAAGCGTCTCTATTAGAAAACACATAGATGTGCCAATATTCATGATATATAGAAAAGAAGATAGAAATTAGTATCATTATACTGATAGCAAGCTCAGATTCAATAAAATACTATATTATTCACAGCGAAATACAGTTATATTATGTATTTTGTTAAACTAAATCATGCTTACATAGGGAGAAAACTTCTGTACCTACCGAGCATGTCATACTCTTTGACAGACTAGCAGAAACTTTTGAAATATTGTAAATAAAATGTTGCTCAAACAATTGAACAAACAAATAAAATATCGCGTACCCGTATAAATACCATATATTGTCATATAAATAAACATTCCATCTTACGCACTCCGAGTATTATCACGTCGGGGTCACCAAATGTAGAAGCTACGGCTCATTACTATAGAAATCTAGACTGACACGGACAGTGTAATAATACTCGGAGTGAGTAAGATGGACTGTTTATTTATATGACCATATATGGTATTTATACAGGCACGCGGTATTTTATTTCTTTGTTCAGTTGTCTGACCGACATTCTATTTACAATATTTTAAAAGTTTCTGCTAGTAACACTTCTAATGAAATATTATCTCTGATCGCAAAGAAGGGACGGTATAAAATTTGAAATTTCAAATCAGATTGCTTGTCGAGCGAATGAGTTGTTATGTCAGCAATGCAATCGGTCTATTATCTAAATTGCTGTCGAATACACTCTGTTATCTGATGCTCATTCGTTCGAATTTAGGGGTGAGAGGTCTGACGTCATACACCACAAGGCCATTAGTCAAATAATGCTAATATGTGCGCTATTCGTTTCGCACTAATTTGCGGTAACGCTTCAATGTCTGTTATCGCTAATGTTTTGCCATATTAAATCGATGTATATCTAGGCATTATCATTATGCAATTTTCTTTTATTTCTCTGTAATTTTGGGGGTTAGGTTGAGTAAAATAATAGTTGACCATACTATATGAAAGCTGTTTAATGACTGTGTATGCTGCACATAAACGTCGTATTTGTATATAGTTTGAATAATATTCATTAGTAAATTTAAAAAAATATATCGTTGAATCTTATAATGAACAGTACAATATAATTGCGCTAAGGTAACATGATGTTTCTATGTGTAATTATAAATAAATTTAATTTGAAACATAGAATCTGATAATTAGGGTAAATTCTATTGATTTATGTATTTGTTTCTTTGTCACGAAGCGTTTTGTTTTCTATTGATTTTCCAACCATAAATATTCTAAAGAAATAAAGAAAATTGTCGTTAATAATAAATACCATGTCGACAAAGTTGAAATATATGTGGAAACGAAACTGTCAATAATATTCACGTATACTTTACATGTCAGATTTCATGTATATTTTACACGTTCTTATAAAATAAACAGCTAAATCAAAATACAAATTAAATGTAAACAAAGTTTAGTTTTTAACCGACTTCAAAAAAAGGAGGAGGTTATCAATTCGACTGTATTTTTTTTTTACAGTATTTGTTAGTATTGATAAGGTTAGTCAGAAGATAATACCAAATAAAAACTATAAGCCGGCAAGATTATTGCGTTGTCGCTGCCGCTAATTCTTCGCGAATAGTGAGCGGGCGCGCGAATGTGATGCTGCGAACAGGTTCTAGGCTTATTTTAAAAGATTTTTGACATACATAACTGGGTATATGTTTGAGTGAGCCCCTGGATACTTTGGATTCACAATTGGAAACAGTAGGTGTAATTGCAAACGGGACTTAGGTTTTTTAAGATTTTTCGCCTTTAAAAATATAGTTCAAACCAGTAGTAACCTATTTGGTGCAGACAAAGTTGCACGGGTCAACTATTTACAACAATAAAATGTATTTAGCGAAAGCTCACATGTTATTCAATCGAAGAGTATATACAAGTACATATTAACATACTATTAATGTATGTTTTCTTAAATCGATAATTAAGTAATACATTAGAGGTTCTACGCCATTTTCTATTGATAAAAGGTATTATTAAAAAAGAGATATAATAAACTGTCAATCGCTTTAAAGCGTTCCGACACCAAAATTTCACTTAAATAATACCTCATTACCTTTTATCTTCTGCGACTAAATTGTTAGGTAACGTTTTAATCATTTATTCCATTCAGATTATTTTTATTTTAAGATCTCACTATTGAAATAATAAAAACACAGATTTATAAAGTAAATAGCCCAAAAATATTTAGAAAATCATATCAAAAGACCAAAGTAAAATACTTCATAAAATATACAAACAAAAAATATATACAAGAACTATAAACAAATAAAGTACGTGGCATTTTCATAAAATTGAAACGCCGTAATAAAAATGGATATGTATCCATCGGTGACATCGAAAAAGGTTTTACTGCGTGAAACAGAAGCACTCGCCGCACTATGATAGAGTAAACAAAAATACCTTATATATTGGTTTTTATTGCCACCACTAGTGATGGAGTTTGTCACATCTTTAGGGTTCAACGACACGAGATAAACTCATAAAGTTTTGAATAAAGAAATTGCTTCTAAAACAGAGTTGTAAGTGTTATGAAAAAAATCAAGAAATTGTTTTGGCTTAGACAGAACTCTCGATACTAATTTTAAAAATAAATTTAATATTTTCTATACAATTCAAATGAGAAGATATTCGCGTCTGTATCGATTTGACTAATTACCAACATCGAACTGACATTAACGAAAATGTAATTTTTATAAAAATAGTCAAAACGCTAAATTTAGATATGTAGGTATACATACGTATTGTGTCAATTATTATGATTTTTTTTTTATTGAAGCACGACAAAGTGACTGCACTATACCTGATGGTAAGCATAGTACAATCCAAAAACAGTGGCGACCACCGAGAGACAGATCATCCATCGTCGGTCGCCGCTGTCATGCCGGCCATAATGACGAAAGTCGTCTGGTACTGGATATGCACAGGCTGATCCCGAAACGCGACGCGCAAAAGCGAGTCACTATGACGGGCTTTTTCGCCATGTACATGGTGGTTGCGACCCAGTCAGGCTGTAAAACCCTACCACCCCGCTATCGCCATTGCCTCGTTCGTTGATCAGCAGGGTGCACCACGTGCAGGTGAGGTTGGCTTGGGTGTCTCAAGTCTTAAGATGTTATTCGACACCCCTTACACCCCTAAAAATTACATTTCAGTGTACCGCTTCCAAGGAATAAAAAATGATAAACAAAAATAATACTAATATGAGGCTTCAATAAAATCACAGACCGTGATAGCGTTAAAAAGTTCTTTAAAAGAACATTTTTAAATTAAAATAAACTGTTAGGTTAGCCTTATAAAATTAACATTTTTATACCAAAATATATATCTCTTCTGCTGTCATTCGGATTCGAACTGGGGTTACACAGATTTTCGAAGCAACCGATTTCCATGTGAGCTATTTTTGTTTTGACAGCGGCGGCGAAATTTACCTATATATTCTTCATTTTTTCATTGCCTAAAAACTCAGTTAAAAAAAGTTTTCTATAGATAAAATCTAGCTAGATCGATTTATTGTCCCCGAAACTACCTACACTCTTAAGTGTCATGGAAATAGCTGACGTCGTTTCCGAGATCTTGAATATATAAAAATATACAAGAATTGCTCATTTCAAGGTATAAGATATAAGCCGTTACGTTTTATAAATTTATGACGATTCACGTGATAAATGACATAATTTGAATGGTCATGTTATATTATTCTTGTGATCGTACATGTCTCACTGAAACTCTACGCGAAATGTGAATCAAAATGGCGGCTTGACAATTATCTTCTTGTATGAAGATCATAATAGTTAACATTATTGTTTTATATGATATCTCTTAAAATATTGATATACTGAATTCCTATCTGTCAGTATTAAAACATGCGACCGATTCTTTCTCGGCAGGAAATAGCCCGTTTTATTCAATAGATTCCAAATGTGAGTGAAACACAGTAAAAAGCCGTGTCTCTCATGTCAAAGTGCGGCGGAGTACGGTGAGCTTCGAGAATTCAATGTTCTTATATCCAGTTACTTTTTTTTATATTTTTAGATATATAGATCACATTGTTCGTCAAATAATGCTTTTATTATACATTTGTAGGAGTGTACTGCCTTTTTATTTTTTTTATATAAAAATTGTTCTACGTGTGTTTTTCGGAAAACTTGCGTATAAGCGACCGCTCGTCGCGCTTTGTCCTTGTTACGTTATAATATTAAACTTACTAACAAGATATACCCTAGCACCACCTAATTATGAGTTATATGGTGTAAAAACTTCCAGGTATAGAAAGAAATCAAGGCAGTCATAAGAACTGTCGACGGAAGTGAAAACTCAAAACAATCGAATAAATACAAATGTAAATAAATATACATGTACACAAACCGCTATTCTACGCGTCGCTGATCTGACGCCAGCGCAATATGGTCGGTCACGTTCACTAGCATATTGCTGATGCGAAATCATGATTTTCAAACATTATTGGAATAAATCTATCAGAGATATACTAACAATTAATTTTATATACAAATTTATTATCACGATTTTTTTTTTGCGATTCATCTTAATTACATTTAATTAATATTAATTATCAATATCTTAGGTATAGACATTCGCAGCGACCTCAATCTCAGGGATTACATCGGGAGCATAATTTCCACTGCATCTCGGAGACTCGGAATCCTGAAGAGGGTGCAGCGGTTTTTCACGCCTGATCAGCTATACCTCCTTTATAAGGCACAAGTTCGGCCTTGCGTGGAATACTGTTCACACTTCTGGGACGGTTCCGCCAAATACCTACTAGATGCCCTGGATAGGTTTCAGAGAGCTTATAGAGCCGCTTCAGTTGCGCAGAGATATTGCCTCACTGAGCGTGTTCTACCGTCTGTATCATGGCGAATGTTCTGCAGAGCTATTTAATTCAATCCCTTCCTCTTCTTTTCATAACCGAACCACTCGCGCTGGGCTCGGAGCCATAGTTTTACGGTAAATCCTATCTGGGCACGAACTAATAAGTTCGCAACTTCTTATCTTTACCGTACCGTGAAGCTGTGGAACAATCTCCCGGCTAGTGTGTTCCCTCCTTTCTATAACATGGGGTCCTTCAAGCGTAACGTGAAGAGATATTTACGCAGGCCGGCATGACAACGGCGTCCGCCGAGGGATGGCGTGTCTGTCGGTGGTCGCCATTGTTTTTGTATTGTACTGTGCTCACCATCAGACACAGTGCAGTCACTTTGCTGTGCTACAATAAAAAAAAAAGTAATAAAAAAAAATCTCATTTGACTTTAAATGATCGTCATTTGGTCTTAGATGGTAAACACTAATTTTAGAGGGTGAGTGACTCTAAAATGTAGGTACCTGGACAGACCAACGGATGCTTAGAGGATAATAGCTAGCTAGATGAATTTAAAAATATCCACCGTAATTTATGGTATAGGGGTCAATTTCGCTCCCGCACACCATATTAGGCCCCCCTCGGCAACAACCCAAGCTGAGGTGTGCCATGCACTGTTGAGCTAGTTCTCAAATAAAATCGGCAGAGTGCCTTAAGCGCTTGCCTTAATCATCCAGTGAAGCTTTTAAGACCTTGGTAGGTAAATAGCGTAGTCAGTTCGAAAAAAAAACACCGTAATTTCCGGCTCATTTGCAAGTATTTGAACCTAGGTCGATCGACACTGTGTCTTTACACGCAAATTACTGAGCTATCAACGCTTTGTAAATGCGATTTATTCACGTTCATTTTGTATTTAGATATATTTATGGCGTATTCTCGTCACATAAAAAAATGTATTGAATTATAATAGCCTAGATTTCGTAGAAATACATTATTGTAATTTTCCAGCTGTCTATTTACATTATCCAAATAATATTTCTAGTAAAATTACTTTAAATTTTCTGTCTTATGGTATTTTATTAAAATAAAGTTTTATCTTCGCTCGACGTCAAATAAGATTGTAGATAAATTCTACAACATTTGAAAGAAAAACCAAAGTTAAAGCTTCAAGAAGGTTGTAAAACCGTTAGATCTATTTTCGTTTCAAAGTACCATTGCTAGTACTCGTCCGTTTTCCTATTTGAAAGATGTTGACAAACCTAGTACGCCGTCCATTAGTAATGTAAACAACCTATCTTAAACGCTCTTCAGTTAAGAAAACTGTCGTATTTTTATTTTGTTATAGGTGGCAATAATTACTTTCTTCTTTGTTTATATGAACAAAGAATAGAAATAAAAATAATCATATCACTCAACTATTTTTGAAGTGAAACTTTTTAGAAGGGCTCTGAAGTTTTGATCGGCAACCTTTTTGTGTGACAAAAAGTGGTGGAAATCAGCAATGTATTATAGTAATGTATAGTATGTAGAGTATTGAAAACACCGGTTCTCGTCCGATCATCGAGGTTAAGCAACGTTGGGTGCGGTCACCGTCTGGATGGGTGACCGTCCGTGTGACGGTTGCTTCTTCTTTTTTGAAGTGATTTTTTCTTTAAGCACGTTAAGTGGTATTTTTGGCATGACATAAATATATAATTTCTGTTATAACGATCGGTCAACGAGCCTAAAAGAGTCATATATGTGTTCATATGTCAGTCATCATAAATGTGAAATACAAATTTGAGTATTATCGCTTTAAGCTACAACACAAAGCGAAATGTACAATTTATGTCCAGCAGAAAAATATATTATAAAATTGAGCAGTGAAATATTTCGCTTCTCGTGCACGGGACAGTAACGACCGACGTTCCTTTGCTCAGGTGTCTGGAAATGATTTGCGAACGCCCGCAAGATCCGGCTCCGACGCTGTCCTTTTGGCTGGTATTGTGGTACAATTCATGAGCGAAATATTCACGACATAAGCTTTTGTTATTTTTATCCAATGACTTTAAACTATTATATCGCGTCAATTGAGATGTCTGATCTTATATTTCGAAAAAGGTTTTGATGTTTTGATATTTGGAACTGTTTTCTCAAGACCTAAGCTGGATGTTGTTTATCTTGACATGAATGCGAATTTAACAATGGGATGGAATTTTTTATCCGAAAAAATGTCCTGATGAAACTATAATATGATAAAAGAACACTTTCTAATATAGTTAGTTACCAACTTCAAATTAAGATTTCTCAGCAAGCGACTAAGATGCGCCATAGCTATACTTTGAGCCCATTGTTACCTAACAATATAAATATAAATAGTACCTAATAAAATATATAAATAGCGTACATACGAATAAAGTAAATTTATATATAATTATATTATCATTACATAGTATAAAACGAAGTACCCTACCACGTCTGTATATAAGACTGTTTCTTCGCGATAAACTTAAAAAGTACTGAACGAATCTTTATGTAATTTTTTCCAGTGGATAAAGTGATTCGCGAAGGTTTTGGTATATAACTTGTCAAGATTTTTTTTATAATCAGGGTGGAACAAGGTCTGCCGGGCTCGCTAGTATTACGAGTATATTAACAATTTAGATAGGAACAAAACAGTTAAACACATTTTCCTCTTTGTCTTTCAACAGATTTTACTTTTTTATTTTGTTCTTAATAGATAATTCCAAGATTTATAATTATCAAAAATAATTATTTGTAAATCGTTTTTTTTTTCCTTAATATTGATACTTGAAAAACTTCAGAGTAAGATTGAATTTTAAGCACTAGATGATTAATAGTTTGAATAAAACCACGTAACATACACAGAGAGTATATTATGATGTCTTTTGAACACGTATATTAAATCTGAAAATAATGTATAATTATTTTAAGCGCCAAATCTTGTATATATCATATTATTATCCTAATATAGATGAAATTATAGTCCGCTATAGTGAGCATGCACTCGTAAATAAACGCCTTAATTGCAACGAAGAATATCAGAAAAAAAACTTAAGTGGACAATTTTACAGAGATATGGTTATTAAAATTCGGGCTTCGTAATATTAGTATATACAAATGAGTTCCATAAGCTCATGAGTTACACCGAAAAAGATTTCTTTCGCTTATTCAATATTTTTTCATTTTACAATTCGTAGACGGTCTACGAGAATGTACCTTTGATACGTTATACCTATTTGTCGACGTATGAAACTGTCTGCCATAAAGTAAAATATTTTGGAGGCTAATATATTGATATCGATTTCATGTAACAATCAATTTAAAACCGAATGTAGTGTTTTATACTGTATTCTAATGGCGTGCTGTTTTCAAATGACAATTGACCCTAGTGGCATTCATCGATACTTGAGAGATTTTCACGAGGAAATTATCAATATTTTATTGAATAAATGGAGGTAACAGTAGTCATCGCAGATGAGTTACAATTACGAATAGTTAAGATTACTTGTATATGTATGTATCAAAATATTATTTTTATTTTTCATACATTTACTTGACAGTGAATAACCGTCCATCCTCCAAACTTTCTCAGTTAAAACAAAATCACAGTATTATAGGATAATTTAGAAATATATTTAATAACTAATTACAAGCGACGTTATTTCTAGAAAACAAGAGCACGCTCGTACGTTTTAATTAACGGATCAAATTAATTATCGACCGGTAGATCGTAATTACCGACGTCGCTCGCTCGTGTAAGCTGAGTTGCAGGAAAAATATCGATTTGTCACGATAACGCAGAGGAAAATTGTGTAGGATTTTTCTAATAAATAATTGTTTCTTACAATACAATCTACGCTTAAAATAGAATCTTATATAAATGGTGGGGTTTTAGTCCGTGTGACTCGGACATAACCTACCCTCTCCCCCGGGTATATATAACCTTTTTTTTTATTAACGTGGGGAAATCCCTAATGGATACCCACCCTCCCGGGGGAGAGGGTGGGTATCCGTTAGGGTTTCCCCCACGTTAATAAAAAAAAGGTCCAATTAAGATAAAAACTAACCTACATAAAACTAAATAAATATCTCTACTACTATATCATAACTATCTTCAACTTGTATTAAAACCTTTTTATACTCCATTGCATTGATGAGAAATATATGAACACCGTGTCGAAGCGTCAAACATCGCGTCGAAGCGTCTACTGTCACTTGCTTGTAACCATTGTCTAAGAGTTGGAAACTATTGCGAAAACAAATTTTAAATATATTTCCAATATATTCTCATTAATAATCTCTATCCACTCACAACGTAGTGCCTATCACCTTTTGGTAATTTATCTATGTTGATATGTTTCTATTGTAGATTATTCTACGTTGTAACACTGCATATTTGGCATTAAATTTATAACATGTATTTGTCACACTTGATATTGGCGAAATTGCCTACATAGGCAGAGGTCATACCGGAAAGAATCAATCAAGCCAGCTTTATATATTATATTCATCCGAACTACGTCCGAGCTACCTAGCTGCCGGTAAACGTTGCGTTTATTTGTGCATATCGTACCTTTACAGATAAAAATATTAATTTTCAAATAATTTTAATTATAGGATGTTTCTTTTCATTAACTTTGAAACGTTATTAAACTGGAATTATTATTGAAATACATTTTCAGCACAAATTTCATCTTTCAGACAAATTCAGTTATTTACTCAATATTCAGAACGATTTATTGCTATAAAAATAATATGTGTATAGAATACCTTGGCTATAGCTATAGTTTAGTGCAGTACGATAAAGATAGCGATAATCGTGGTAGCGTGTGATATCGACGCATTTATTTAAGATTGTATCAGTCCTAAGTCATACGTTTACGTTTATCGTAGTTTATTGTTTATGGTGAAATCTTAATATCAGTAATCTATACTAATATTATAAAGAGGTAAAGTTTGTGAGTTTGTGACGTTGTGAATTGTGACGTTGTAGGGGGTAATCTCGGAAACTACGGGTCCGATTTGAAAAATTCTTTCATTGCTATAAAGCTCATTTATCGAGGATGGTTATAGGCTATATATCATCACGCTAAGATCAATAGGCATGGAGCAACAATGAAGAATGTTAAAAAATCGGGGTGTCTTTTCCTCTTGAGAGCTCTCGCTGCATACTAGTTAGCCCAAATTAACTATGTCCACGGGAACGAAGTCGCGGGCAGAGGCTAGTGTTTAATAAAATGAAATTTGTTCTTTGCTATGGAAAAAATAATTGGTTTGAAATTCATTATTTTTATTTATAAAATATTTTAACGGGCATATGATTGTATATAAAAAAATGTGTCTGACTATGATAAATACATGTTTTTAAATGCGTTTAAAAGTTACTGAAAAAAAAAAAACCTAAACTTACTCATAAATCAAAATTAATTAAATCAAAATGCATATTAAAAATAGAACGCTAACCGGCTACCAGGTGTCCTAAATTCTGTCTATTGATATATTGATAATTTGTGTAGGTGGTAAAGCCACGCTGAAGCTATTACTGGTTTCAGCCTGAATGGGTCAGCTTATTCGGGCTAATACCATCCTCTCACAGAAAAACGACGTGAAATAACATTGCTTGCATTGTAGTGTTTCGTTCGGTCAGTGAGAGCACCGGAGGCCTATCTCTCTTCCCCTTTTCTCCTCTTCCTTCCCTTACCCTCCGCCTCCCCCATATACAGATTGGCAATGCACTTGCGACACCCCTGGAGTTGCTAGTATTTATAGACGGTGGTTGTCACTTAACATCACGTGACCCACCTGTTTGTTTGCTTCCTACGATATAAAAATATATATATTGATATATTAAAGAACCAGCTATTTTAAAATTGTTGTTCTTCCAACGTTGCCGTCTCTTGTACGGTGTCTCAAAAAAGTCTAGAGACGTTAACTAAAATTTTTTGTTTTTCGTTATCCTGGAGAAACCCTTGCGTTTTATAGGATAAAAAGTATCTTTTATGTAATCTCGTAATATTAGTTATCACTATGTCAAGTTTCGTCAAAATTGGTTCAGTACTTTTAGAGTGATGCGTGTTCATAGGGACAGACAGACAAAAATTGTAAAAAGATTATTTTTGGCTTCTATATCGATAACATAGTCTACCCTGATTAAAATTTTCAAAAAATATTTAATGTACAGATTTCGACTTGTTACAGTTTTATTATAGTATATATAGATCAGTGTTCAACCAGTGGTCAAACTTTGATCATAAAGAAAAAATAACTTTTTTCAATTTTGATAACACAAACTCTCATCAATAGCCAAAAAACAGCAAAAAGAATGAATAAAATCGGCTGAGAAACAGAGAAGAGAGTTTTTAACTGTTCTTCCACGAATATAAAGTTGTTTTTTAGATATATCCGCATTTTGTTAAAGAAGCTTTATCTGCTGATTTACTATATACGTAGATTAAAGGTCAGTGTATCGGACGTCGCGGCACCCGTGTCCTGGAGCCGGTGAGGGTGACCGCGGCTGACGTGGGTCCGGGAGTCAGTGTCGAAATAAACACAGATGTTCCATTAACGCGTTAGCTGTTTTACCTTTCGTTTATCTGGCGTAATAGATTAATTTTCACCTTTCTCTGTATATTTATTTTGCTATGTGAAAAGTTTTTTTTGTACAAAAAAAATTCTGACGACTCTTGTTCTGTTACTTACTTCTGTTACCAAATTGAACAAAGTATTTTGAAATATAAAACAAAAACAATATATATAATACATGTATATATTGTATTGTATACTCCAAGCCGTTTTCGGCCACAGGGACTGCTTCAACTCCGACGCTCGTGTGCTTTCATGTGGCTAATATAGCCGATTTGGGGGTGTAAGGGGTGTCGGGTAACATCTTAAGACTTGAGACACCCAAGCCAACCTCACCTGATTGTGATGCATCCTGCTAAATAACGAACGAAGCAATGGCGAAAGCGGGGTGGTAGGGTTTTACAGCCCGACTGGGTCGCAACCACCATGCATATAGCGAAAAAGCCCGTCATAGTGTTTCGCTTCTGTGCGTCGCGTTTCGGGATCAGCCTGTGCATATCCAGTACCGGGTGACTTTCGTCATTATGGCCGGCATGATAGTGGCGACCGGCGATGGATAATCTGTCTCTTGGTGGTTGCCGATGTTTTTGGATTGTACTATGCTTAACATCAGGCATAGTGCAGTCACTATGTCGTGCTTAGATAATTTTCTTACGAAAGGTGCGTGCACATTGTACACAAGTGAGAACACCATTCTCGTAGGTATAATTGATTGCCGCTGGTGGTCGGGCTTTCAATTCATCTCGTCTAATATCAAGTGCAGCACGTCGATGTTCTTCATAAGTCTGGATTTTAGTTGCCACATGAGTTCTCCATTCTTGACATTTAGCTGCTATATTCTCCCACTGTGAAGGGTCTATATTACACTTTTTTATGTGACGCTTTAGCACATCTTTATATCTAAGTAGTTGACCGCCCTGCTTACGCTTTCCGCTCTCGAGCTCAAAATAAAAGATGCGCTTCGCTAGTCGCTCTTCCGCCATGCGTGACACATGACCGCACCACCGAAGCTGTCGTCGCATCAAATACGCTTCAATGCCACATGCATTGGCTCTACGTAACACTTCGTTGTTTCGTACACGATCAGACCAATGAATCTTTAAAATTTTCCGCAGGCATTTGATGTGTAATTGGTCTAATGTGTGGATGTGACGACTGTACACGGTCCACGTTTCTGCGGAATATTAGGTGTTAGGTAGCACTATAGCCATATATACTGAGATCTTGGTAGCCAGTTTCAAGTCTGTAGTGAATGAAATACGTGTTCGTGTGAGACTGACTTTTTTATTTATACCCTCGATATACAATATATAACATCCCCCCCCCCCCTTTTAAAAGTTATAAACAAATGATACAGATAAACCTTAAATAACATAATATAAAATGCGGCAACAAATGTGACGTAACAATACATTTACTTTTCACTAGTACATGCTTAATTTGTAACGAAGTAACTGTATAAAATATCTGAAGGTACTTAACTATAACGTAAATAAACACATGACAACATCGAAAAAATCATTTTTTAAAACATTTTTCTATTCTATGACGAGCCCTAGCAGCGGCCGATCTGTATATACGGTCTGTACTATTTGCGGGGTGTTATGGTGTATCCGCGCGCGTATAAACCCGATCCAATGGTGACGCTGGTGATCCGACCTCGTCAGTGTCCACAACAACTGCCTTAGGAGACGCGATACCCTCGTTATCTCTCGGCAAGCTAGACCACTTTTCAGCTTCACGAACATTAGTCGAAACTGTATTATTAGAATTATTCAGTGATTTTTCCGTTTTAACAAGGTGACGCCTTAATAGGCGATAAAGTCTATATCGTCTTCCCAAAGTATCGGTAACAAAGTATGATCTCGGTTGTGACTCCCGAGACTCAACCTTCACATGCCTTCTATTAGAACCGTCTAACATTACCACGGAATCCTCAGTTTTAAGCTCAGGCAGACGTCGTGCGTGCATATCGTAATATTGTTTGCTAATCAATATTATATATGCGTTTAATTAAACCCAACTGTTCACATGCATAATTACCTAATATCTAGTACAATCAAAATCAGCAATTATAAATTCTAAAGTAAACATATTATCTTTATATATCCAATCGATGTATGTAGAACCTACAATAGGAACATAGTTCTTACAAAATGATAACGCCCTCGTGTTATTAAACTGAAGTTTACTAAGTTGCAAACCGAGTTTTAAATAAGTCCGTTTAGATAAAACATTAAAATCAGATCCGGAATCCAACTTAAATTTTTCAGACATACCGTTAATTGATAGTGATAGATATTCATACCATTTACTGTCCTCATTTGCATTAATCTGATCTATTGAAAACATCACCTCACATTCTGGCTGCGAGTTGTCTTCCTGAATTTGAAATATTCTTCTAGATCTGGAACATACTTTTCTAAAATGTCCAATTTTATCACAATAAAAACAACGAACGTTTTTAGCAGGGCATCTGTCACTATCATATGTATCGCACATCTTGATCTCTGGTTCATTGTATGCCGTCCGACGAGTCGTGGTAAGTTGCCTCGGCTGGCAAGCTGTGGCTCAGCGGAGCGGGCTCGAGTCGGGCGCGCGGCCGCCACCCGCCGGCCGCACCGCCGATGCAAGGATCCGCTCTGTAGGGTCGCTTCACTACGTCGATACTGCTAGGTACACTGACGACATTACTGCTCGTTTTTGCACCTTCTATTTGTAACTTTTCTTCTTGCGTTATCTCATTCACTTGACAAACTTTGACCGCTCGATCCAATGTAAGGTCTTCCATTCTGAGAAGCCTGTCACAGAGGCTATCATCGTTCACGCCGCATACTATTCTGTCGCGTATCAAACTATCTTCTAAATGTTCAAACTCACATTGTTGAGTAAGATTCTTTAAGACGGTTACATAGTCATCGATGGACTCCCCGTTCTCTTGATTTCTCGAAAAAAATTTGAATCGTGCCATCGTTGTATTCTCTTTAATTTGAAAATGTTCATTAAACTTTGTTATTAATGTATCAAAATCTTCAGAGTCCTGATCCTTCGTAAATTTGAAAGTTGTATAGACATCATAACCACTAGGACCAATTAAGTTTATAAGCAAACTGGATTTCACATCGGAGGCTTCCTTATGTACTCCCGAGGCCTTTAAAAACACAATAAATTGTTTTTGCCATTTACGCCATGCATCGGCACGATTGGCGGGTCCACCTTCCAGACATAATTCTGCTAGTGGTCTTGCGTGTTCCATTGTGAACTTAATGTACAAACTTATTAAGACGTAATCAATGATATTTCACGACACCAAACTTGCATTTAACTATTTAAACAATTAATTTGTTAAGACCGGCTGCGCCATGTAGTGAATGAAATACGTGTTCGTGTGAGACTGACTTTTTTATTTATACCCTCGATATACAATATATAACAAAGTCATGAGAGTTGAAAACCTTCGAATACAGCTTGCCAAAGGCTGCAGCTGCAGCACTGATTCTGTAATTAATTTCGAGATCCAAACTGCATCTGGAAGTTAGTAAGCTACCCAGGTACCGAAACTTACTAACCTGCTTCAACTTATGCTCGTCTATTTCGATATCAAATGTTCTATGACAGTAAGTGTCTGAGGACATTACCTCTGTCTTCTTAAAATTGATTTTTAGGCCGTATTTACGGCATGACTCGTGGAAGCCAGATATAAGCAGCTGTAAATCTTCTGGGGTTTCCGTCACGAAACACAAATCATCTGCATATAGGATCTCAGTGACTACTGCGTAAGATACTTTTGTGTGTGATTTGTATCTGGCTAAACTGAATAGGTTGCCATCAGTGCGATAACGGATGCGGACTCCTACAGAAGTTATCTGTACAAATTCCCGGACTACAATGGCAAAATACAGAGCGAACAGTGTAGGTGCCAACGCACCCTTGCTTCACCCCACAGGAGACGGGGAAGAATTCGGACTGTTCGTTATGGACGACGACACAACACTTCATGTCATCATGCAAAAGTCTCAGAAGATGCATAAACTTGTCCGTACACCCAATCTTCTTAAGCACAATCCAGAGTGCTTCTCGAGGTACGCTGTCAAATGCCTTCTCAAGATCTACAAAGCAGAGATACATTCGACGATCCTGCTCTCTACTCTTTTCTTGGAGTTGACGTACTGAGAATATAGCCTCACACGTACCTCGATCTGGTCGGAAGCCAAACTGGGTTTCTGGCAAAAGCTTTTCAGAGAGTTCTTTGAGGCGGTTTAAAAGCACTCGGGCAAAGATTTTTCCAGAGACTGATAGTAAAGAAATACCACGATAGGAATCGCAATCAGAACGGTCACCCTTATTTTTATATAAGGCTCTAATTCAAGACACTTTAAAGAAAAGTGGGACGCTTTTTTTCGTCCACATAAGATGAAATAGTTCCCATATGCATGAATGCAACTCCTCACCACCATATTTAAGCAGCTCTCCTTGTATACAATCAATGCCAACCGCACGTTTGTTGTGATTCAATGATAGCAGAAACTACCTCGCCATATGACAGCAGTTCGTCCAGCTCGATAGCAGTAGGAAGTTGAGGTATCGAACGAATATATTCTAGAATATAATACATGTATATAATCTAACCTAATATACAACCGAAAACCAAAAAATAAAACACTATTCTAATCTATCAGAAAAATCTTAAAAGTAACATACAATTATTTCCCCTCAGAAGCAAATATGTCGATTAATGGGGACTGTATAAAGACTGATTAAGTTGTCGAGGTATTTGAATGATGGGTAAGTAGGGGTAAGTCTATAGTATTACATGCTGGTATTACATTCATATCTACGTGAAGCTTTATAATTATTCGGTAAATAAAGTCAACATAATCTAGATACAAGTTTTATGAAATCAATTTAGTTAAATCTGCAAATATCCTTGGTACACGCAAAAACTCGAATCAGTGAAATTAGGCATCGTTTTTCTAAGATTTCCCAATTGTGCGTATAAAAATTTTCATGTTATTTATAGAATCACTCAACGATAGATGGATTTCGGCTAAGAAATACAACAAGCGAAAATTTCACCGAGAAGTTTTAAGAGCTTCGCTTACAAACATGCTTACAGCTACAGTTAATCTGAAGCTCCGAACATCTTATTATACAGGTCCACCACTGCGTATATTTATTTTCCTTTATCCGTTCAAAGATTTTTAGTATGTTGTGGCGGCCATAGTAATTGTACTGGTTAATTATTTTACTTTACACATCTATTGCTGTTTTACAGAAACTACAAATTTCTATTAATAATTATATTGCGGAGTGTCTTTAATTTTAAATGACATCTGTTAAATTTTTTATATGTTGTTGCTTTGCTTAGTCTGTATGGAATATTGTTAAAAATACTAGACTAGATATATCTGGGAAAATTGTTGTCTTTCGGTAAAAAATTACCCAAAATCTATTCAGCAACTTTGAAGATTAATCAAAATTATTATCAGATACAGCTTTATTTATATGTATGTATTTATATACCAAAAATGCTTTTTGGCAAGTAACCAAGTTGTTAACGAATTTGCGATGTTATTAAACCCGTAGTAGTAGTTAAAACATATTTCTGTAGGTGACAGCCCAAGCCGAGGTGTGCCGTGCATCCTTGAGTTAGTCACCCAAACATCCCAAATCGGCTGAGTGTTTTCAGCGCTCGCCTCAATAGTTTGGTGAAGTAAAGACATTTCCAGGTCAACAGCGTTTCTGTTTCGAAAAAAAAAAAACATTTTTCTTAAAGAGTTTCCCGAAATAATTGTACGCTTGCCAATTTGAGTTCTTTAGTTTTAATATCGACTATCAGTGAAAGTGAGTATTATAAGTTATTACAACCTAACCTAAAAATCCTAATACAAATTTAGTATCGAATTTATTTTTGCTACTATAATTTTCTTGATATATAGTGTTTAAAGTATACAGTTTTCATATTTATGAACTAATTTTGACATGTACTAAATATATTTTGTCTCTTTCGGCATATTTAGTAAATATTTAAACTTTATTATAGTAAGAAAATGTAAAGGAGTTAGTTGAATGTAGCAGAAACAAAAAATACTAACGTTTTGCGATTAACATAATAAGTGACTGACTTCTTAATATCATTGTGCTTCAATCAGTGCATTTGTTACTAAAGATTGAGTTATGTAAAATAGACAAGTTATAAGTCCCTCAGACATAAGCTCACTTTGTTTAAGACGTGTATCCATCCCGTGATGACATATAGCTGCCCCGTTTTTGCGCATATGTCCAAAGATAACTTTCATAAGCTGCAGGTTCTCCAAAATCGTGTTTTAAGTAAAGTAACCGGTGCTCCGTGGTACATTCGGAGAGTCAATCTCCATAGAGACCTAGAGATCCCTTCTATCTGGGCGTACGTAAAATTACTTACGATTAGTTATTTTGAAAAAGCTGCGAATCATCCCAATCCGTTAGTGGTATCCGCCGCAAACTATGAACCCGTACCTAACGCTGCGCGTTATAAAAGACGTCCGTGATGCATTTTTACCGACCCTCCTGATTCAATCACGTCAGCGAATGATCAGTACCAGCCTGTCCCTCGAAACTGAGCGTGCTCACGCCCACGCTTGCGTAACCACAGATCACCCCGCCGGGATCTGGGGGTTAATTTCGCTCCCGCACACCCGATTAGGCCTCCCACGGCAGCGGCTCAAGCCTAGGTTCGATCCCTCGGTAGGGAGCCCTTGAGTGCGTTGCTTGCGCGATACGATGACACAGAAATATACATCACTGCTACAACACTACACAATCATCCCCACACACGTGCACGCCTACACGCTTACACATGAAAATGGAAGGGTTTACTTTTTTCCCTTATCGAACTGAAAACTCTCAATCTTCGGATAATAAATATATGGAGGAGTTGTTGAGGCGTGTATGCTTGGTACACATATACGTTTCAACAACTCATACATATTCGAATAGTTAGATAGGTTAGCTAAGATAGGTCGCGATTTTGCATGCAACAGGCAACAGCCAAGCCGAGGTGTGCCGTGTACCCTTGAGCTGGTTGCCAAAATAAAATCGGCTGAGTACCTTAAACGCTCGCCTTAGTAGTCCGGTGAAGCTGTTAAGACCTTGCTGGATCAATAGCGTAGACATTTCGAAAAAAAAAAGACAATTTATAATGGTCTTATCTATTGAACACAATATGCAGTTCAAACAATGATAAATATTTTTTTTCGTTTGTAATGAATAAAAATTTTGCTAATTTTGAAACGAGGTTATGCAATATTATTTTGCTTGTTCCGAGTTATTTGCACGGCATTGTATTATTCGAAGTGAGGCGTAGCGAAGCACTTCGTACGATACATAATCTTCTTAACCATATTACGTATTTATATATTTAAGGCAGTAAGAAACTTTTGTGTAGGTTCTAAGGATTATATTTCATAGATTACTAAACTATATTATACTTATAAATAGTATATATAAGTAGAATATTTTATGTAATTTGTTTTGTGTTGAATTGTACTTTAATTTAATTTTTATCTGGACAATGGAAATAGAAAGTCGAGTCAGACTGCTGACTGAATTGAAAACTCAAAGCGATGTTATAACTGGGTTATGTTTTAACCCTTAAATTAATTATAAACTAAATTACTTAAATTTCATAATTTGTGTATTGAAACTGTTAACATTAGCCTGTTTTCCACACATATTGGCACTCTCAGCAATTATTATAATGTAATATGAAATATTAATATTACATGTACACATGTCACAATACTACGCGTCGCTAGTCTACCGCAAGCACAATACGGTTGGTCATGCTTAATAGCATGTTGTTGATGCGAAACCATAAGTTTACCGCGAAATTTTAGTTTTTTTTTATCCAAGCACCATATAGTGATTGCACTATGCCTGATGTTAAGCATATTACAATCCAAAAACATCGGCAACCACCGAGAGACAGATTATCCATCGCCGGTCGCCGCTGTCATGCCGGCCATAATGACGAAAGTCACCCGGTACTGGATATGCACAGGCTGATCCCGAAACGCGACGCGCAGAAGCGTATCACTATGACGGGCTTTTTCGCCATATTCATGGTGGTTGCGACCCAGTCGGGCTGTAAAACCCTACCACCCCGGTTTCGCTATTGCCTCGTTCGTTATTCAGCAGGGTGCACCACGTGCAGGTGAGGTTGGCTTGGGTGTCTCAATTCTTAAGATGTTACTCGAAACCCTTACCCTCCAAACACTTGAACAACAAATGACAGACACTAAATGAGAATATATCGTTAAATGTACTTGTAAAACTCGTACGACTTTGGTCAGAGTATTTTCGACGTCAACAACAAACGCTTTTAACTATGGTTAGTAATAAGCGGACATTGTCCCCGGCGCTTGTTCCAGCGGTTAGTTGCAAAAAGCGAGTCCCGCGCGGCTCCTTACGCGCGGTTTCAATTATGGCCGCCCGTTAATGTTATGCGAAAGTTGTTATATCAGTTATACCACACGTTATTTTAAACCTGGACAGTATTTTTTAAAAAAGGTTTTGTTTATTTTCATGCTTTAAGGCTGTCAAGCGAATTCCCTGTGGAATGTCAATTCAATGATATTTTTTTTGAGAATTCACATACACTTACTAATTTAAATTGCTAATACTATTTGGCTGACACTGAAGGATCGTGAGGAAAACAATATTTGAGAAATGTTCTTATAGAACTGAGGATTATTCAAAATTTTAACTCATCAGATGTGATCTGTCGTGAGATAGCGAGGTTATTATGCCCATTCCTTCTTTTGTGAGAGGTTTATGGCCCTATAGTGATTAGAGGTTGATGTGATGTTATAGATAAATATAAAGGGGAATCATTACATATATTTTTGATGACCTACGTGTTTTTGTTACGGTATAATGATCTTTATATTCGTTTACTCGTGGCTAAATTACATGATGTTGTCATCAGAAGATATTTATTTTATAGGTATAATATAGACTTGCTATCATACATTTATACCAATACCTCACAGTTAGCTTCAAGATCTCTGCTTTTTGTTTCTCTTTGTATTTGTTCAGAAGTTCAGAATTGAACTCTGCTTGGACGCACCGTAGCGCTATTTTATGCATAAGGAGAGAAGAAAATTCTGGAAGGCTTATATTATTATTTATCGCGTATAGACTATAAAAATATAATATTTAATTTTATTTCTTTTATTTTATAGTGCAATTGGGAGATAGCGAAAATTTAAGAAACACTGTAGAATGTATTCTATCTCATCTACTCGCAAGTTATATTCTATAGATGTTTCTCTCTTCTAAGGTAGTTTTTTTTTTCCTTTTATCGATTTTTAAATAACAAAGAGACTAAAAAAGTTTTTCTTCAAAATTATTCACATCGTCGACTAATGTCGATGACATACTGTTTATTTATACAACCTGTCCTAAAATTTTCAGAAATCATGGTTGATTTAGTTATTACAAAGTTTGTTCCGCGAAGTGTCTCTTGATGTGACCGCGGCACATGTTGAATGCAAAAATATGAACCCTCAGGGAGTGAGCCGTCAGATCTGCCACGATTTCATTTCTTACTTCTTGCGCTCCATTTTTATAAATTTAATGGTGCTGTGTTTCTTTTATTATTATTTTTTTAATAGATCGGAGTTTTTGTAAATATTAACATTTTTAAACTAAGCAGTGTTCTAAGGAGTTGTATAATATTTTATAGTATAATCTCGATGGATTTAAGGGAAACGCGCTTTATTGTCCTACAAGGTGTGGCTTACAAATAGGTATTTTTAGATAATAAGTATCACATATTCTATTTTCTACTAATTGTTGCCGAGTTGTCAAAAATTTAGCGTTATTGAAATGGAAACTCCTTTAGGCGTGTTGACCGGTTTTTTCGGCAGAGGATAAATTTATAATTTCAGGTCATGACATGCAACATAAGCCTGACCAGCCATATTGTGCTTGCGCGGCTTACGTCTGACAAGCGATGCGTAGTATAGAGGTACATGTAATATTAATATTTTGGAGCTCATCATACATTTGACTGATTAAGAGACTAAAATTTAAATATTCTCATTCACAGTGTAATTAGAATAAAAATTTTAAAAAGGTACATTTAATTCATTGTTTTGAGTGTTAGCTTCTGTCGACAAACCTTTTAACAGCCTCGACTATTTTGATTAACTTTTTATATTTGAGTATAACTGAGATTATTTCGTCAAAGAGTATATAAATTCTATAGATTGTGCTATACTGCACGATAGTTTGAATACAGACTACAATAGACAGTTTTTAATCAAGCGTTGTGCTTCACATCAAATAGTTTTTTTTAATAAATAATCTATAAGATTGTCTATTGGATTGGATCTCACTGCAGGGATATTACATTAATAACCAATCATCCATTTTGCGTTCACTCTTACTCCGCGTTTTTTTAACTTACCAAGTTCTATTACACAAGTATTAATAAGAATTTTTGCGAGGTTAGTCTTCTACGCAAAAAGTTCTAACCTAATTTTGATGAAATTTTTACAGTAAAATAGCTCATATATCGGGTTAATATATACACTATAATTCATAGAGATATTAATAAAACTACGTCAAATGAAGGTTGTTGGGGTGTAAGGGGTGTCGAGTAACATCTTAAGACTTGAGACACCCAAGCCAACCTCACCTGCACGTGGTGCACCCTGCTGATCAACGAACGGGGCAATGGCTATAGCGGGGTGGTAGGGTTTTACAGCCCGACTGGGGCGCAACCGCCATGTACATGGCGAAAAAGCCCGTTATAGTGATTCGCTTTTGCGCGTCGCGTTTCGGGATCAGCCTGTGCATATCCAGTACCGGGTAACTTTCGTCATTATAGCCGACATGACAGCGGCGACGGAAGATGGATGATCTGTCTCTCGGTGGTCGCCACTGTTTTTGGATTAAATTATGCTTACCGTCAGGCACAGTGCAGTCACTTTTTCGTGCTTCAATAAAAAAAAATGAGATATCGAATTTGGAGCATTCGGAGCACCAAAGAAGAATGTTTCAAAATCGATTTTTTCCTTTTGAGAGCTTCCGCTGGGTGTCATCGTTAGCCTGAAGTAACTTTCTCACGAGGACAAAGCCGTGGGCTGAAGCTAGTATAACAATAAGTGTGGAGAAAATTGAAAAAAATATCTCTAAAAGCTGTTAGTTGCACGTAAATGTGTTTTATATGAAGCTAGTACCTAGTGCTAGAGCTATAATATATCACAGCTGAATACATATTATTCTCATTCGCTTAGTAGTAATAATCAAGGTTAGAAAAAGTTTATTTAATCACATGGCTTAATAGAGTATCAATTTTTTATAATCGTCAATTGATTGATCTCTCTATTTGCGATTTTCAAATGTGCTACTCTTTAACAGCACTCGGGGTGTACGTGTAGGAAAATGAGAGGTACACTTCTGGCGGACACGAGTAACATCAGGTCCCCTAGTTTCTGTGAAACACCGCTATTATATATACATCGCAAGTATTTTTATTTTATTAGGTTCACAAACTAGACGACACACAAACGATTAATTAATATATATAATAAATATAAACCTCAGTGTGGGTCTTAAAATAGTGAACACAGCTTACTTAACAAATTAACATGCTTGGAAATTAAGTTATAATATAGTTTTTAGTCTTAATTGAAATGCACCGAAGGGACAAGTAAATATGTCAATGAGTTGATTAATGCCATTGTATTTCGATAACATACGATAAAGAGCAGAATGTTGGCCAACATTAGTCCTGCAGCGAGGTGTCATAAAAGTTTTTCTATTTATTATACGACTCCCAGGACGTGGCACTACAAGCTTAACCTCTTGAAGTAATTCATCACAGTCGACCAAGCCATGAATTAATTTATATAGAAACATTATATCTGCTATTTTACGTCTATCACAAAGGGTTTTCATTTCATAATTTAAAAGCCTAGCTTCATATAAAGATTTACATTTTCTATCACAATATGCTTAATGATAAACAAAGCGCTTTTGTACTCGCTCAATTCTTTTAGTGTGTACATCATAGTACGGATTCCACACTTGACTGCCATATTCCAGAATACTCCAAATTATACTATTATATACAGATATAGTAACCTCAGGGTCTCCAAGTGATCTGAGCTATCTGGAAATAAAACCAGATAGACGACCTGCTCTACGTATTATGTCATCAATATGAAAGCGAAAACTTAAATTACTATCAATAATCACACCCAAGTCCCGAATGCAAGAAACTTTATCTAATGGAACATTTTCAATATAATAAACTGTCTTAACAGTATTAATTTTTTTCGAAAAATTCATAAAAAAGGATTTTTTATTATTGAGTAACATGTTGTTATGCATACACTACTTAGCAACATTATTGATTTGTATTTGTAATGTTACAGTATCCTCTAGTGACTCTATAACTTGGTATAATTTTAGATCGTCTGCATACATATGGAATCTACAATTGATCAAGTTAGCTAAATCGTTAACAAAAATCAAAAACAATATAGGCCCCATGTGTGACCCTTGTGGCACACCCGATGGTATAGTGGTCGTATGTGACACATAACCTTGAACCATAACTAACTGGGAACGATTTCTTAAGTATGACTCACACCATCGAAGTAGAGAACCATGAATACCCATATTCAACATTTTATGCAATAATAAGTCATGGTTAATGAGATCAAAGGCTTTACTAATATATATTGCATGTACCTCTTTCCCTTTATCTAGAAACATTGCAACATCACTAGTAAAACATAGCAAATTTGACGTTGTCGACTTTTTAGGCAAAAAGCCATGTTGCGAGGGATGCAGTAGCTGCTTGACATTCCAGTAAACTTGTTGAACCACTAATGATTCAAAAAATTTGCCGAAAGCGGAAAGGATAGATACAGGACGATAGTTAGATACTTCACAAAGATCGCCATTCTTTAATACGGGTGAAATTCGAGCTAATTTCCATTGTTTGGGGAAGATCCCAGTTGTTAATGATTCATTATAAATCGATGTCAAGGGATTGATCAATGATTTAGCACATCGTTTAAGAAAAATAGCTGGTATGCCATCTGGTCCTGCGCCTTTATTAGCGTCTAGGTTCGATAAGGCTGTGTCTACTACAGATTCACGTGAAGTAATATTATTCAGTGACAGAGTACCGCGACTTTCTAAAATGGAATGAAGACTATTTGAATTGTCTATCATTTTATATACAGCATTAAAGTGATCAGAGAAAATTTTAAAATGTGTATTATTAGTCAAAACTATATTAAAAAAAAAAATCAGACTTAAGAAGTAAAACTCGATACAACAAAATAACTCTGTTCTGTTTTAAATTTTTAAATTGATTATTCAAACATTTGTAAATTGAATTTATTATCTTTAATCTGCTTTTTATACCTATTGGCACTCCAAACAATAATTATATACATTTTTATAGAGATTATTAATCAATCTAAAGTATGATAAGCTGAAAAATATCGATATTACACAGGCCTCTATACTACGCCTCCCTTGTATGACACAAGCCGCGCAAGCGTAATACGGTTGGTTACGCTCATTATCATGTCATGAGATGAAATTATAAATTTATCTCCTGTCAAAAATACCGCTCAAAGCGCGTAAAGAAGTTTTCACTTCAAAAAATGTATTCAGTTCCAGGCCCGAGGATATTCGGTGTTATGAAGTACTATTTACCGTTGCACCGTGTAATCTGTTCTCATGCATGTACATATGTTACAGGTTTATACGTGTTTTTTTTTTTAAATGTATCGTTTCAAACATCGGTTTTGTTTCGTTTTTTCTCTCTGTGATTTTATGTTACCATTTAGCTTTTTTGTTTTTTTTTATCGAGCGCTAAAGTAAGACATTTGAATGTTGCTACTTTTGTAAATTTAATTCTTGAATAATATATCTTATTTTATTATAAGTTAACTTCATTTGAAGAAAAAATGAGACACAATGCCGTCTTACAAACGTTAATGTATCATTAAAAGACAACAAACCATACAAAAAGTTATTTTTATTTTGGGTTTGGTACCTAGTTACACTTCAGTCTAATATAAGATTTTTAGTAACAACATTAGAAGAAATCGTTTTTTAATAAACTTATACCTGACTAGTGGACACGGCGGACGTTTCCCACTCTGAAAAAAAAACCTTGAAGGTAGGTATATGTTGTCGTTAACTTTTTTGTAGGCTCTTATCAAGCTCTACAACTTTTCTCTAGAACTCAATCATATATCTCTCATAGTTAAAGCATCGTTCGAAAGAAACGTTTTCGTTCGACCGTTGTTTATCCGACTTACTATGCAAATACGACTACCACAAAAGAGTCTTTTGATTTTTCGAATTAATATATAGCATATTACACTCACAAATAACGTTGCTTTCTATTGGTAAAAGAAATTTTCAAAATTGGTATAGTTGATCCTGAGATTACCCCCTACAACATCACAAACTCACAATTCACCTCTTTATAATATTAATATTGGTATAGATAATGTGATTTAAAGCAACTACCACCCTCAAATTGAAAATCTGTTGATATAAAAAAGATAATAATCTGTACGTATTATTGTGATTGCACAATAGTTACTGAATTCGCACGAAAAATATGATATGAGATAATGATCTGACAGTTATCTTTTTATTTGAACCGAAAAGTATGTAAGAATGGAAATGCAAGCGCTATAAAAACAATAACATCATTAAACCATTAAAAAAAAGTTAATAATAATTAAACAGTGAATATTTAATAAATTACTAATAATAATAATATATATATACATACATATGCTCACAGATACGATTTTTACGTAAAAAAAAAAAAAAAAAAAAACTACATCTAAGCAAAAAAAAGGTGCGGACCAAGAATCTGCAGACTAAAACAAAAAGGAAAAAAAAAAACCAACCAAGAGTTGAAAAACACTTAAACTAAAATTTTCTATTTATGTTTGTCGCTTCAAAAACAATTCATAAACAAAGTTAAACATTCTAATTAATCTTGTCCGCAACGTTACGTTTCGTCCGTAAAAACATTACTAAAATACTCTTGTTCGATAAAATAGTTACGTCTTTTGGCGATAAATTTAAAGGAAAATATATTTACCGTGCTAATGGCCGACTATTGGTCGGAAATGTCTGTTTGACGGGGCACGCTACTTGATCGGTCTAAGTTATCAGAGATTGTACTTTAAAAATTAAGTACCTTTGAGTGCCAGTTTCATTAGACTAATTTTTTTTTTATTGAAGCACGAGAAAGTGATTGCACTATGCATGATGGTAAGCATAGTACAATCCAAGAACAGTGGTGACCACGAGAGACAGATCATCCATCGTCGGTCGCCGCTGTCATGCCGGCCATAATGACGAAAGTCACCCGGTACTGGATATGCACAGACTGATCCCGAAACGCGACGCGCAGAAGCGAGTCACTATGATGGGCTTTTTCGCCATGTACATGGTGGTTGCGACCCAGTCGGGCTGTAAAACCCTACCACCCTGCTTGCGCCATTACCTCGTTCGTTGATCAGCAGGGTGCACCACGTGCAGGTGAGGTTGGCTTGGGTGTCTCAAGTCTTAAGATGTTACTCGACACCCCTTACACCCCAAAAGACTTTAGAATTAAGACAGTAATTGCATTATTGATATTGGTTGTAAACTGGAGGTATTCATACCTGGATAAAGTCATATAGCAACATTTCTCAAAATTTTTACATGAACAACAATGCAACTATCATATACATTTATGTCGGTACAGTTTACATAACTTCGATAGATGTTCGGGACAATGAAAATTGTTTTTTTATGTCATAGGAGGCTAAGGAACAGGTGGGTCACTTGATGTTAAGTGATCACCATCGTCCATAGACATCACCAGGGGATTCGCTAATGCGTTGCCAGCGTTTTTAAGGTGGGGAGAGGGAGGAAGGGAAGATAAGGAGAGGTGGGCCTCCGGCGCTCTCAGTCACCGAACGAAACGCAATAATGCAAGCACTGTTACTCCACGTTGGTTTTCTGTGAAAGGGTGGTACTACCCCGGGCGAGCAGACCCCCATTCATGCTGAAGCCAGTAATACCTTCAGCGTGGCTGTACCACCTAGAGCGTTATGTGTTATAAGTAATTTTGAGCAAGTATGTAATACCTGCTATTTTCCATTGTCTTAGGAGGGGCAACAAGATGTTTACTACAAAGTTCATTGTAATGGTTGGGATAATAGTTATCGAATAAACAATTACATAGATATTTAATGTGAGTTCGCAAAAATTTTGAAAAGCTGGATTTTCTTAAAGCCCAACATGATCTAAATACTAGAAACTGTGACAAATTGGTCGTTCTATGTTTCAGACTTAATATAACTACTAACAGTTTTTAAGGTAGTAGTGTTAGGTTTTACAACAAAGTCCCAACGCATATTACGAATTTGTCAGATTGTACTACAGGTTACTACGAATATAAATGTATTAGAATACCTTGAAGGTCTTTATGTTATTAAATTATTTAGCATTACGCATTACTAACGGTATCGTCGTAAAAGCCTTTTTTACTATATTGTCAAATAATGAAAAACAATGTTTTTGTATCGCAAAATTGCGGAGTCATAATCTTTCAAAAGTCACGCAAAAAGTTCGTAACATATACCACGATACAAAATTTGTGAGCAGTCTCAATTTCTCTCATTGATTGATTGCGCCTCTTCGGGGACCGGCAGAACGGATTTGAACATTTTTCAAACCGTCACACAGCGACAATGGCTTCATTGAATGACGCTATCATTGATTGATAGATTTGTTAATTTTACACGCCTTTGTCAGCGTTTGAAGAAACATCGGAGCTTTAATTGTACGCCTTCTGACTTTAATATGGTACTCATATAGCTATCAAAGCAGTTTTGAAGTAAAACTTGGCACATTAGGGGAATATTTACGTTACACGCTATGCTGTATAACACAGTTCTCCCCCACATACATCCTCACATACACACACGTATAGTGGAAGGGTTTTATTTTTATGGGATTGAGTTAGTTTAGTTGAACTTAGTTGGCCGATACGAAGACATATATGAGTTACTGAGGTATACGTGCATAGTATAGCTGTGATGCGTGTCCAAACATAAGACAGACATTTCTAAAATTGACTGATATGTACTTTATTACTCATTCGTAGACACCTACACCATTTTTTTTACAAAAAGTTAAAAGTACAGACACTTTAGGCTTACATTATTATTATATGTATAGTTTTAATACATATATGCCAAAAAAAAAATCACTCCTACGCGTGTACACACTGATACACGGACTGTTACTAAAGTTATAAAGTCATACAGAACCATGTAGTCTCACTTTAAAGAAAATAAAAAGAGAATCCAAACAAAAAATCATAACAATTTCTCACCTACGTTACTTCTTTGCATCGTTTTTTCATTTCCTTTTCGATGCTGTCGCATAGCTCTCGCATTTGCTCGGCACTTGACTTTTTAGGGTTTTAGAATTCCTTTTGAAGCGAGCTTTTACATCTTCTATAATTTCATACATATTTATGATTCATACGAAACATTTTTAATCGTTTTTTTGGAGTTTTCAATTTAATAGCAATTTTTACATATGTTACTGGAATATTTTAATTATTTATTCTAATTAACAGACAAACAGGGTCTGCAGAAACATACGACAGAAGTGAAACTGTTGTAATATAGATAAACATTTTATTAAAGAAATACAACAAGAAACCAACGTCAGACGGTGTTCCTTGGTGGTCAACCAACAAAGTACTAACCCCGCCCGACGTTACTTAATTTTAGTGATCGGAGGAGAATCTGTGTTTTCAGTTAGTTACACGTTACGCAAGTAAAATCAACAGTTTTTTGTTACAATGAAACGTGGAAGCGGTCAGTCAATACCAGTCGGAAGTGGAAAGTAATGTCTATATTAATATTTTGGTAGATAGATACACTACATAGGATGTACAAATCACAAGCGTAGAGCGTAGAGCGAGAGGATATTAATGAAAGTGAAGTTACGGTCTCATTACGTATGTATGTCATTACAAGAGGTTTGCATTTGTTCCACGAGTTCTGATAGATATATTTTTAGTTTATACTAATATTATAAAGAGGTAAAGTTGGTGAGTTTGTGACGTTGTAGGGGGTAATCTCAGAAACTACTCGTCCGATTTGAATAATTCTTTCAGTGTTATATAGCTCATTCATCGAGAATGGTTATAGGCTATATATGATCACTACAAGGCCAATAGGAGCGGAGCAGAGATGAAGAATGTTTCAAAATCGGGATGTTTTTTCCTTTTGAAAACTGATGCGTTTTAGTGTTAGTCTATCTATTCCACGTAAAGTCGCGGGCAGAGGCTAGTTATATATAAATTATTTTATACAGCTAAACAGTTTGTTTGTCTACACGCGCCAACCGCATGTACTACTGGTCCAATTTGAAAAATTCTTCCAATGTTAGATAGCTCATTTATCAAGAAATCACGATAAGACTTTTAGGAGCGGAGCTCTTATGAAGAATATTTTAAAATTAGGGTTGTTTGTCTTTTTGAAAGCTTCCGCTTCATGTTACCCCTAAGGAACTATTCCACGTGGACGAAGTCGCAGGTAGTAGCTAGTTGTTAATATTATTACAATAATTACCTTTACTAAAATACGCTATTATGGAGCTATAGTAACTTTAAAACATTTAAACTGGAAAGTAGATATTATGGATTAAAAATGCCATATTGCATCTCAAAAGGACCTTATTTCTCATAGCTTTTAAGTTTATAATTTTATAATTATATCTCTCGTGAACTGCTGGGATCTATACAACCCCTTGCATCATGTTCACCTTCCCAAGAATTCTCTTATTAAATTGTATTAAAAAGTTTCAAACGTTCGCTTTTTTTTTCGAATTGACTATGCTATTGATCCAGCAAAGTCTTAACAGCTTCACCGGACTACTAAGACGAGCGCTTAAGGCACTCAGCCGATTTTATTTTGGCAACCAGCTCAAGGGTGCATGGCACACCTCGGCTTGGCTGTTGCCTGTTGCATGCAAAATCGCGACCTATCTTAGAATACCTAGCTAACTATTCATATATGTATGAGTGGTTGAAACGTATATATTTATTATCGGAAAATTGAGTTTTTCAGTTCGATAAGGGAAAAAAAAAGTAAACCTTTCCACTTTCATGTGTAAGCGTGTAAGCGTGCACGTGTGTGGGGGAGATCGTGTAGTGTTGTAGCGGTGATGTATATTTGTGTATCACCGTATCGCGCAAGCAACGCACTCAAGGGCTCCCTACCGAGGGATCAAACCTAGGCTTGAGCCGCTGCCGTGGGAGGCCTAATCGGATGTGCGGGAGCGAAATTAACCCCCAGACCACGGCGGCGTGATCTGTGGTTACGCGGGCGTGGGCGTGAACACGCTCTGTTTCGAGGGACAGGCTGGTACTGATCGTTCGCTGACGTGATTGAATCAGGAGGGTCGGTAAAAATGTATCGCGGACGTCTTTTATAACGCGCAACGTTAGGTACGGGTTCATAGTTTGCGGCGGATATTACTAACGGACTGGGAAATCAAACGTTCAAACGTTCGCGTCTGCACGAAATGAACCGTGTATGTAAATTGGTTTACATTTATTAACTGTCCTGACCCTATTTTACTATCCTTTTTTGTTTTATTCTTGTAGGATTACATAAAGAAAGTAATTCCTTATAGTGGTTTGAATTAACACTATTTAATTAAGTAATTTTGTAGGTGGTAGAGTCACGCTGAAGCTATTATTGGTTTCAGCATAAATGGGTCGGCTCGTACGGGATAGTACCACCCTCTCACAGAAAACCGACGTGAAGTAACAGTGCTTACATTGTTGCGTTTCGTTCGGTCCTCCCCTCTCCTCTCCTCTCCTCCCCTTCCCCTCTCCCTTTCTCTCCGTTCCTCCAAACACAGACTGGCAACGCGCGTGCGACTCTTCTGGTGTTGCTAGTGTCTATGGACGGCGGTGATCGCTTAACAACAGGTGACCCGCATATTCGTTTGCCTCCTATATGATATTAAAAAAAAACATTACTTTAAACTGTAAAGTTTCTACTTTAAAAATAATCATCATCTTAAAAACCCATTGACTCTTTTCGTATCTCATCAATAATATTGGCTTTGCGTCATGCGGTCAGGTTGTTTAGTCCACGTAACTAATCTAATATATAATTTGCATATTAATTGCTTACCTCCTAAGGTTATACCATAATAGTAGATAACGTAAAATCTTTCTTAATAAATCCGGTGAAGCTGTTAAGACCTTAATAGGTCGATAGCGTAGTCAGTTCGAAAAAAAATTCTTAATAAAAACCCTACAAAATGCAAAAATATTTTAATTGGGGTAATTGCAAATTAACATATTCAAATAAATAGTCCTTGGAACGACAGAAGTATTATGTACAGATAAGTGCTTGGTGTATGTTTTATTATATACGTTTATTAGCAAATTAGAAACATAAATGTATATTAACCTCTCTTACCTCACATTAAATAGCACCTATTAAATATTCCCAAAACTAATTCTGTTGAAAGACGAAGTTTTGATGATCTCGTTAATTTAAACAACATAGCGTGGACTCTGTGTAAAATTGTTTTGGTGTATAATTAGTGTAATAAGCCTACATAATGATCACCATTATATAAGTTTTAGTATAGTATCTTCATCACACATCTAAACTTATATTTAATCGACGAAGGTATTTATTTACGCCTGGGATTGTCTACGTACAACCACGTCACTGTTAGGAAAAATCATTTTTTAGTTTTACCCCTTTCTTCATGCTTTGAGACTGTTGATTAAATCCAATGTTTTCAGGTACGCCAAGCAAATAAAATTTGGCGCGTTGAACGTTATTTTTCGCAGAAGCTTAATTTATAATTTCGCATAATTATATGCTACGTACGCAAGCAGGTCGTATTGCGCTTGCGCGGCTTACGTCAGAGTATAGAGGCTTTTTTTTTCGAACTCACTACGTTATTGACCCAGCAGCGTCTTAACAGCATCACCGGACTACAAGTAGCGACGCGTAGCTTAGCGGCCTGAGTATAACTATTATTGAAATTTTGTATTAAGCTTGTACAGTCCATCATATGTTAGATTAATTGATAAACTGTTTATAATTATTGTTCGGAGTGTCAATAGATGTGAAAACCAGATCAACGTTAATAATTTCAATTTTACAAATTATTAAATTTATATAATTGGCTATAGTTGATTTAAAAAATCATAAAAAATACAGTTATTCCATTACTTTGAGCTTTCACGTCTATTGACAGTCTTTATGACTGGTGCAACTTTTTTTTATTACATTTAAATACGGCAGCAAGCAATCGATTCCAAACAGAAGTACAAAGTGACTTAAATCAAGTACTCAGTTCTCACGTCGCACCTCTGTAAAATCTAGCAACCCTTCTTGATAAGTACGCTACGGTTATGAATGAGACATCGAAGACGGTTTTCCTTTAGAATTATGACATGGGGGTGTTTCAAACACAAACTGAAAGACACTATTTAAATGACCATAGATAAAACTTAGTGCCGGTATACGCAGGTATGGGAATAGCTTTATACTTTAGTTACACTGTGGTTAATATCAGACACAGTGACGTCATCCGCCCTTCGATATAAAAAAGGAAATTAAAACTGAAGGTTTTAATTAGATAACACAGTATTTATGAACAGTTGTGGTGGCCTAGTGGTTCGTAGGAGGAATAATATTTCGATGTCCGCAGGTTCGAATCCCGGCATGTACCAACGAATTTTTCGGAATTCGCGTACATTTGCTAATTTAAATTGGTAACAGTATCGGCTGACAGTGAAAGAAAACATCGTGAGGAAACCCGAACAAAATCAAAATCAAAAATTCTTTATTCAGTTTAGGCCCTAATAAGGCGCTTATGAACGTCAAAAACTACCACCGGTTCGGAAACAACCTAGCCATCGAGAAGAACCGGCAAGAAACTCGATCGGGTACATTTTTTTTACATACATTTAAATACATCATACAGCTTATAGTGGATGCACAGAGAGGAGTCAATTCCAGACATCACTATCGTTCACATACTGATCCACTCTATAATATCCTTTTGTCACTAACACCCGCTTGGCATGGCGCTTAAATTTGCAGTCCGGCAAATCGGTAACATGTTTTGGGACTTTATTGTAAAACCTAACACTGTTACCTAAGAAACTATTACTGGTTTTACTAAGTCTGAAACATGGGATGACCAGTTTATTACAGTTTCTAGTATTTACATTATGCCAGTCTTTTACTAAATTCAGTTTTTCAAAGTTTTTACGGACATACATTAAATATCATGAATGTATTGGGAGGGTAGAGTTAAGATACCGAATTCCTGGAATTTCGTTTTTAATGATTCGCGAGGTCCCATATTATATATTGCTCGAACTGCCCGTTTTTGTAATAAAAATATGGTGTCTACCTCAGCAGCTGTACCCCATAGCAGAATACCGTAAGACATATCCTATGGAAGTAAGCGAGGTAGACTAACCTAGCAGTGGCAATATCTGTAAGCTGGCGAATTTTCCTTATTGCGAATGCAGCAGAACTTAATCTGCTCGCCATTTTTTTAATGTGAGGGCCCCATTGTAATTTGGAATCTAATGTAATTCCCAAGAACACAGTGTTGTCAACTAACTCTACTAGATTCCCTTCGATCTTGATTCTACTATCAACCTGTCTAACATTGGGTTAAAGTAAATCTTATACATTTCGTTTTATCTGCATTTAACAATAAATTATTCAACGCAAACCAATGACAAATTTCATTTAAAGTATTATTCAGATGCCCAACCTCTGAATCTATCCTTTTCACTTTAAATATTAGAGAAGTATAATCCGCAAAAAGCACCATGTCAGCAGAGTTGTTAACCACTAGCGGTAGATCTTTTATATATATTAAAAATTAAAAACAAGAACGGCCCTAAAATAGACCCCTGTGGTACACCAATTCGCGCAAATGATCCCGCTGAGGCTACACCATGTATGTTTACAGCGATCTTTTAAATAAGAGACTGGAAAGTCGAGAGAAGATCCACAAATACCATAGTGTTTTAATTTAAGAATAAGCGTACTATAGTCAACGCAACCAACACCTTAGATAAATCGCAGAACACACCAATTGCATCCTGCGAATCCTCCCAGGCTCCCAATATATAATTTATGAGCGTTGCACCAGCGTCAGTAGTAGATTTCGATTTTGTGAAACCAAACTGTCGACCATCTAGAAACTTTTGCACTGTAAAATATTCTACCAATTGTTTAAGCATTATCTTTTCAAAAATTTTACTTATTGACGGAAGTACAGAAATAGGTCTATAATTTCCAAGACTACTTCTGCTACGTGATTTAAACAAAGGAACCACTTTGCTTACTTTCATTAGATTAGGGAAGGACCCTTTTAATATACATTGATTAAATATATTAGCCAAATGTGGTGAAATAGTGACGATTAAGGACTGTATTACTATTACCGACATTCACCATATGTTTTCGGTGTGTTTTAAATTTAATTGTTTAAAAGTCCTTATTATTTCACCTTGAGCTTGAGAAATGTTCTTGTAGTACTACTGTATGTGGGAAAAATATAGAACTGTGGATTTCTCAGAGTTTGAAATCACCAATACGTCGTGGGCTGGCGTGATGAGTACGCCCATACCTTCCTTCGGGAAGAGGCCTATGGCCTTGCAGTGGGTCTCTTACAGGTTGATGATATAGTATTTATTGAAAATTACCAAAATAGCTTAGACACTGAAGAACTACTAAATTCAAATTTATAATTTATTACTATCTATTTATTCATAGTAATAAATTAAACACAATCCTATTTCTTGAGTTAAAACAATTATTATGATTAACTCGCTCAACCCTCCGGAACATCTGGCTGTGCGAATTCACATTTCTATAGAATACGCGATATCGCAAACAATAGAGGAAGGTTTAAGTGTAAACGGTTGGGAGAACCTTTAAAATAATAACTATACGGGCCTAAACAAAGTTCAAACGAAATTATTTCATTTCATTCATTAATCATTTAGTATATATAGAGCAAGGCAAAAAGGTTTTTGTTAATCCTTTTCATTGAGGTAGTTAGTTTTCTGAGCTTTAAAGATAAAAAAGTCGAGGCAGTCATAAGGACTACCAATAGAAGTAAAAACTCAAAAGACTGAAATAAATGTGTTCTCCTTTAAATTTTCACATTGATTATAGCGTGAATGGCAATATTTAAATTTTAGAATTTGTTTATCGGAGTTATTAACATTAGTGTGGTTTTCATATATATTAGCACACGGACCAAAATTATATACATTTTTATAAAGTCTATTAATCAATCCAACGTATGATGAACTGCAAAATATCAATTAATTACATGTTACACAGGCTCTTATACTAAGCGTCATTAGTCTGTAACAATACGGCTGTTCATGCTTATGTATGTCATGACGCGATATTATAAATTTATCTTCTGCTAAAAATACTGATCAACGCGCCTAAAGAAGTTTTCACTTCAAAAATGTCATGGCTTATTATTAAAAGCAAATAAGTCTCAGCAGTAATGTGTTCTGACATTACATCGATAGGCGTGTTGAATTCTTACAATGAGACTGAACTTTCAGCAAAAGGAAGTATTGTGATAAAACCACACCATGGTGAGTTTTTGTTGACCCTCTTACTAGCCACCGCTTCTCAGTTGAAAATCTATCGCCAAGCATCAGTAAGCATGCTTTGGCAGCTACACTAATTTTCTCTAGGGGATTTCTTCGTAATTTAACATGTATTTTGATAGTTAGATTGATGGAAACAACATAAAAATATCATTTTTTGTATTTTTTTTATTTTTTTAAAACGATTTTGGATAATTTTAAGTGTTATCAATTTTGAAACGATGACTTCTCGTGTACAAAGTTTTATTATAATCTGTTTTTGAGTTCAATTCAGATATAGAGGTAAAGAGAGATATTGGACTTCATAAAAGATGACTGGACTTCATAAATGTTACTATTCGCTTATTTTGTATAGTGTAATATGGTAAAACAATTATTTTTAATATGGAAATGAAACGATTAATATCGCGGACAGCCAGCCAAACTAACACCATTTAGTAATTACAATGATAGTTATATTAGAATTACACGATACACGTTTTTGTTTACAAAGATGTTGGCGCCGGCATGAACGGATGCGGCAAAAAACATGGGGTTCACCTTCACACCGATGGGATATAAAAAAAATGTATCGGTGTGCCTATCTTACTACCAGCGGGAAGAGATTAGGACCTGCAACGTGGAAACATGTAGGCGTTTGTGTGTAGAAAAATATATCCTGTCACCATTCCACATCTGGAAGGGTCCAATGCGGCTCACATGTGGAATGGGCAATACATACATGGGACGCTGAATGTGAGATCGTAGGGACGAGGCACATTGACAAGGAGTGCGGACGGACTCATTAAAAATAGTTCACAATATAATTCGGAATATATAGCTGGAGAATGAAAACACGGAGGAAATACGAGCAAATCTATGGGCAACAAGTCTACAAGCATCGAGTCTCCAGCTCACCGAGCTAGTAGTCGTTGAGCCATAAAAGATACATTGTTTTATACAAGCTGTATTAAATAAAAGAACAAATTGTGAATACAGCTGTCTTAAAAATACCTCAATTTGTTTGCAACAGTATAATAAGATAATACAAATTTCTATTAAAGCAGTCTGTGTGGGAGTTACTAAAAAGCCTGTGTCACAAATTCTATATTTTTATTGGTGTTTTACGCTAAGCTAGCCCTATAACATTTAACACATAAAACAATACCATGAACTGACTAACCAACAAATTTATTAGTTTGTTGTACATCCCGGTGTTATATAGTCATTGGAAATTATTACAAAACCGCGCGTCGAGTTACGACAGCTATAAATCGAGCTCGTAAAACATATCCAGGACCTAGATAGATTGGAATTAATTATGTAAGAGCCGATTACTCTAGTCTCATACATATTTTATTAACTTGTTTTATAGCTCGTGGGCATTGTCTTAAGGTTTGCCGGGACCATAAAGTTATGAACCGCGATTTGAGCGCTTTGCTAAGTATGAATATATTAAACACTATACACTCTTGGTTTTAGTTACTCTGTTTCTTATCTTTTTTTTTCACTATATTTTTGGCATTTTTGGCAATCAATCTCTCAGATTATTACTGCCATTGTCGCGTAGTCAATAATATTACAAGCGTCGTGCGATCATTTCAATATTAAGCGTCGTATGAGTCAATAATCTAAGAAGATGGTGGATACCTTGTTGGAACCTTTCTGGGAGTTTTTGTGGCATCTCAGAATTTCATGCTTCCTGGTATTATTTTCTATTTACTTCACTAATGCACAATAAACTAACTATATTACGCAAAACACCACCAAATTTACAAGATATAGAGTCAAATAACATAAGATTACGAATAAATATAAAACACACTACATGACAGATTAAAATCCCGCCAAAAACTCCATTTCTTATCTTGGGCTCTAAAGTCAAAGGTCAACCTTATCCTGGTCCACTATTCCTCTCGAGACCGGTTTATTTCTGATATTCTATACCTACGACACAGCTTAATTGTTTTAAACTATTGGTATCAATCTGTTTATATTTATCAGGTTTCAAAGTATCTTAGTTAGCCTGCTTTTTTCCATCCTTGCCTGTCAATCATAGAAGCACTACAAAGGATTAAGGAAACTTTGAAAAAAAAAATTATGTATTTATTACTTTTAATGTTTTGAAATGAAATTTTTCACAACACAATTAATTACAATTTATTAGTTAGTAGACTATAAAAAGAACTATTTAGAAAAATATGAGAATGACATTTTTAATTGTGGCTTATATTAATTCTTATAATTATAATATTTCTTACATATCCACAGAGAGATTAATTTATATTAAACAAATAAAAATTGTAAATTAGAAACAAGATATTTGTTGTACATTGGGTCAAATTTATTTTACTATTCAATGAATATTTGTTTTATATCAAAAATTAATCTAATAAATACGGAAACATTAATAAAATCATTCGGAACTACGTATAAGTCAAAGAAGTTTCTCTTCCTACGACGCGTTTACACAAAATACATTGTTAAGATAATAAGCAACGTAGGAGAAGTCGCGGGTATCAGCTTGTACACATAAGTATATAATATTAAGCGAAATATTAATTCTCCTATCCCTAAAGTTGGACCAAATTATACATTATTTTCATGAAGATCAGTGGAATAGTTTCATATATATATAACAGATGGCGCCACGTTATCATTTTGAATATAGTCACTACACTATAAATCAAAATCCTGTGCCACGTTTGTTTGTTCCCGATAAGCTCAAAGATTACTGAACGGATTTTCATGCGGCTTTCAACAGTAGACAAAATAATTGACGAGGAAAGTTTACAATCAGGCTGAAACAACGTCCACCAGGCACGCTAATTTATCATAATTTTAATTCAGCATGTAATAATTGAACCACAGTAATGCGTGGCCGGGTCAAATAGATAAAATGTCAAGGATATTCGACGATCACTGTCGCGTAACAAACCAAATATTGTTGTCAAACGGAATCCACTACATAATATCAAAAGGGAACTTTACTTTTGTGAAAATATTTTTTTCTCCGTCTCCGCATCGTCCTTCGCAAATTGTATAAATGAATTGGTTACAAAAGGACGATAAGTGCTACAAAGTAAGGTTTTTTGTTACAAATACGTAAATACCTTTTTTATTCTATATCAATTCGTTTGTTTCTGCGACCTTTTATTATTATTAACAGTCCTGCAGTGGTCAAATTCGACCATAGTAAGTGCTATAAAGATTTTCCTTCACGTCTCAATGTATAAATAATATTATCTATGTTTTTTTCATTCTATTTTTTATAAAGAGACTATTAATTACAGACATAGGTATGGATGGTAAATTATGACGAATTAGATTTGTTAGTGTAAAAAATTAAAAATTAGCAACGAACTGCTTCCAAATAGGTCGTCAATAACTACTCAAAAAAACAAAATAAGGCCGTCATAACGACTGTCGATAGAAGCGAAAACTCAAAACGCGGGAATAACCATATATATTTTTTAATTTCTTTATTGAGTACAGTGTGAATTATTTAAATTTCAAGGAAATTATTAACATTAGTGTGGTTTTCACATGTATTGTCACTCAGAGCAATGATTATATTACATTTTAATATTATCTGTTAATTGACATATGGTGGGTTGCACAATCTCAATACAGAATATCAATATTAGATACATGTACATAGGCCTCTGTATTACATATCACTATTCTAACGCAAGCTGCGCAAGCACAATACGGACGGTCGCGCTTACTAGCATGTCATCACGCAAAATTATAAGTTTATCTCCTGCCAAAAGTAGCGTTAAAAGCCTAAAAAAATCATTTAAAAAACAAACAAAAAATTAATTAACAAATATGGAAGCTACCTACTGGAAAGTTTTATCTTCGTCATATATAGGTTGCAATCAACGCGCACTAAGTCAGACGCCATTGCTAGTGTATAATTATAAATCACGCGATATAAAATCGCTGAACATAGCTTGTTATCGAAGTCTCGTAGCGTAAAATGTAGCCGAGTATAATCTGTGCCCGTGACACGTCAATTACGCCGTGATGGATGACGCAACGAGCCGAATCGTTCCTAGTGTAACTAATTGTATAATACTAAATACTAATATACCTATGGAGTGGATACGTCTAATTACCTAATTGATACCTTTACATCCTGCCACTTGGTTTTTTTCTTACTTTATTAATTTTCATCCTTGTTTTATTTAAGACTGGTAGTTTACAAAATTTCAAAACAATTTCTATTAAGTAAGCTTAGATAAAAAAATTATACTAATATTATAAAGAGGTAAAGTTTGCGAGTTTGTGACGTTGTAGGGGTAATCTCAGGGACTACTGGTCCGATTTTAATAATTCTTTCAGTGTTATATAGCTCATTCATCGAGAATGGTTATAGGCTATATATTATCACGCTAAGATCAATAGGAGTGGAGCACAGATGAAAAATGTTTCAAAATCGGGATGTTTTCTCCTTTTGAGAACTGCTGCGTGTTAGTGTTAGTGTATCTATTCCACGCAAACGAAGTCGTGGGCAGAAACTAGTTCCTTATAAAGTAAGACCGTTGTCCACAGTTCATCCATACATTTTAGTCACTGACTTCATTAGTATCCTTTTAGAAAAATAGTTATTATTAAAAAGGTTCTCATTTCGAAAACAATAGAAATATATTCACGGAGTACATACTATCGTCTTTGAATTAGTTAAATATAGAGTATTCCAATACTCGACCTGCATTTCCTGCTTTAGAAAATCATAACCCAGCTTTGCTCTTTGAATAAACTATATATATATTACAACATTAAAAAATAAATCGTATTGCTTCAGTTTTGTATGAATTTTAAGTGTTTTTAGAATGGTCGAATAACAACTGTCCTATATTGCATTCTAAAACAAAAACTATAAGTAGTAACATATTAGGATATCTACATTTATTGAAAACTAGTCTCTGCCCGCGACTTTGTTTGCGTGGAATAGATACACTAACACGCAGCAGTTCTCAAAAGAAAAAAAACATCCCGATTTTGAAACATTTTTCATCTGTGCTCCGCTCCTATTGATCTTAGCGTGATGATATATAGTCTATAACCATTCTCGATAAATGAGCTATATAACACTGAAAGAATTATTCAAATCGGACCAGTAGTTCCTGAGATTACCCCCTACAACGTCACAAACTCACAAACTTTACCTCTTTATAATATTTATTTATTTCCGAGGAATCTACAGCTCTACATTCTTAAAAAAATAAATACAAGTATAATGATAGTTTTGCCACAATGATTTCCGTATATAAATACAAATGTTTTAATATAGCTAACCCAAACATTTATAACATAAAATATGAACTAATTAATCAATCACTTATTTTCCATATCAATTAAACACGATTGCAATAAACATTTAAAATAAAATAAACACAACTACTGATAATAACTATTAATAATGAAATAACAATCCTGTAAAATACAAAGTATACAATAATTCTGCTACTGTCGTACCAAAAGCAAATGATATGTTATGTGTCCGGTGAAGCTGTTAAGACCTTGCTGGGTCAATAGCGTAGTCATTTCGAAAAAAATGTTATGTGTTATGTGTATTTGTATTAATGTTAGTATATATTGATAAATAAATGAAATACATATATGCATACATGTTGCATCTGTAGTTGTTAACTCGAATGGTTAGTTAGTTCAATTCAATTAGTTAAATTGCATGCAAGGCAACAGCCCAAGCCAGTATGTCCACTTTGGTACACTTGCGTTAGTTATCATATCGGCTGAGTGTTTCTGCGTTCATCATGAAACCCGTTTAAACTCTCAAAGCCAGTTCAGATATACAGCTTTAGTTGGTTTGAAAAAAGAAACTATAGTACCGAAAAATGATACTATCCCTTGTAGCAAGCATAGTAGAATTTTAAAATTAAACTATTATCTTATTTATTCTCATTATTTAGAAAAACTTACTTTTTGCGCCTTCTCAAGCAACATATGTCAGCTTGTATAAAATGAAAATACGTGTATCGTCTCGTGATATGCGACTATTCTGTTTAACAATCGACTGTTAATTGGAAAAAAAATTGCTCTTTCTTATAATTCGTTCATTCACGTTGATGTCACGTTCTTAGTGTTGCCGTTTGGATCATAAGTGTAAACATTTACAGTAATACTACGTAAACAACATAACAATGACATATTTAAGGGTTAATTACACTTATAGAAATAAGAAAAAAAGGGTAGATATAAATAAGCAAAAAAAAAAACAAACATGATGGCTAGAAACATAAAGTAAGATTTACCTAATAAGAGAAGTCTCGTGTGGATACCCTAGTGTGAAATAAATCTACATTAGTGAATAAAAAATTAAAATATTGACATGCCCGGATCAGAGAAGCATTTTGTCTATTTTTTTTCCCTCAAACTCTTGGTCCGTACCTATTTTCTGATATCGTAAATGTTGTTGGTCTCGTTAAAAATCATTTAAACTCTGAGCAGCTATTCTTATTATTTTACGTGACTATTGAATATTATACGTTTGCTATGTTACGTTGTTAACATGAACACTTTCTTTTATCTTATCTTCATGGTATGTTATTGTGCTTGTTTCCTTTATAGCGGCTTCATTTTTATCATTTATTGCCATTATTCAGTATACTAGACACAAGGATGGATACTAAATATGGTTAATAGTGTTAAATATATAAATGTAAGTAATATTTCTATTTCTCGGTATGTTGCCCTATCGATATTTATACTATGTTCAGAATAGTTTATATTACTGCCGCATCGGGTATAACTATCCCACCCCGCTTAATGATTGGCTATAAACATACGCTAAAATTAATGTAAACTAGCGCCCGATTTCAATTACTCCATTAATAATCTGATAAAATTGATCAAACACAATTGATTACGGTTTGCGATTTAATTGAAATGAATTTATTGAGCGTAGACCAGTCATTTCCGATCGTTTGAACAGTTGAGTCGTTCAGAACAATGGAATCGAAAATCATTAGAGATTAGCGATTGATGTGTATTATAATTATTTGTCCAATACGAGTATGAGATATTTATTTATAAAATTAGTTGCAAATTATTTAATGCTTTTTATATGTGAGAAATGTGTTTATATATACTATTGTTAGAAGTAAGAATATATATTTTATCTGTCGCCACCTCCCGCAACGAGCGTAGATAAATCGTGGAGTGGCATGATGTTGAGTAATTTCGACTCAGTCCCTTAGAGCTCGCTTAAAAACCCCGGTGAAGAGCCGTCAGGCTAACAGCGGGGATAGTATTATTTAAATTTATACAATTCGGTAGATGTGCCCGATTCAGTATTTGGAAAAATCAAAGATACTTTGTTAAAATAATACCCTCAGGAAGCACTTTTGATCATTAAACTTTCCCACCAATTCACAACCCAGTTATTAAGAAGAACCGATATCTTGATTTGGTTTATCTATTTGTTGTGTATAATTTTAAATAAAGGCTTTCATAAACATTTTTAGCAGATGCACAGAGAGCGTTTTGATTACCAAAAAATCCTGTCGTTCACATAATGATCTATCCTATAATAATCTTTTAATATCCAAACTTGCTTAATTTCGTGCAACAATATTTAAGCGTTGTATATATCTCATATATAAAGATCTCTTGTCACGATCTTTGTGGTTGAATTCCTCCGAAAGAGCTGGACCGTTTTTTATTTAATTTTAAATATATATTTGGTATGTATAAGGATAGATCGTAAAGAATATTTTATACTTTTAGGTGATTAGGGTGTTCCTATCCAGAATTTTATGACAATTTATCTTTCTCGTATTTTGATTTATTTGCCATTAAAACTATTTATAACCTTAAGTCTTAATCCTTGTAACCCAACCCTACCATTGTTATTTACCTTTTTTGTATTTTTAACTAAACAATAACCAAGTTGATCAACGGTAGCGGTTCGTATTTGAAACAAAACAAAATTATTGTCGTTGCTAAATAATAAATGGCGTACATCCTCCTCCTTGAAATTTCTTTCACACATGCAAAAATCATTCAATAAACCAACTAGATATGTACTTGAGTGAGTCCCTTAATTGTTAGTTTGGTTTCAGAATTGGAAACTGTAAGAGTCGCTGTAATCGGGTTCTACGTTTTTTGAGTTTGGAAATATAATTGGAACTGGTAGGTAATCGATTTCACGCAAACGAAGTTGCGCGGGTTAGCTAGTATATAATAAAATATGAACAGAGAACGCTTACTTGGGATTCGAAATTTTCAAACGTCGATACCGGAGGGTCGGAAGTCATTAACGCTTTTGTTACAAGCGACTATTTTCGTATCTGCTCAAACGTGACAGTTAAACGGAGACGTTTTGGGAATACTAGATCGTTCCATATTTATATAAAAATGTGGCTCTACTATGGTCGATGGGAAAAACTATATAGAGTACTGTAATCCAACTTCACGATAAAAAATAATTAACTCTGCTCTCTCAATACATTTTTAATAATCTAATGTGTGCCTGCAAAAACTTAGATAAGCTGAATTTAATAAAAACAAATATATTGGTCATTCCATGTTTCAGGCTCACTAAGGCCAGTAACTGTTTTGTAAGCAATAGTCTTAGGTTTTATAACAAAGTCCCAAAACACATTAGTTTGCTGGATAGTGAGTTGAATCACCATCTCAAGCGGCTTTCAGGCGGTTTTATAGGGTGGATCAATATGTGAACGACGGTAACGAAAACAAATGATACCAATCTCTGTACATCCACCAAAAATGATTGTAACTATCTATATTTATAAAAAATATGTATCATTAAAGATAAATCAGATCGAGTTTCTTGCCGGGTCTTTTTTTCTCTCGTATATAAGTCGAGTGGTCAGTAAAATTACAATAACTTTTGATAGACCCAACCGATTTTAATAAAACAATGTTAAAAATGTTAACAATGTTAAAAATGTTAAAAATGTAAAATGTTACTTGAAGATATGTTTATGATACTGTTGGAAAGATTTTATCGTGAACGCAGTACTTTATTAGGCATGCATGTTCGACCAAACATATAGATAGACATTTCTAAAAATGACTCTAATGTTTTTATTACTAATTGCTAGACACCTACCTGCAGCATTTTTCTTACAAAAATGTAAAAATACAGACACGTTAGATTTACGCTCTTATTATAAATTAAATTTACTTGGAATCAACATATTCATGGCTTTATACAACATGTAATAGGTTAGGATAGTATTTTAGAGGCGGAGGAATTTGGCGTATTCGAGTCCGTCGATGTATGTGTTATTCCCAGTTCAAACCGAAATAACGGGTTCTCAATTTAATTGAATACCTTCCTTTGTTATATGTAGCAGATTTACAAATAATTACATTTATATATGTCGTACATAATATTAATGAATGTTAGACACTTGATGGACGAATCAACTATTATGGAAATCTGCCAAATTATCACTATTTAAACAGTTCAAGAACATAAATAAGTAGTAGTAATTCTTAAACCATTTAACATCCACCTTTCATTGATTTTAAAACGAGTTTTAGACCGAACACAGTTGAATGATAGTATATTTAGATAAAACAACGAACGATGTTGCCTGGAATTCCTACAATTTGTCTAAGATTTTAATAAAATAAAAAATTGCGACAGTGGTAGGGCATTGTCACTGACCATTTTAGTAGCTCACATCCTTAAGTTGAACATTACCTGAGAAGCAATCATTGACTTCTTCTTAATCTTATCCCACCTAAGCAGGGTCGGCACAAGATGCTTTCTTTTTCCACTCTATTGTCAGATGTCATATTAGTATTCACACCATACACATATCTATATGACACAGTAGATTCATACGTTTTTCGGTCTTCCCTTACCCCTTTTTTTTTAACGTGGGGAAACCCTTATGGATATCCACCCTCCCGGGGGACAGGGTGGGCTATGTCCGACTGGCACGGACTAAAACCCTACGGTGAACGTCTTCCGCTATAGTTGGGGCGGTACGAGATCTCTATAGACTTCATCGTGCCGCCCCAGCGGTTGGCCCAGCAGCAGAAGTGCCGCCGCCGGGCCTCGTCTTATAAGGAGACAGCCGGGTACACACCGGCCGTCTTCTTCGTCCGCCGGACCTGTGCAATGGGAAGGCACCCCTACTCCTACCCCTACCCACCTTAATTCTCAAGACTTTTCCAGTTACATGATTTTCATCTCGTTTCATATCATGTATTTAGCTTACTAACTCATTAGTCCTCAACTTTCTGTCACTGGTGCTATTTTCACACCACACATCCATATTAACATTCACATCTCTGTCACATGTAATCTTTTCTCAACCGTCTCTTTTTTGGTACAGCATTTGGATGCATATAATATGAGTGGTCTTATTATAGTTTTAGCCACTTTCTCCTTGAGTTTCGACAACCCTTGCTAGGAACAAACTACATCAGATACCTTTCACTAATGAATCCATTCCGCATTTATGCATGCAGTTATCGTCGTATTACGTTGACTATAGTTAAGAGCCATTCCTATTTCTAAGTATTTTACAATTTTTGTCTACATGGAAATTAAATATCTGGGCAATTCTATCAATTATATTAAAACTCTTCGTCTACCAGACTAGCAATATTTTTTAGGCTAAATTACGGCTAGTATACATTACAAAACATAAACATCTATGAAATGGGAAAATAACTTTTATTGCAGCAATAGGCACTTAATTTAACAAACCTTAAAAAAGCTTCCAAAAACTATATACTAACAAATAAAAATATTTTCATTTTATAGTATAATAACATATTAGTGGCATAGTATCGCTACGAACAGCAAACAACTCAACATAAACTGGCTGCCATCATTATGGATTGCTCCAGCGTTAATTGTCATTTACAGTGAAATAGGCTTACATAAAATAGTAAAATATTTAAAGCGGCATGCGTTATAAATTAATGTAAAGAGACGGCTAAGGCTTACGCGCCTGAATAATGTATAAATTTTATCCACTTTTAATACCTTGTAGGATATATCATCTCTTACATATTTGTATACATTGACATTTAGGATGAAAATATTAACATACTTGGGGAAAAGACGAATGGACCTTAAGTTTTATTATGAGAATACAGTAGACTTCCACTAATCCTGCACTTCAGAAGTACGATACGTCCAGTAAACCAGAATTCTCAGATTATACTTTCACAATCCCTCCCTACTTTCGTATCAGTATAACCTCCAATAATTCTATACATTTTTTCTATACAATCCAATATTCCAAACATTCCCATAATGTGACACCCCATGGTTTACAAATTGCTGCATTTGGAGACTCTGTTGTATATCAATTATAAGTAGGTGATAGGCTTTTAAACAGAAGCATCAGGTGGACATTGGAAAATATACTAATTCCAATTTATGATTCCATCGCGATGTGTTCTTTAGTTCAAAGTTCAAACTCAATGCATCATTTAGATTCTCAGGCAATATTTAGGTTGTATGTTTTAAAATTAGTTGGATTTAGCAGATAAAATTCATTACTAACGATGAACACCTGTAAAACGAACGTTAAATTCCGTAACGCTACGCGTATTTATATGAATAATTCAGCACAGAAAGGTAAAAGGTCGTTTTTATAACAAGTTCAGACGGGAGTAATCTCTGAGAACCTTGACGTATGATAGATAGAAAGCTTCTTTGAAAACGTCAAGTATTACAAATATCTAGCTGGGTCAGGATTTTATATTAAAATGCTGATATTTTGGAAATTCTACTCAAGTAATACAAAGTTTGAAGTCGAAAAGCTATTGTAAAGATCCTAGTACTGGAGGTAACCTAACTGCAAAACGAGTATATACTAAATTGTGAAGTTGTAGTCACAAAGTAATGATAATGAACCATCTATTGAAGATCGAAGAACCGTTGCGATGAGTGACTTACATGCTATAAAAATAGAACTATTGATCAGAGTAGTACATATTAATATAGATGGGACGCTAAAGTTGAAAGATTATATTTCTTTGTGAAGCGACCACGGGTTAGCTTGAAAAATGAGATTGAATTTCGAGCTACCAGAACACGGATTAATTTTTGACAGGTATTCAACCCGAGAGTGGTATTTTTTGTGTAGGCAGCAAGGTATAAAGTACATAACTATAGGCTTCAAAATTGCTATAGAGTTTATGTATTTTATGATAGTCTTGTGTTATTTGGTTCTATATTTTGTAATATTGATGGTGTTTCACGTGATATAGTTTGGTTATTGTGCAGAAGTAAGTTGGATAGGAAATAATACCAAGAAGTATGAATTCTGAGATGTCACAAAAACTTTATGTAAAGCTCTAACAAGAAACCACTATCTTGTAGTATTAATAATCTAGTAGATTGGTTGCCAAAATAAAACTCAAAAAAGATCCTATTTTAAAAACAACTCATATATAGCAAGTTTCGAAATGGCTCTGTTCATGATATATGCTGGTGGTGTTGTGGGAATTACTACCTTATATAAAATGTCTCCTATGTAGACAGAATAAAATAAGTCATGGGGAAAATAATATTTTTAATTCGTAAATATAGGAATAGGTAAATTTTGTGGTTTTTATCTACTGTAATTATATTGAATGGGATAAATATTTTATTTATTTATCGACATTGGTAAATACTTCTACCATTCAAAAACTATAAATAAAAAGTATACACGTAGTTGAACATGATATCCAATTTTGTAATTTTTTCTTTTTGCATAGAATACAAGTTTTTACTCCGCATTTTACTGTGAACTAAATAACAAGTCTAATTTAAAACTCAATCTGTTCGCCCGCTTGTAATTGCCTTTGCTCATGATCACAGTGGAAAACAAATTTCTGGAATGTAATTAGACTGCAGCAAAATGCGCTTAAGACGTAGGGCGTTCATGATTTGAAATATTGAGTATGTTTTATTATTGTAACGAATCTAATTAATGTGATTTAATAAACATATGAATACAACATTGTGTAGTTTTATAAAACCATGAAGCAAGTAAAACTTATTTTCGAATCGTGGGTATTAAACTAAAAATTATTCCATTTAGGGTATTCAAATCGAGTTTTCAACCTTAATACTTGAAAAATGGGAATGATTACAAGAAATCAATAATAGATTTTGTAGGTGGTAGAGCCACGCTGAAGCTATTATCGGTTACAACATGAATGGGTCGGCTCGTCCGGAGTAGCACCACCCTCTCACAGGAAACCGACGTGAAGTAACAGTGCTTGCATTTGATTGAGATTGAGATTGGGACCCATCTCCACTCCTCTAACCGCTCTCCCTTTCTCTCCATTCCCCCAAACACAGGCTGGCAACGCACTTGCGACTCCTCTGGGGTTGCTAGTGTCTATGGACGGCGCTGATTGCTTAGCAACAGGTGACCCGCATGATCGTTTACCTCCTATATGATATATAAAAAAAAAAAACAAGATATCCAACTGTACATTTTTAATTTGAATCTGCGTATTAGTGTACGGAATACCTAATAAATAAAATCATTAAAATGATACACATATTGACCTTGGATGCTCTGCTGAGCTCCTTTCACTTTGCCTCTACTTCGCGGCCGGCTGTAATGGAACATGCGATAGATGGAGGAAAAATTTTAGGCTATGGAAAAATATCTCATTTAAAATACTATAACATGGTTCCTTAATGCAAAATTCACAACAAAAATAAAACCAATATTAAGTTAATGAGTTTCGTATTAAGTGATATGAATTATTAGGGTTTAAAATTTGGGTCTAAAGTAATACGTCTTATTTAAATTAAATCAAATCACGTTTATTGAATTATTTAATTTTCACCAAACAGTTGCAAATGAAACACAAGTATCATTTATTAAAGAAACAATAAATATAACCTGATTCCGTACATTTGGAAGAGCGAAAGAATGAAAAACACTTCACTAAGCCACACAATTCGGCGTCTTACATCTCGTTGGACATTTTAATTAGCTTCCGTTTCAACACTCGTCGACGTAATAACAGAGTTCATGTTATAATAAAATGTGACGTATAATTATTGTGGTGTTGGCATTACACTTTATTTCGAATCCTAGTGGCGGATAATATTATTACCTCCAGTGGTCTTCGACGAGGATAATGGAAATGAATGGTAGTTAAGCTCTTTATTTTTTATGCGAATTTACGTCAAATATTACTTACTTCTATGTTTTGTTTTATATTTTTTGTTGTTTATAGGTACTTACTTAACAATTTCTTAATAATTATTGCGTAACTGTTTTGTCAAGTTTTGTATGCAAAATTGTTATAATTTGGGAAACAAAAAAAAAGAATTGTATATTTTAATTTGTTCTTCCTCCATTTTAGAATGCCTGCGTAAAACAAAATGCACGATCGAGTGAATCAAAATCGTCTGTATGTATTAGGTCCATTTAATTGTCTACTTTTCTTTCGTACTTAAATCACGTCGTCATAAAAATTACAATTCAGCTTTCTGCTTTTATCCACAATGGGGTTATAGGGGGTCCAAAATCACCTGAATTTTTCGAGAAAAGAATAGTATGGTTGTGCTACTGTTTTGCTCGAATTGGTAGGGGCACTGCGGTGCTTCTAGAACTCTGTTGCGCTTCAGAATAATGCCCTTATCGCTGTGCCAGTGTTAAAATTATTTAAAAAGTGCACCTAAACTGTGAGATTAAAGAAAAGAAAGTGAATCAAGACAGGCGAGGATCAAGTAAGTCCAAGTATCCTACTATCTCTGACCCTTGTTAAGCTTAAACAGGATATATCTGTAGTAACCTGTGTTAATAGAAATTAAATATCGTATTTAATGCATAGTAGTATTGTACCATAGTTCAAATGTTTACGATTTATGTCCAGTTGGACTAATTGAAGTAAATTTAGAAATCTGAAGAATTATAAAAAGCAAGTTTCAAGCATTTTGAATAACAATATGAAAGTTTTAGTTATTATTAGCTAGTACGAATAGTTAGTTGATAGCGTATTTAAATACCGCGTCGATCATCACAGGTTCGAGTGTTAGAACCGGTGTCAAAGCTTTTTTTATATCAAACGAAGCAAACGAATAGGTGGTTCACCTGATGTTAGTGATCACGATCGTTGTACTCCGGTGAAGCTGTTAAGACCTTGCTAGGTCAATAGCGTAGTCAATTCGAGAAAAAAAAAAGATTAAAATCGTCCATAGATACTAGCAACACTAGGGAAGTCACATGTGCATTATCAGCCTGTGTATGGGGAAGGGAAGAAGGGTAAGGAAACAACACAAGCACCGTTATTTCACATCGGTTTTCTGTGGTTTGAGTGGTATTAACACGGGCGAGTCGACCCATTTATGCTGAAATCAGTTATTTCTAGCTTCAGCGTGGCTCTATCACCTAACCATCTACCACCTTTCGTTGAAGGAAAACATCGTGGTGAACCCATAGCATTTTGGTATGGCTTTTTCTAAATCCTAGCCAGCTACCAATTCAAAACCTATTACCAACACTTTTTGGTCTTTTCCGGTGGCTTTACTTGTGAATAATTTCTACTTTAAATTTAGCGTATCTGTCATCTGAGTCTATATCATCTTTTAAAATCAAATAAGGTTTTGATGAAACGATAAAACCTAGAAATAAAAAAAAAAACGTTAAAATACAAACGCAGCAGTATTTTGTAAAAAAATGATCTTTTGTAAAACAAAGAAAATTGGCAACCGTAAACAACATTCTTATGGCACCACTTACAAGAGTAATCTCTAGCATTAAAACAGAACTCGTAAATTTTCTCAAACTTATGACACTGTGGTACAGTGAATCAAGAAAGTTGGCAACGAGTACAATAGTTAAAACAAGTTGAGATTCTCGTTAACTGAAATCTTCAGAGAGTTAAACTCGATCTGAGCACATAGGTACCTGTCTAACATAACAAGATAGAACAGAAGTTAGTAGTGTTCAGTTTACTAGGAAATAAATAGTTGACGTCACTAGATTGTTGAATAAATATTTGCTTTTACATCAAATATCTTATGTAAATCTAGCGTATATGTACTATTAGATTTTTTTGAAATAAATTGTTGCAGGTGTCACTTAAGTAATGAAACCATTCAATCGTTTTAGAAACGTCTGTCTGTTTGTATGAATATGCATCACTGGTACTACGTTTATATTAAAACCTAAGGGGGTGTAAGGGGTCTCGAATAATATCTTAAGACTTGAGACACCCAAGCCAACCTCACCTGCACGTGGTGCACCCTGCTGAATAACGAACGAAGCAATGGCGAAAGCGGGGTGTTAGGGTTTTACAGCCCGACTGGGTCGCAACCACTATGCATATAGCGAAAAAGCCCGTCATAGTGACTCGCTTCTGCGCGTCGCGTTTCGGGATCAGCCTGTGCGTATCCAGTACTGGGTGACTTTCGTCATTATGGTCAGCATGACAGCGGCGACCGACGATGGATAATCTGTCTCTCGGTGGTTACTGATGTTTTTGGATTGTACTATGCTTAACATCAGGTATAGTGCAGTCACTATGTAGTGCTTTGATAAAAAAAACCATAAAGCATATCCTCGAGTAACATTTAGTCTTAGTTTCATCAAAATCGGCTCACTCTATCAAAAGTTATTGGAACTATGAGGGAGAAAAGTAGATAAGTAAACTGGCTTATTACTTTCGAATGATTTTAATAGTCACTATTTTTTCACACTAGATCGCACCCAGATATCCAGAGAAGTTGGGTGCACAGCTACTATTGTAATAATGCTAGCGTATATATAAATATCATTAACTGAGAAGCGTACTTGTGATCAAAACATGGTAACACATTAATCATTCAAATAAGACTTACTCTCTAATCCTAACTGAATAACTAATTCGTTCAATAGGTCTTGATTATCAAATGTTTATTTTGTGCTTGGGCGGGCATAACTTTTTAAATGTTTTTATGAAATCACAATACAAGTAAATCTTTTTTGCGCTCGTAGGCATTTTACCAATAATTTTTTGGAAAAATATTCAGTTTAGGGTATTAAAATTACGTTTTTAATCTTAACTTGCTTATTGGAAAATGCAAATGATAATAAAAATCAATAGTAAACAAGATATTCAACTATAAATTTGACTTACAATCTACGCATTTATAGTACGGAACACATAGTAAATGCAAACATTCAGAATGAGAGGTGCATGTTAAAACCCGAGTACAATATTAATTTAAATCGTTGAATCGCTTTGAGTTGAGCCATGGTCGCCGCCATATTAGCGTTGGCTGCTCTGCTTAGCGCCTTCCACTTTACGTTAACTCCGCGGCCGGTTGGATAGATAGACGAAAAAATTTGAGAAGACGGATAAAAAGTTTCATTTGTGTAATCTACCATCATGCTTTGTCTTTATCCCAGTTTTTTTGCGACCATATTCAAGGTTATAATTAATGAGTATGTAAAAAATAATACTTTCATAGAAATTGAAGGTCTACATAGAATAAGAAATGTGTGCGTGATTCACAGACGATGTCACCGCCGTGTTAGAGAATCCATCCGAGTATAAATTCTTATCACGTTGGAAGTGTGGGCGTCACTCATAAACCAGACTACGTAGTATTAGTTCGTGTACCAGTGATAGATGTCATTTCTAATAAAATACGGTCTGTGCGTTAATGTAATATAACTATTTCGGTTACACGTTCTTTTCTATACGTAATAACAACGCGTAATGTTACTGCCAGTGTAATTATTTTATTTTCATTGAAGTATTAATTCAAAATTATTTCAATACCAATAATCTCTGAACCGGTATCAAAGACAAGCTAATTAAAAAATTCCAAGCAAATTTTGTGACTGTAATCCAACTTCTCTAACATCTCAATATGAAATAACATACATTGTACACATTGAGAATCCTTACCAAAATTATACTTTTTTTTTTAAGTAGCTCGGTAAAGTGACTGTACTATGCCTGATGGTTAGAACAGTACAATCCAAAAACAACGGCGACTGTCGAAAGATATGTCATCCTTCGTCGGTCGCCGATGTCATGCCGGCCTGCGTAAAAGCCTCTTCAAGTTACGCTTGAAGGACCCCCGTATTATAGGGAGGAGGGAACACACTAGCCGGGAAATTGTATCACAGCTTCACAGTACGGCAAAGATAGGATATTACGAACTTTTTAGTTCGTGCCCAGATAGGGTTTACCGTAAAATTGTGGCTCCGTAGACCAGCGCACGTGGTTCGGTTGTGAAAAGGAGAGGCAGGGATTAAATTGAACAACTCTGCAGAACACTCGCCATGATACAGACGGTAGAACACGCTCAGTGAGGCAATATCCCTGCGCGATTGAAGCGGCTCTATAAACTCTGTAATGTCTGCATTATCAACAATGCGGACAGCCCATCTCTGCAACCTGTCCAGGGCATCTAGTAGGTATTTGGCGGAACCGTCCCAGAGGCGCGATCAGTATTCCATGCAAGGCCGAACTTATGCCTTGTAAAGAAGTTATAGCGGATCAGGCGTGAAAAACCGTCGCAACTTGTTCAGAATTCCGAGTCTCCGAGATGCAGTGGAGATTACGCTTCCGATGTAGTCCCTGGGACTGAGGTCGCTGCGAATATCTACACCCAAGATATTGAAACTGTCTCGCATTGCGAGCGAGATGTTCTGAAGATGAAACATGAAACCAAGATAGCTTAGTTTAAAGCATGCTCGGACCCAGCACCGATAGACTTAAATTCGAATTCTTGCAACTGCATTTATAATTAAATTCCCGTCAAAATCCTCCATGATATATATGTATTCGAATACTGCAACGTATTGGGGCTTTAGTAACAAAATATATCTTCAGAAACGGTGCTAGGGCTTTTTCAAATATCTGCTTGGCTAAGAACTACTATTTGAAAATCACCTATAGACGTAAGTCGTATTGCGATACTTGTACTTGACAACCACTCCAATTTTAGGATTGGCATTTATTCTTCTTCTTGTTAGGGTACGTTGATATTTAATATTAGATGATAATCACTTTTTTCACTTACATCATAAACAATCCAATCAATACAAAGAAACTCAAGCGGAAGACCATAAAACCTTTTAAAATCTTAAAACCGTAATTACAAACGGGCGTATAAAAGTTGTTTTAACTGCCAAATCGCAACGTTAGCCAATCCATAACAGTTACGCGGACCCCATTCGAGATATTTAAACGCAAATGAGATTGTTCCCATTCAGCGGACGCTACATTAAAACAAATGAATGGGCTATTCAGTGAGATGTTTAATTGTTTTGCGCTGCGGTCAACATTTATATCAAAATCATAATAAAATCATTAAGGAAATTTTATCTTGTGTCATCGAATTTTCACTGCTCCTTGGCTAGGTCATATCCTAGGTTATTGTTATACTCATGAGTAAGTATCTGGGCGACCGAGCTTAGCTCGGTTCTTTAAAAACATTTTTTAAATTAAAATAAACTGTTAAGTTTGCCTCACAAAATTAGCTTCCTTTACCAAAAAAAAAAAAAGAAAAAAAATCCCTTTTGCTGTCACTCAGATTCGAACTGGGGTTACACGGATTTTCGAAGCAGCCGATTTCGATCTGAGCTATTTTTGTTTTGACAGCGGCGGCGAAAATTCTAGCTTTATTATTCATTGCCTGAAAAGTCAATCATAAAAGTTTTCCATGAATAAAATCTAGCTAGATCGATTTATCGTCCCCGAAACTACCTACATACTAAGTTTCACGGAGATAGAAGATGCCGTTTCCGAGATCCTGAATATATACAAATATACATACCAATATAAAAATATACAGGAATTACTCGTTTAAAGGTATTACATAGATACACATCACTTTACAGTAGAAGGTACAATTGAAAACCACATTCTCTATGATAGTGTTGGTAAGTCGTTTGTGCGTTGATATATGGTTCTGTATAATATATTCACAGCACTGTATCGTGGTGTTAATAGAAGCGCCAAATTACCTTACTGGTGCTTATTTGCACATCATATTTGATAAGGTTTCTTTTACCCAGTCGAGGTCAACCTGTCATAAAAGTCAAGTATAAAAATGTTATAAGTCAAAAAATGCAGAAGATTCTAAGCTCTGTCATGCCCCCTGACTAAATATTGGAGTTCCATATTCAAGGTAGTGCCCATTTGTTGTATATATTCTTCTTTTGGTTGTAGCTGTTAGTACTCTCAGAGAACTCCAAAACAAAACTGGCTTCAGATCCGACTATAGCTTGTTTATTATGTCTATTAAGACGAGGGTTAAAAGTTTCCAGATTGGTTTAGGATTAATTTGTAGCAAATTAACATCGTTAAAAAGGAGATCAATTTCTCTGATCTCTGATCTTCGATTTACCTTATTCTGTGTGATAAATATTTAATGTATGCCACGTTTCGCAAATAAAAGCGTCCATGCTTGTCTTTTATTTTCGAGTAATAAATAGTTTGTAGAATTTCTAGGATATTTCTGATATGTGTTATTGTTCTAAAATTTAAATTATTCACCAAAAAATGATATTAACAATCTAAAATAAGAATCAACATTATTGACGTAAGGAAGGTTGTTAACACTGTTTTTTTAACAAAATATCTTTATGAAGCCTACTCGAATTCCAAGTGGTGGGACAAATGGGCCCATAAACCTGGTGCAATGTACTTAGGACCCGATGTAAGTTGATACCAGGATTATAAAGAACCCTGCGCTGCCATTAACGAAGTAATGAGAATGTGTTCGTACACGAATTTTATCCAGAGTGTATTATCTTGTATTGAAATATTGCAAAAGTTGGTATTTTAACAGTATGAAAAAGTGCTCAAATATTTTGCTTATAATACTAATATTTTGGTCAACAGAGACTTGGTTGAAGTGGGTGAAAGACAAAATTACAGTGCTCTCGCTCTTTTGTTCTACACTAACGGTTAGGTTTGGCATCAATATTGATGTGTTCATTATAATATGTGTAGCCCTTTTTCAATTTGTTAATATAACACGTACAAATAAAAAGGTCACTAGACTTTAGAACTACGTATTGTCATACATTATTAATAGAATATAACCCCAGATATAAAATTTTGTTCAACATAAAGATAGTTGTGTAAAATTCTTACATAATTGCTATGATTTTATTTAAAGGTTAAAAAATTGATCTAAATGGTTTGAATACTTATGACGGAACATTAGTATACTGCATCCATGTAAAGCCGGGGTAAGTCGATAGTATATTTTGTTCTGTATACTATTACTATTCAGATGTTGTACATATTTGACTATTTATAAAATGGATAATGGGAGTTTTTGGCGGGATTTTAGTCTGTTATGTAGTGGATTTTATATTTTGTTTATAATCTTTTGTTATTCGACTATATATTTTGTAAATTTGGTGGTGTTTTACGTAATATACTTTGTTTATTGTGCATAAGTGAAGTGAATGGAAAATAATATCACGGAACATGAAATTCCGAGATGCCACAAAAACTTCCAGGAAGGTCCTAACAAGGGATCCACCATCTTGTTAGAATATTGACTCACACGACGGTTAATATTGAAGTGATCACACGATGTTTGTAATATTGCGCCAGGCGACAATGGCAGTAATAATCTGAAAGATTGATTGCCAAAAATAAAGTGAAAAAAACGGAAGATAGAAACAGAAGAAATATTTCAGTGAAAAATTTCTGCTCAAATCATTACATATTATAAAGCAAAGTGTTCTACCACGTCTGTCTGTGTGTTTAAGATAACTCGAAAACTACTGTACGGATTTTCATGCAGTCCTTTGTAAACTGATTTTTTATTATCATGGCGGAACAACGTTCGCCAGCCCTATAGTTATTATAGAAAGGAAGCTCTGCAGTAAAACCCCATCAAAAAATTTGGATACTTGGGTCTAGCTATGCCATATACATAACTTATATGAAAACTGTAGAAATAATTGTATTAACAGCGCATATGACAGATCTTCGAGATAAATTGAGCTTGTGTAATACAACTAATTTCAAGGGGAAAAAATCACACATCATCAACTTTTCACTAGAAGGGCCTCTAATCGTAATTGAAGTTGGTGAAATATTCAAATACGATGTTTAGTTGCTGATTAACTATAGTATACTACACATCACATTAATTGTACTTTTGGAAACATAAAAAAAGGAAAATATTCCGACCCTGCGTATCAGAACTTGGAACAGAAAATTGTAATCACGTAAGTAAATTTAATGTGTAATAACAGTGGATTAGGTTCTTACAAAAGCCCGTACGAAATGAAATGGTTATGTTTATAAAAATCCTTGTTATGATAATAACAGCGGAGTGAAGATCAAAAACGTTCGGCTTTCCTGGAAAATATATTCAAGAAGGGAAATATTCGCGTTCTATATTAAAATGATAATCAATTTTATTTCATATTAAGTATAAATAATTTTATTATTGGATGGCTAGGGGAGTTGGTTTTCCGGCGCTCTCACTGACCGAACGGAACGCAACAATGCAAGCACTGTTACTTCACGTCTGTGTTTCTGTGGTCGGGTGGTATTATCTCGGGTGAGCCAACACATTCATGCTGAAGTTATAATTTAATATAATAAAAACCAGTTACAATTTCAGCGTGGCTCTACTACCTACATGCGTGGTTTTACCATTTACAGCTTGGCTCTACTTCTTTTGTATGTTTGCGGCACATCCTGTTTTTTCTTTCTCAAAGTATACAGGTGGTGAGAAATGTTTACTTAATATAAATAATTGCATATAAACTTAGCTATACTCGATACTCTCTAGAAGACAATTATAATATACTAGCTGTTACCCGCGGCTTCGCACGCCTTTTTTTAAAATATATTAGATGTTTAAAATTGTGATCACACATCTAGTGTAAATTACAATAATACTCTTTCAAAAGTAACTGTAAGTATCACACGCACATCATCTACTGTAACAGGTAACGTGTACATTATATATGTGAATACTAATAGTGAATCGAATGGAATGGGATTTATCTTCAACCACATAACTGGAACTTTAAACTGTTATATATCACCCTCAGTGCTCACTTACACTATATAAGAAAGTAATGAAAATATTAACCTAAACATTACCGAACAATATGTGTTAAACCTTTTATTATATAGATATAATATGTCCATAGTGTCGATATAATTAAGTTATTATCATACCTTGCTATAATTTAAATCAAATATAAACATATGACTTTCAATTACAACAGCGATGCCCTTAGTGTTGCAGTTGTTCATAGGCGATGGTAACCACTTACCATCGATGGGCCGTCAGCCTGTTTGCTGCCTTTTGGCATAAATACATATACATATGTATATATTTATTCTTGGAGTCCAGTACAGCGCACGTCACACGAACGACGAATGCACGGATAACAGTTTATCACTACATAGTGTAAAACAAAGTCCTATTCCACGTCTGTCTATATGTATGTTCGCGATAAGATCAAAAACTACAGAACGCATCTTCATGTCGTTTTTACCAATATATAAAATGATTCTTGGGCAAGGTATAGGTATAGTTTGTCTTATTATCAGGGCGGGCAACGTCTGCTGAATCCGCTAGCTTAAAATAAAACAGCCAATTAGTTACTTATTTGCCCGTAAAATTCCCGTTCAAGTAGGTCTAGCCGTTTCGGAGATTACCCGGAACAAATAAAAAAAACACAACAGACATATCGATAGAATTAAAAAAAAATGTTGATATTTGTAGCATCTCATATATTTCTAATATAAAATACACTCACTTGACTTTTATTACACGTAATATATCACAAATCAATAATTGGGAACAAAACTAAAGTAGAAATAAATTTTTTGAGGAGTTTTTGGCGGAATTTTAGTCTGTCATCTAGTGGATTTATATTTTATTAATAATCTTGTGTTATTTGTCTCTATATAGTGTTAAATTTGTGACGTTTTATGTGATATGGTTCGTTTATTTTGCATAAGTGAAATGAAAGAAAAATAATACCACGAAGCATGAACTCTGTGGTCTTGAAAATTAAGAATATAAAAATTTACGAAATATTATATAGAGTATTTGGCTCTTATACCTTAACATTACCTTGGACATAGAAGAAAAATACCTATATTGACAACTTCAGAATTGGCTGTATAGATTAATTCCTTCGACTATCTTATTGGACGAATATTATTACTACTAAACATTTTGAATAGCAACACAAAATAAACTTTAGAAATGTTTCCGATATAAACGTACCACGTATAATTAAAAATTGGAAACAAAAGTAACGTAGAATAAACCTTTTGAATAGGAACACAAAATAAACCATGAAAATATTTTCGATAGAATGTTATCGCGTTACCATGGCAACGCATATAATACTGACATTAACACGCAGCGGAAGCTTCCAAAGTAGCCCGATTTTGAGACATTCTTTATTAGTGCTCAGCTCCTTTTGGTTTTAACGTGATGATATGTAGCCTATAGCCATCCTCGATAAATGAGCTATCTAACACTAAAAGAAACTTTTAAATCGGATCTGTAGTTCTTGAGATCATAGCGTTCAACCAAACAAACAAACAAACAAACAAACAAACAAACAAACTCTTCAGCTTTATATATTAGTATAGATATATATATATATATATATATATTAATACCAAAACTTTGTACCCCTTTTTTAGCGAATTTAGCATAGTTAAAGTTTATATGAATATTATAATTTTTATATATTTATATAAAATGCATTAGAAATACATGAATTTAATGAATTTAATAATACAGACTACTGCTAGAATGACACACAACATATACACACATGTAAATGAAAAAGATGTTTACGTTCCAATTACCTTTTTTCATCCTAGATTCAAAATTTTTGACATGATTTACGTTCCATACCTTACATGCACTTTGAAATAAACTTGACATCTTCTAGGTTCACTTTATAATAATATAATATGTAAATTCATAATTTACATTAATAAATAATAAGCTGATAATTAATATATCTTTGATAAATCTATGAGCCCACTGAAATAATTATTATTCTCTTAGATTTTATTGAATGTCAAAATGAATTACGGTCGTATTTCGACCACTAGGCGGACACGTACGTATGTTTATCGACATTCCTCCCAGTTGAGTTGCATACCGAATTGTCCTATACATTTATGTAGACGACGATACGTATTATTAATATGAGTATTGTATATATCAGTTGGCTACGATTATTAGTATATATAGGGTGTTCCACGCCAAATCGGACGTTGAAAAAAAATCTTTTGATTTCTTCAGTTTTATGGTATTTTTGAGTACCACTTAAAATAGTCCTTCTAGCAAATTTTGAATTCTCAACACAAGTGTTTTTTTAGCATCCTTTTTTACTTTTATAGATAAATATGTAAATCTGAAATATATCACTATTATTTATAATCATTTTTAAACATAAAATCGGGTTTAAATGATTTCTGTAATCCTCGAGAATTTTCATTTTAAGCTTATTTTCATTATAAGCTTCTTATGACTGAATGCACGCGTAATCAAACCCCAAAAGTAGCACTAGAGAATAAAATAAATGTCTCATTAAGATCTGTGGGTGTACGTAATGTCATTCTTGCTTTCCAGACATCCGAGGAAGCAAGAATGCTTTATAGGCTGGTTATGTGTGGATTGATAAACAGGTAAATTATTATTTGTTTGTTATTTTTTTTTTTTTGCTAATTAGGCACGGTCGCTTTGTGACCAAACTCCAATTATAAATAAAGAGAAAAGAAACCATTTCTCAACTTTTAATCACGGTCTGGTGATGAGTTCTTTACAACTAATATTTATTTTAGATTTTCGATACATTTCCGGACAAAATTTCCAAATTACATATCATTTTCTATTGGCTAAAATACACAGCATTTACGTTGATCATAAAGAAATACACATGTCGAGTTTTACACCGTTTTGTATATTTAATCGTAAACGTGAGATGTAACACATTTACTGTACCTGGAGAGTTTAAGTAGGATGATAGAATTGTGTGGATATCCTCTTTTATTTTAGATACTAACTCGCTAATCTTATGTATAATAGCTGACCCTGCCACCCGTTCCTGTGGCTCTGGTGTGACATGTTGAATTGACGTGCACCATAAAATACATTGGACTAACACAAAATGAAAACGCGCATTTATGAGATAATAAAAGCCCGTCTTAAAGTTTTCTTACAACAAACTAATTTAAAGCGCCATCTGTTCGAGACTGATGAAACTTACAATTAATAATAGTAACAAACATTGACAATAATTTAATTAGTCATAAAAAATATTGAGGCCATTAATCCAAACATACATTATTCTATCTCTCAAGCTGGAGCAAATTATACATAAACGCCAACTTTTTGAAGATCGGTTGAGTAGTTTTGGAGTATATATGAGTAAATTATAAAATTTTAAAAATATCCGCCTACATCATACCGAACTTGTAAACTTATCCCTAACGAAATATACTTTGGGTAAGGAAAATCCTTTTGAAGCTTCCCGTTACGTATTTTGACTTCTCTAGGTTTTATGATTTATTCATGAGCCAACCGATACGGATTTATGGATATTTTAAACAAGAAATCTTCGTCCAAGATGTGGGCGTGTATCGACGATTTTCCACCTTTTTCTCTTTAAACACACACAAATACGCAATTGTATTGACTTAATACATTACAAGATATAATTTATTTTTACTTATGTCTTGTATTTAAAGGTTTTGATTCATCATCATTAGCATCAGCATGTAAAAGATCCAGTGTAGGGTTATAGACCTCTTCTCGAATGAAGGTATAAGCATTATCACCTCACAAAGTATTAGCGATTTCAAGATGCTGATTTAATCTAAGTTTGAGATTGAGTTGCTTGCCGGTTCTTCTCGATGAGTGGATTGTTTGTCCGAACCGACGGTAGATTTGACTTTCATAAACGCCTTTCTGGGGCCTAAATTGAATAAAGTATAATTGTTTGATAATCACGTTTGTATGCATCTGAGTTCTGGGCTACGAAAGAAACGGATGAGAGGAAATTACATGTGGCAGAGATGCGAATGTTAAGGTGGATGTGTGGTGTGACTAGAATGGATAAGATTAAGAATGAGTATATCAGAGGAAGTTTGAAAATAGCACCGGTGACAGAGAAGTTGAGAAGTAATAGGTTAGCATGGTATGGGCATGTCATGAGAAGAGATGAAAACCATGTGACTAGAAAAGTGTTGAGTATGATAGTGGATGGATATACGAGTAGAGGAAGACCGAAAAAGGTGTGGATGGATTGTGTGAAAAATGATATGTGCGTAAAAGGTGTGAATACTGAGATGACATTTGATAGGAGAGAGTGGAAAAAGAAAACATGTTGTGCCGACCCTACTTAGGTGGGATAAGGGTAATGATGATGATGATGTTTGATAATCACGAAAATGAAATTGCAGGCAAATTTATTTTTATATATTATAAATCAAATATAAACTGGGGTGTAAGGGGTGTCGAGTAACATCTTAAGACTTGAGACACCCAAGCCAATCTCACCTGCACGTGATGCACCCTGCTGATCAACGAACGAGGCAATGGCGATAGCGGGGTGGTAGGGTATTACAGCCCGACTGGGTCGCAACCACCATGTACATGGCGAAAAAGCCCGTCATAGTAACTCGCTTTTGCGCGTCGCGTTTTGGGATCAGCCTGTGCATATCCAGTTCCAGGTGACTTTCGTCATTATGGCTGGCATGACAGCGGCGACCGACGATGGATAATCTGTCTGTCGGTGGTCGCCACTGTTTTTGGATTGTACTATGCTTACCATCAGGCATAGTGCAGTCACTTTGTCGTGCTTCAATAAAAAAAAAAGTCTACATAGGTACATCAAGTAATATATTTAGTATATAATTTAAGCACTAAGTTGTAAAATAAACTGTAAAAATGTAATCGATTTTTCTAGACGCTTCCACGTTTTACGCTATGCTTGACGTAGCGAATTTTAAAACATGATCACTATAGAACTTGCAAGACAGCATTATAAAATATTGTAATTTTACAAGTTGTTTGAAATTATATACGACCGCTGTGTAAAAGATCTATTTATATTGACTATTTGTTACATTCGCGTCAAATTTTCGTACCTCGCTGTCATAAGCATTCATAGTTCGGTCCTTCTCAATGATATTTGGTTCTCATCGTGCGACTAAAGTGATACGTGGCTTCCGACACTGTTTCGCACCACACGGTTCGATTTTTTTAACTGGTCTGTTTTCGCTTATTTTATATTTTGTAGTCTAGTTTCTATGGTAAATACGCTGCTTTTAAATGTCAGACTTTGATAGTTTATAAATTTCAAAACTTAGCGCATTATTGGGGCATTAAAATATGATGGCTCAGTAGTTAGCGTGTTCAGACATCGCCACGATTTAATGCAGGATCGAATCTTTGAAGTAAAGCGGAGTTTTGCTCTAAAAAAAATTAAGAAATACCATAGTATGGTCCTAGGACATTTACTAATCATGTCTGACAAGCTAACAGTTACAAGTTAAAAATCTGACCCAAAGCATTTATGTGAATAGAGTATGTGTGAGGGTGTCAGCTCTCCCTTCACCTCCTCAAGGTTTTTAACGTGTGTCCTATCTTAGAACACATTGAATTGTCGTATGCTGAAATTATGGTGAAACGTTAAAAATTATAACAGTTATCTTAAAAGAAGTAGTATCAAATGTCCACAAATTAGTGTGATATTTTGTTTTGTTGGCACTACTTCGTTTTGCTGTGACTTTGATGTAGCTGCTAAGTAAAAGAGGGCAATTTCACTATTGAGAATATTTCTAAAAAATCAAAACTATATATATTACTTTATAATTGATATATATAGATATATCTATATTCTTTTCATTGTTTATGTTCATAAGTAATTGCTGGGAGTTTTATATTCTAAACTATGATGCTACAGAATCTTTATATTAACCATCTATAGTAAAGGAGCCAAAAATCAGCTTTGCCAGTATAGTTGCAGTATATCGTTCTTTTTTACAGTAGCTGGTTAACTCTGTACTTGATAGTAAGAACAACGGCGAACACATAAATATCGACAATATACTGTCAGTTGTGTCTACCATGAGCAGTGATGGATACACCTGAGCTGATGTAAGAATGCAAAAAAGCAAAATACAGTCGCTTGCCCACTATATTAATAATAAGATCGATTCAGTCACACAAACACCCAACCATCTCGTAAAATTCCTTACTAAACAAACTAATACATCCATCATAGTGACTCGATTAGGTTAATTACGTTGTAAGATTCGATATTATATTTGTAATTACTTGAATGGTGAGTGATAAAAACCGATAGTTGTCAAATATGAAGATATATATACCAATATAAATCTCACTTAGAAAAGTTTTGAAGTATGGTTTCCTATTTTAAATATTCTAAATCACCTCAATACCATGTTATATTTGCATGACAGTCCAAAAAATTATATTTATCTAGAGAAATTATATTTTACCCGACCTAATTAACCTGGTAATTTGATAAAACACCTCACAACGAATATGGACTTAATTTCAAAACAAATTGGCAAAACGGTTAATCCTAATTTGTTCGTTGCTATATCTCCCATGTCTACAATATGTACGGTTCCACATTTGCCTTGTATAATTGGGTAATTTATTTTGCAAACCGCAACATTACCAACTGCGTTCGCACACCGATACGGACCTGACTAAACTTTGATTTGTCCTCCGTCCTCAGGCCTTAATAAGTTGTGGATCATCTAAACCGGGATATGTTTTGATTTGATTAAAGTTTGTATTTGCAGCCATCTAGTTTTAATCGTTTAATTCGGCTTATACCTTCCTATGGCACAAAGAATTACTCTCGAAAGAAGGAAAGAGTTTATCATCCTGCATAGTACTAAAATTTTCAAATATGATACTTCATGGAAATATATATAGATTTTGCAAAATGCAGTTATTGAAAAAATATATTATTTGACATTTTTAATGTGAGTTGGGGTGTAAGTGGAATCAAATAACATCGTAAGACTCAAGACACCCAAGCCAACCTCACCTGCACGTGGTGCACCCTGCTGACCAACGAACGAGGCAATGGCGATAGCGGGGTGGTAGGGTTATACAGCCCGACTGGGTCGCAACCACCATGTATATGGCGAAAAAGCCCGTCATAGTGACTCGCCTCTGCGCGTCGCGTTTCGGGATCAGCCTGTGCATATCCAGTACCGGGCGATTTTCGTCACTATGGCCGGCATGACAGCGGCGACCGGCAATGGATAATCTATCCCTCGGTGGTTGCCGATGTTTTTGGATTATACTATGCTTAACATCAGGCATAGTGCAGTCACTTTGTCGTGCTTCATTAAAAAAAAACATCAGTACGCTCAGGGAAACCTGATTGTTGGCGTGGCAAATGTGTGAGACGTGGCGACGCAATGTCATGCTCAAGCGACTGTGCGCAATCCTTTTTGCCGTAATGAGCTTGCATACTTATAGTATAATTTGTGAATTCGAGAATTTGATATTCGTTCGATTCGAACAATTTCGATGTTTCACATCTGCCAGGCGTCCCGTGATGGCTCAATTTTTTTTATAGACTAAGAAGTATCAAATAGTCTGCTTAGTGTTATTATATATTCACTTACTATATTATGGCAACCTTTCTCAATTGTTTAGGATTTCTGTTGAAGAATTTCTTCTCATAATTAGCTCATAATCATTAAATCATTCAATTTGTAAATATTCGTTGCTATATAGTGTATATAAAATACTTGTAGATGTCGTCTATATATTACTATACTATTCTTTAATTATCTTAAAAAATATTATTGTACTTTGATGTCATCTTTTATATGTAATACTAGCCTCCCCCCACGACTTCGTTCGCGTGGATAGTTACTTTGGACAAACGCTAACACACAGCGGAAGATCTCAAAAAACGATCATGAAATATTTTTCATTGGTGTTCCGCTCCTATTGTTTTTTTTTTCGAAATGATTACGCTATTGACCCCGCAAGGTTTTAACAGCTTCACCGGACTACTAAGGCGAGCGCTTAAGGCACTCAGCCGATTTTATTTTGGCAACCATCTCAAGGGTGCACGGCACACCTGGGCTTGGCTGTTGCCTGTTGCATGCAAAATCGCGATCTATTTTAATTAACCTAGCTAACTATTCATATATGTATGAGTTGTTGAAACGTATATGTGTACCAAGCATACACGCCTCAACAACTCCTCCATATATTTATTGTCGGAAAATTGAGAGTTTTTCAGTTCAATAAGGGAAAAAAAGTAAACCCTTCCACTTTCATGTGTAAGCGTGTAGGCGTGCACGTGTGTGGGGTTGATCGTGTAGTGTTGTAGCATTGATGTATATTTGTGTGTCATCGTATCGCGCAAGCAACGCACTAAAGGGCTCCCTACCGAGGGATCGAACCTAGGCTTGAGCCGCTGCCGTGGGAGGCCTAATCGGGTGCTCCTATTGGTCTAAGCATGATTATATATAGCCTATAACCTTCCTCTGTAAATAAGCTATATAACACTCAAAGAATTTTTCAAATCGGACCAGTAGTTCCTGAGATTACCCCCTACAACGTCACAAACTCACAACGTCACAACGTCATAAACTCACAAACTTTACGTCTTTATAATATTAGTATAGATTTCTCTTTGTAATAATTGCAGATGGGAAATGCTATTATGATATGAGAACAAATGAGAGCCATGTAACTAGAAAAGCGTTAAATATGTAGATATCTTTTTACAGAAACTTTGATCAAGACAACAGAACGACAAGACAGTTAACAGACGAGTGGAGAGTTAATTATTTGGGATACCTGGTTAATTCAATCAATGTCAAACTGGCAGCTTCGTATCACCCACAATAGTGACGGCTTATTAAGATTTTGATGATTGGCATGTATTACATTTTTTCGTTGACCCAACACAATAAAAAGATACCTTCAGTAATAAAACATAATCAAAGAAAGTATGGATAGATTTTGTGAGTTTTGTTGCATTTGTGAAGGGTGTGAATACGAGACGGCAGTTGATAAAGTGGACGAATTTTCAAGTTGAAGTTATAATATGTAAAGTAATCAAATGTCTGTCCAGTAGTTAAAAATCTAAGATGTAATAGGAACAACCAATTCTATCCCCGTAAGCTTTGTAATTTAGCGAATACAACTAGCCGGTGTATAAAATAATTTATTACTCGGAATTCTGTTGAAAATTATGTTTATATCTTTTCTGTGTTGTGTTTGTGAATATTATAAATTTAATGAATATCAGAGGTGCTTTGAGTGATGTGGAAAATGAGATAAAATAATAAAATGGTACGTTTAGAAAAAAATATGAGATATATACAAATAATCTCATTATATTTTGACTGAAAGAGATTAAATTTTGCATTTGTTCGAGCTTATATGAATGGTTAATGTAAAATCAGCTTACATAGGTTGCTCACATGTTCTTTGCATATCTGTTGGAATGGCTCCAATTTCATCTGTATTTTCCAATTTGACTTCTAAAATCAGAGTATTAATGTTTCCAAAACTATCATCTCCACTTACATATAGTTATTAAAGAATATGGTCCCAAAAATTCAATCTATACTAATATATAAAGCTGAAGAGTTTGTTTGTTTGTTTGTTTGTTTGTTTGTTTGTTTGGTTGAACGCTATGATCTCAAGAACTACAGATCCGATTTAAAAGTTTCTTTTAGTGTTAGATAGCTCATTTATCGAGGATGGCTATAGGCTACATATCATCATGTTAAAACCAACAGGAGTTGAGCACTAATTAAGAATGTAAAAAAAACGGGCTATTTTTAAAAGCTTCCGCTGCGTGTTAATGTCAGTATTATATGCGTTGCCATGGTAACGCGATAACATTCTATCGGAAATATTTTCATGGTTTATTTTGTGTTCCTACTCAAAAAGTTTGTTCTACGTTAGTTTTGTTTTCAATTTTTAATTATACGTGGTACGTTTGTGTCGGAAACATTTGTAAAGTTTATTTTGTGCTGATATTCTTAAAGGTTAGTAGTAATAATATTCGTCCATCACAATACAGGCGAAGGAATTAATCCATACTGCCAATTCTGAAATTGTCAGTATAGGTAGTTCTTATATATTCTCTATACATAAGCGCCAAATGTTCTATATAATATTTCGTAAATGTTTATCTTCTTAATTTCAAGCTTACAGAATACATGCTCCATGGCATTAGTTTTCATTTATTTCACTCATGCATAATAAACAAACCATATTACATAAAACGCCGCCAATTTAACACAATATAGAGTAAAATAATACAAAATTATGAATAAAATATAAAATCCCTATATAACACCGACTGAAATCCCGTCAAAAACTCCTCAAAAAGTTTATTCTACGTTAGTTTTGTTTCCAATTTTTGGTTTATGATATATTGCGTATTACGTATTATAAGAATAAAGCGTGTGTATATAATATTCAAATAAATACTTTTTGATGAATACATATATCTGCGGTGCTACAAATATCAACATTTTTTTTTATTCTGTCGATATATCTGTTTGTTTATTTGTTCCGGGTAATCTCCGAAACAGCTGGACCTATATGAACGGTTTTGTTTTCTTAGAAATGATTGCGCTATTAACCTAGCAAGGTCTTAACAGCTTCAACGGACTACAAGTAATATTTGAACGGAAATTTTACGGGCAAATAACCAACTAATTAGTTGTTTTAGCGAGCGAAGCTAGCGAGTTCAGCAGACGATACCTGATATTATATCTATACCATAAAAGATTGAACGCATATTGTTCGATAATGTATAGCTTAATATTTTCATTACTTTCTTATATAGTGTAAGTGAGCAATGAGGCTGATACATAGATAGTAGTTTAAAGTTCCAGCTATGTATGTGGCTTATGATAAATCTCATCCCATTCGATACACTATTAGTATTCACATATATAATGTACATATTACCTGTTACTGTAGATGATGTGCGTGTCATACTTACAAATATTTTTGAAAGAGTATTATTGTTATTTACACATCTAATAACAATTTTACATTTATTTAATACATTCAAAAAACGCGTGCGGAGCCGCGGGTAACAGCTAGTATTAGTATAAACTAATTCTGTACGAAATGTTGAACATAGAGTTTATTGCTCACAAGTATATTAACTTAAGTTACTTTAAGTAGTTTCCTATTTCAACAGATTTCTAAAGATGTCTAGCTAATATGGTAGGCTAAGCTTTAATAGACTATGGTACCCAAATGATACCCCCAACCCAAATCAAAGTAAAAACTGTACAACATTTACTAGTAACGTACCATGCTCATCTCGTCCGACTACTAAACAGAGTGAGACGAATAACATTTTCCTTTAGTCTTCCATTATGACGTGTGAAAACATAGTTTTTGTTTTAGTTTCATGGTATCAATTTTTTTCATACCCATATTTAAGCACATTGCGCGTGTGTGTAAGATATGGCATTGTAAATTTCAATAACTGAACCACAGTATAAATATGAGAGACAGTACACAAACATGCGCATCGAAGAGAGTGTTTAAAAGATATTTAATGGACAGCACCGCGAAAACCCCTTAGCGGTCTCGTCATTGTGCATGTTTGGGTGAGTGTGCCGGTACGAGCATTGATAGGTAGTTTCCATACTGTCTCTCATATTATGTATAATGTGACTGAACGTCCATTTTTCATTAATATGAATACTATCAAAGTCGTGGTTACGTTACCTTATTTAATGAAATCGTAATAATTATTGTAATCACGCAGTCTATCTTGTAATATATTAATTAACAGCGTTGGTATTTACAAATGTTCATGTTTACGGCACAATACAAAAATGTAATGCCGTACCTACAAACTGAAATTACAATAATTTTGATAATTTTAATCAGAACAAAATGAATAAAGTAATTATATGTAACAGAACAAAACCTGTTTCATTGATAACAACACAAGCGGTAAAGCAATTAGTCCGAAGCAATTATATTTAATAACGAAAATTATATTATTCATTGATAATTGGAAAAGTTACTCTAATTAAGTTTGGACAAATATACAGAACTTTATTATAAATAAAACAAATATTATAGCTGGGTAATAACTAACAAATCTGAAGTAAAATAGCAAATACTAATCTCAAGTTAGTTCAGCCAAGACTGATTTGGAAGTTGTAATAAAGAAAAACAGATCTCCCTTCAAATGAGAAAACATCAGTGTAAGCATGTCTGAATTTTAGGCAGAACTGTACCAGCATGCTTTGATAAAAGTCTTCCTAGATGTTTAACACTATCAAGTTCACAATTGGTTGTGCATTTCAATACCTATAGTTTACACTAATCACAATATTCTAAGCACAACGAGTCATGAAATAATTCAATCAGTAAGGCAAGGTAGTGATCAAATGTTAATCTTTAAAACAAAAGTCTGCTAATGATGCGTAAAGTCAGTCATTGATTGTATGGTTACATCTTTCTATTTTTCTGCCTGCTTCAGAAATCATAGTACTTAATAATAGGTTAGTAAAGACAAAGTAATTGAAATATTGACAATCAGAATTCCGACCGGGTCAGATTTTATAAGGGCTAATATTTTACTATGATTGACAATCTTATTTACATGAAATGTGTAATCTTTTAGATGGGCCTTAAATTATTAAATTCGTCAATTCAGCCAATAAATAACTGTTGACCGATGCACAGCGTTGTTGAAAAGCGTAGACATTCTGAATCACTTGTTAAAACTTAATGTCTCTTTTATTTGGTACCTAACCAGTTGCAAACCTTCTTAGTCATTTTGTGATTATTAATTTTATGTTTGACATTTATTTGATACTAGCCTTTGCCCGTAACTTCATTCGCGTGGAATAGATTCTTTGGACTAACGCTAACAAGCAGCAGAAGCTCTCAAGAGAAAAAAAAACCCGATTTTTAAACATTCTTCATTGGAGCTCCGTTCCTCTTGGTTTTAGCGTGATGATATATAGCCTATAACTATTCTCAATAAATGAGCTATATAACATTGAAACTTTTTTTCAAATTGACCCAGTAGTTCCTGAGATTACCCACTACAACGTCACCACGTCACAAACTCACAAACTTTACCTTTTTATAATATTAGTATAGATGACAATTTATCATCATCATAATTAACCATTTCGAACAAATTTACAAAGCAAACAAAATGAAATGTCCAACTTTTGCGGCTTATTTAGTCCCATGTCCTCTAGACAATGTCTACGAAAGCGGTCACACAATCTTACCGCAGACAAAATATCGAAACAAATAACAGCATAACTATCCAATATATAGTTACAAGCGACAATATCTGCGTGATTGGATCTCACAGAGGGGACATTTTTGATTACATCGTCCATTGTATCGTACAATATTCGATGTAAGATCGCATGTGCTCGTAATAATGGCATTTGTTTGGTGAGGAGGGCTTTTGTTGAAAGTCAATATTCTTACATTTATATCTCCGTTGAGGAAAGTCTTTATTTGGGTGATCACGTTCCTTCTTTCACAATGTTAACAGTTAAGAAGTTTGTTTTCTTGAGTCGTGCAATTTTAGATGAATTTGAATATAGGGATTTTAAGCATACTTTTATATCGTAAATGACTATTTATATTATATTGAAGAGAGAAAGGCGTCTACCAAATATGGATAAGAATATATTTGTTATGTATATTTGCAAAAAGTTGCATTATTTTTATCATTTACTTGAGCGTAGTAACAATATTCCATCTTATTCTTAGGCAGTTTCTATTATTTGTTTGTTTACTTTAATTTGTATTTTAACCACAAGTAGGATAAATAATTACATTATTATTGTGACAGTATTAACCGTTATAGTTTTATCTTTATTTATATGTTATTTTACCATTCGTATGTAACTTTGTACATTATTTATATTAGTAAGAATTGCTTCGAAATATTTTGTAAAATCTACGTTATACCAATAAGCGTTCAAAGATTTCAGCTGTTAAAAAGTTTGATAGAAAATTTTGTTAGTTTCCACTTTACGAATACTCATGTTTATTTTAATTGAGTACAAGCCTGCCTTCTGTTCCACGTTCGAAAACATTGTTAATGTTAGTAAGCAACTATTTAGAAAAAGTGTATACGAGGGAGGTTTCCAATTTTTCAAGAGTCGTATTGTTTTCGAGAGTAGTAAGGTGAGTGTTTTATTATTTTTACAACTTATAAATGTCGAACTGCAAAAAAATGATTAAATGCAAATTTAATTTTAACTAGAGATCGCATCTGGTAGGTACTATAAATGTAATACAATCTACCGCTGAAGCTACTAAACAATCAAGATTGCAGTATTATAAAAGCAAAAACTTTATAAAACTACTCCAGATGGATTCTGCCCAGGCTGTGTGCTTGAAAATTTTTGCTCTCAAAAACTTTGTTGTTGCAGTATTTTATCTCTTAATTAAAGAACTATATTCAGTTATTGAGATGAGCTGTATTTTTTTGCTAATAAACTAGATGGTGCTTGTAACTCAATTTGTATGGAATTTTTTTTTTTTTTAAATGAAAACTTATTTAGCTATGTTGAGCGATATTTGCCAGGAGAAAAACGAGTTCACGTCAGTAATTAAAAAATATATTAGTAAGTGAAATCACTATATACCTAGATATAACGTCTTCGTATAATTTTAAACCTTCAAATAAAGCCAAAAGGCCATAAAGGATGCAACGGCCATAAAAAAAATAGTTCAATAAAATAGATATTGAAGAACTAAAACAATAAACTAAAGAATTGCTCCCAAATATGATTTTTAACGTATACAACAATACGAAAGCAAGAAAGCAAGCGAAACATACGAAAGCAAGAAAAGATGTCCAAGGACCAAGAGGATAAAGGACCAAGAGTCTGCAGAAGAAAAACAATCCTGCAAATAATAAGTATACAGTATAACATAAAGGCCAAGTAAAACTACATCATTGTGAAAAAATACCCATACACCCTATAATCAAATCCAATGGATACAATATACTTGCATTTATACCTCAGTGATACTAAAGCAGTACTAAAATGATTTTATCCCTACCAATTCGCAAAATAGTTCTCCTTTCTATTCTAAACACGTGTAAGTATATATGTCTTAATGCCATCGTTTCCCAAACTGAGGATTGCACCTTCTACACAGTTCTTGTCTATGAATATGTTCATAATGTCCGTACACGATACATTATTTTTAGATGCGTATCTATTCTAAAACAAACGTCATAGAATTAAAAATTATGGATTATAAGAGTAAAGGCACAATTATAAGCAGACAGATAGATTTTTTTTATAATAATAATAATCTTGCTTCATAAACTGTAAAATTTAGAGAGAACGAATCTTCAATTTTATTAGACTAATTCGAAACTTTGATTAATAACAATTTATCATAGTGTAGTGAGTAATCGTAATATTTTTTAAGTATCCATTGCTTTGATATGCTCTATAATCTATACGAATTGATATATTTTACTACATGAGATGTCATAAGATTTTTCTTAGTTGTGGAAATAACAACGTTTGTGACATGTATTCTAAATATTATAGTATACAGTTAAGAAGATAAACAAAATCAAGTTTCTTGCCAATTTTTTTTGAGGTTGTTCATCCGGGTTGTTCATCCGTACCAGTGGTAGTTCTGACGTTCATGTGTGCCTTAAGCATGTGTGCACTGTGCATCTTAGGGCGTAAATTAAATAAAGTATTTTTGATTCAACTATTTACTGAGATGGGTCACAAAAAGGTTGAGAAACATTATACTATTGGATATGCACGTATAAAGTAAGAAAATCCCGACAATAAGGTTTGATGTAAACAGTTTTATGTCGGTACTCTCCAATGCTTGTGGACTCTTTATAGTATCAAAAGAGGTTCATAGTCTATAAACCATTGTTTGGGGATATCGATATTTTTGGCCTTTCAATAAAGTCTTACTTATCTGGTTTTCTTATAAACTATTTAAAGCGGTCTATTGTACATCTCATGTACATGTCTATCTATGGTACAGACAAAGAGCATAATTTACATGTCTATTTACCAGATTAGACACCCCTCGGCAGCGGCTCAAATCTAGGTTCGATCCCTCAGCAGGGAGCCCTTGAGTGCGTTACTTGCGCGATACAGTGACACAAAAATTTACATCACTGCTACAACACTACACTATCACCCCCACTCACGTGCACGGCTACACGCTTACACATGGAAGTGGAAGGGTTTTATTTTTTTTCCTTATCGAACTGAAAAAACTCTAATTTTCCGATAAAAAATATATGGAGGGGTTGTTGAGGCGTGTATGCTTGGTACACATATGCGTCTCAACAACTCAAACATATATGAATAGTTAGCTAGGTTAGCTAAAATAGGTCGCGAGTTTGCATGTAACAGGCAACATCCAAGCCGAGGTGTGCAGTGCACCCTTGAGCTAGTTGCCCAAATAAAATTGGCTGAGCGCCTTAAGCGCTCGCTTTAGTAGTTCGGTGAAGCTGTTAAGACCTTGCCAGGTCAATAGCGTAGTCAGTTCGAAAAAAAAAACATGTCTGTTTTTATTGATCTCTATGCCTGAGTGTAGGCCTATCCAAATATAGCTGGAAATATTGAGAGATCAAAGAACTCTTCATCGCTGCCATAGTTCTTTTCATTCATGTTATCGTAAAATAATTCCATAATGATTTGTAAAGGCTAGAGTACTGCCTAACAGTAAACGGTAAGGATTTGCGTTGTGCTAGGTTTGCAACAACATTTCGGCTTCACCTTTGTCAGATGAAGCCAAGATGCTGTAGAGGCTAGTCAACCTAGCTATAAATATGAGGTAACGATTAATTATATGTCTACAGAATTTGATTTCCAATAAGGGTAGCATTGTCGCTTTGTGACGAAGCCCTTTAACAAAAAAAAAAAATGTATCTTAAGACATACTAAAGTATTTATCACAACATACTATTCGAGAGGTAGTTCCAAATCAAATCAAAATTATTTTATTCAATTTAGGCCCTAAGAAGGCACTTATGAACGTCAAGACTACCAACGGTTCGGAAAACAACCCAGTCATCGAGAAGAACCGGCAAGAAACTCGATCTGGTTTTTTAACAAATATATATAATATTTAAAAAAATTAACATACATGTCAGAAACATTTTTAATGGATACACCGAGAGGAGTTAACAAAGATTCACGGTACGGCAAGAATAAGAAGTGATGAATATATTGCCGACTTCGTATTTCGAGTCATGTAGCAGGCTATCCTAAAACTGTCACTCCAGACTAGTGCGTGTACTTCGGTTTTGAAAGATAGCGAAACAAAATAGACTAAATAGCTCTTCAGAGCAAACACCATGATGGCAACAGTAGAACACGTTCATCTAGGCAATGTGCCTGCACAATTAATGTGGTTCATTTATAAACGTCTATACTACATTAACGCAAATAGCACGCTCGTACGATATGTCTAGAGTATCACGGAGGTATTTTATGAAACAGTATTGCATATATTGCCATACCAAGAAGGTATATTTGCCCGGGCGTGTTAAAAAGAAATGTAAAAGGGCTGAACAAAAAAGAATAGCGGTTCTCAGGTAAGAGTGGAGTCATCGATGGAGAATTTCTGAATTGTCAGATTTGTTTCAGTGAATCGCTACCTTCAAGATTGGATCGGGCTTGTTTGCTCCGTAATATCGATCCCACGTGTGTTTTTATTTCGTTACCGGTATCAAACCAATTCCTGAACCTATTTATACTGCTGTTCTGTCGTGTAAACGAATTTGTATATAGCTTCTACGTACATGGATTGTTTATATTACTTTTGTCACATTTTCGTTTTATCTCGCTTTTCTATTGAAGAACGTATAAAGCTATGACTTCGTATTAACATTGTATAGCGATAGTGGCAAACACAAGTTTTGAACTTAGATTAAAATAGCTAAAACAACAGCTTTTTAGGTAATGGTGTAAGGTTTTACCAACATTACCAAAGCATATTACCGATTTATCGAATTGGTGGATTAAGCGCCATGTTAACCTGGTTCTGGTGACATAAGACTATTATAGAGTGGATTAATATGTGAACGATGGTGATGTCTACAATTGACTCTTCTCTGTGTGGGCTTACACTGAAGGATTCATATATTTAAAAATAAATTCTGTCTAATCGCTCTGGAATGTCAATCTGCAATAGATTCTATAATAAGATATAAATTAGATAATCTACAATAGATATAAGCGCTACATTAATATATTAAACCCATGCAAAGACGAAGCATGTCGCCTGTTTTTTTTTCTAACGAGCGACGTCAATTCATCGCTATGGTACCGTAAATTGGAGTCAATTTAAAAGCACGCCCCTATAGGCGAGTAATCTACCGTCGGCCAGCTATATACACTCTGGGGCGCTTTTAAGCGCTAATGGCCGCTTTTTCCACTCTACCTGCATTATTTGGCGCGTCCACCCGGAAAACTGATATAAATGATACACTTTAGAGGAATATTCTCAAGCGTTTTCGTCGATTCTCACTATTATTTTCGAGTGTTGTGAAAACGGCGGTTGCGCGTCTCTTAATTTATTGTTCGAAATAACTCAACATTTTTACTATCGTTATGAAAATTCAGCAAAATGAATGATGTTTAATTTTTTGACAATTATACAAGAAAATATAAACAGATATAAATAGAACTAGAATTTATTATTTCTTTGGGCTAAACTACAAAAATGCGTCACCGTATAAAACCATGATACATTGGTATAGACAATTTAGGCAAATTGTAGTTAATTAGTAAATTGTGTTCTTATTATAATGATATTAAATCAAAAATACATTGTACTTATGTCTATTGTCTGTAGATTTATCACCGATAAGTTTATAAAAAAAATCCAATATAAAATACACTAGCTTCTGCTCGCGACATCATCGGCGTGGAATAGTTACTCTGGAATAGTCTATAGCCTCCCTTGATAAACGGGCTGTCTAAAACTGAAATAATTTTTCAAATCGGACCAGTAATTCCTGAGATTAGAGCATTAAAGCAAAGAAGCTCTTCAGCTTTATAATATTAGTATATAGATATCCAGAGTACAAAAAACGCTTTATATACAAAAAAAATACAATAAAAGGCTTATAATATAATGTATGTATCTTAAAACATTTACAATTGACATAGCTATATATATGTTGTTGATGATGACGTCACCGGCAAAGCTCAAAAGCCTTCATAATTACGCATTACCGAGCTAATTTGGAGTGTGACTGATTCATTTTATGTTCAGTTAGACACTGTATCATGTGTATATATTAACATATATAATTTATACATAGAAGATTAACTCTATAAAGCCTTCGTAGATAAGTAATTAGGAAAGGAAACTTCGTTACGGTTTTGATTAATATAGTCAGAAAATAATTCAATTGAAATGTAAACTTTAATTGCAATACATATATTAGTCAGATATACAGTTTGTATCATTGAATTTTTTTATAATAAATACATTTTTGTCGTCTCTATTCAATAACGATATATATATATATATATATATATATAACATAATGTATTATATTATAGGCTTTTAAGTGTTATTTTGGGATATAATGCTACAAAAACAAAAACATTTATTATTCTATATATTGTGATACAACTAAAAATTATCACTAATATTATAATTCTATATGAAACAATTGAAGTGACATTAAAACTTAGTTTTCTTAAATACCACTCCCCTCTAAAACACTTTATAATTTACAAGCTGATCCGGAGGACGTTGTCCTACCTTGATAATAAAAAAAATCTATTATCCGACCGCAGGACAACTTACCCGGTTCATTGTGTGAATCTAACCGACTGTCGAATACAAAAAAAATATCCAACCATCTAGGAGGAGTTCAGAGACATATACACAGACATAATAATTATAAATATAAAGATGAATGTTCATGAAATACTCAATAAAGTTGTGACTTTTGTAGGTGGTAGAGCCACGCTGAATATATTACTGGTTTCAGCATGAATGGGCCGGCTCGTCCGGGGTAGCACCACCCTCTCACAGAAAACCGACGTGAAGTAATTTTAATTTTACTTTTAATATTACGTGAATGTAAAATCCCTTAATCTCAATGACGAGTAAGTATCCTGTTTACCGCGCGCAACTTTGAGTTATATTACAATGTTAAACTTAATAATAATAAAAACAGCTTCGCGACATCTTGTGACGATTTTCAGTTAATTGGGTAGAATAATAATTGTGCAGTATAAGTTTTCTTAGAATAACATTAGTATTGCAAAATATCAATAAACAATTTATACAACGATATTGGTGACAGACATTAGAAAAACAAATGTAACCAAACCTAGAGATTTATTAATTAAGTTTAATAAGTCATGCAAATATTGAGTATAATTTTTATAGTATTTCATAGCTTTTTAGCAATTGACCATAATAATCTGAATGGTAAATAAAGAAGTAGTCTAAGATAGTAAACACGCCAAACCTAGTCGGAGTGATTCTCAAGTGTAGCTGATAGAAAACACTAACATGTGCTTGATGACAGATTTTCAATTATATCATATAGCAGGCAAATGGACTGGCTGCTCTACCTGATGTTAAGTGATCACCGTCGTCCATAGACAACAGCAACACCAAGGGAGTCGCAAGTCTGAGAGGGGAGGGGAACGGAGAGGAAAAGTGAGAGGGAAGAGGAGGTGGGCTTCCGGCGCTCTCACTGACCGAACGTAACGCAATAATGCAAGCACTGTTACTTCATGTCGGTTTTCTGTGAGAGGTTGGTAATACACTGGACGTGTCGACCCATTTATGCTGAAACCAGTAATAGCATCAGCGTGACTCCACCACCTACTTTTACATTTCTCAATTAATTGTTAATGTAATTGTTAAATGTTAAAAAAAAATGTTTATATAATTTAGCCATATTTCATAGTTAAACGATTTTACTATTAACAGTCCGAAATTCAATACCTTTCCTATGAATACGAAATCAGTGGACCTTTGATAAGCCTCTATAATCCTACCGGAAGATGGTCTCGGGTACTCTTTGTTCCCGACTTTGGATGATTAATTGATTTCGTCATCTTTACAGGGATTTATCGAATTCAATTCATTTGATAGTTGGAGCTTTCTAGCGGAGTGAAATAATCGTGTAAAGGGATATACTTGTGTCGCGCGTTGTAAGGTATAAGCGATGGCGGGTATTTTAATGTTGGGACTTAAAAACAACGAATTAATATTTCAAGATACAAACTGCTCTAGATAATTACTCTACATAATAAGTATCTACTTGGATTGTCAAAAATAACAATAAATGTTACTTTCACAACTAGCGAACCCGGAAAACGTTGTTCCACCTTGATTATAAAAAAAAACTTGACATATTATAATAATATCAAAACTTTCCTCATGAATCACTTTATCCACTGGTGAAAACCGCATTAAAATCGTTTCAACAGTTTTTGAGTTTATCGTGAACAGACAGACAGAAAGACGCGGTAGGGGACTTTCTTTTATACTATGTAATGATACATTGCCTATCCGATTTTGAGAAATTCCCAGGTTTATCTTCTAAACTAAGGTCCAGTTCTTATAAACTGTCCCTTTTCTAATAAGAAAAGGTTTTTTAAATCGGTTTATATGACGAAGCTCTGAGAATTCCCTTTTGAGGTTTCAGGTATAACGTGTTTTATAGCGCGTCGATTAATATATGTACTATAGATTCAAAGCCTGCATCAGTCGGAGATTTTGTGAAGGAACCATATCATTTTAGTAAAGTTTTTTTTACAACCTTCCATTAACCCTTTCAATTCTCCCTTTAGAAAAACTGTTTTAGGTAAAAATTCTCCAGTGTCCAGAATAAGTAACCTATATAATAAATACAAGAAACTAGATATATTTGGCATAACATTATCGAAATTTAAATATTTAATCAAGTATGGCAATTATTAACTTACATATATATGTATATATATTTTCCTTTTTAATTTAGTTTATGTTTAGCATAAAAATATCTTCACTTTTAATTAATGTGTACTACGCAAGTTGTGTTTACTTAAGAAATTATGCATTGTAGTCAATGATTAAAGTAATATTTTTTATTTAGAATAATTCGATGTAACAATTATTGTAAACTTATTAAATAAATAAATAATAGTCACATGGATAGCCCTTGAACATCTGTCGCCAGTGAGCTATCTTCTGTACTCCTTTAGACGTAGCATATTGTCACCTAAGTTATCACCTCACTTGACATTAGTAGAGATATTTATAGTCAAATGCTATATCCTATACACTTGAGAAAAGGTACCTGTTTAAATTGATTGTAATTTTTAAACCATCAAAACAATTCCAAACTCGAGGCAAAGCTATTAGATAAGCTTTATTAATTTGTAAAAGAAAATAAAAATACATACAGCCGAACGTAGTAACCTCCTCCTTTTTCGAAGTCGGTTAAAAACAAGCAGGCATTTCATTTTTATGGTGACAGTGAGTAAAATCTATCATCAATATTTTTCTGTAGTCATTATTTTTTCCATCTTTATAAGTAGTCTTTGCTTACAGCTTCGTCCGCCTTTATATAGATTTGACCTACCTCTCAGGAACACTACTTTTTTTCAAGATGAAAGGTGTCATTTCCTGTACCTCAAATAACGAGTATGCAAAATTTAATGTCGATCGGATGAATAGGTAATCAACTCACTTTCATATTTATAATATTAGTTAGGATGCTAGTGGATTTTTTTGTTGTCAAGGATATATTTGGGTTCTTCAATCAAGAATGAAGTACTGTTCTTGAAGGATAGTTCAAATCTAAATTAAAGCAAGTGAAGGTATAAGCAAATGCTATTAAATAATAAAAATGCTTGCGGATAGGGAGGTATAACTAGTTGAATATTAGTATTTATTAATTCTTAAAAACAACGCAATGTTTAAATTTATATAGTAACAGCCTTTAATACATGGCAGAAGCACGCTGAAGCTATTATTGGTTTCAGCATGAATGGGTCGCCTCACCCCGGAGTGGTACCACACGGCCAACAGAAACACCGACGTGATGTAACAATACTCGCATTGTTGAGTTTGGTTCGGTCAGTGAAAGCGCTGGAGGACCACTTCCCCTCTTCTTTCCCTCCCTCCTCATTGCCCCTCCGCCCTTTCTCAACAACGCAGACTGGCAATGCACTTGCGACTCCTCTGGTGTTGCTAATGTCTATGGACCTGTTCGTTATGACAAAAATTTCTTATTTCATAAAATTCCAAATTCCAAATTTATGGGATCAGTCCTTTGTTGTTTATATACATTATACCACTACAAAGACTTTCACTACAAACGCTTTCAACTTGGACTGCAGTATTAAAACCCGCGAAACTGTTTCGGGCCGATGTTGAATTTTAACGAGATCCAGTTCCGTGTGTTTAGCGACATCTGTGTCGTACAGTGTACGCGTATTGTAAATGTAATATACATGAATCATTCATCTCTATTCGGTAACTGTAATGGAGATTGTATTTTTTTGTGCTTGTGTCTCTCTTCTATATTTTATTATTGGATATCAATCTTCTCTAGATTATTAGTGCCATTGTCCAGTGGTTAATAATGTTACAAGTATCACATGATAATTTCATTGTACTGACAAGATGATGGCCCCCTCATTAGAATTTAGAATTCATGCTCCGTGGGTTTATTTTCCATTCACTTCACTTGTACACAATAACCGAAATACAATATGTGAAATACCACAAATACTAGAAAATATAGAGTGAAAAACCACTAGATCTAATAAGAATGCACTAAGGCGTCTGTATTTTTTAGATTTTTGAGAAAAAAAATGGTTGCGGATGTCTTTTTTTATTAAAGGCTTAGTCGCCATCGCGACTATATCGCCTAAGTAACATACAACTCTATAACAATAACAATGATATTAATTTAACAATATCTTACATTAATTTTGTACAATTTCATGGCATCTTTCGAGGTGGTGTCTGACAATAAGAAATTGTACATACCGATGTGGAATAAACCAGAAGCATTTAGCCGGGATCTAATATTTTCGCTTCGAACACACTCTGCCAGGATGTGATGCACATCATCGATAAGCCCGCAAATTTGGCAAAGTGGTAATGATACTTTATGCATCATAAAGGAAAACTTTTTACGTGGGATGTGTCCTGAGCGTAAGCAGATGTCTTAGTGATAAAATACATTTCAATTAATTTTAGAAATGTCTATCTATCTGTTTATTTGAACACGCATCATTAGAGTACTGCGTTTACATTAAAACTTCAAAATCATAAAGCATTTTCTCGAGTAACATTTAGTCTTGGTTTCATTAAAATTGGTTCACTCTATCAAAAGTTATTGTAATTTTAACGACGACGCGACTTAAGTGCGAGAGAACAGTAGATAAGTAAATGGACTTCATACGTTCAGATAATTTGTTGTTGCATTAAGTACTACGGAAACGGAGTCACAGGCACAGCTAGTTATAACTAAAATTATCAAAACAATATCGCCCTCAAACATCATTGAATCCCACGAGATCACAGTCGAAACCGGACTAAGTTTGTTTACTTGTCTCGAAGCACGTTAATGAAAATTTACCACCCCCGAGAGTTTAGCACGGACCACGCTTTCCCTCTAATGACGAAATATTACCAGGACTTATTTTTAGAGATCCTTTGATAAATTGTAAAATCCATGTAGCGACAACTATAGTGTTTTAACTAAAAATTTGATAACTAATGTCTAACAGATTATGGTTGTTAATAAAAATGATAATCAGAAGCGAAAATAGCTATAGGTACGGGTAAATATGATTGTTGGCATGGCGACGCGATACCGTGCGCAATTTCTCTTGCCGCACTAAGCTCACACACCTATAGTGTAATTTAAGATTCGTTCGAATCGAACAATTTCGATGTTTCACATCTGCCATGCGTCCTGTGACGGCTCAATTTTTTTAAGCTCATCTAGCTAGCTAACATCCTCAACGTAGGCAATATGGTTAGTGCGTTCGAACACCGTGCCGAGCGACGTAGATTCAAATATCACCTTTTGGAAGGGTTTACTTTTTTCCCTTATCGAACTGAAAAACTCTCAATTTTCCGATAATAAATATATGGAGGAGTTGTTGAGGCGTGTATGCTTGGTACACATATACGTTACAACAACTCATACATATATGAATAGTTAGCTAGATTAGCTAAGATAGGTCGCGATTTTGCATGCAACAGGCAACAGCCCAGCCGAGGTGTGCCGTGCACCCTTGAGCTGGTTGCCATAATAAAATCGGCTGAGTGCCTTAAGCGCTCGCCTTAGTAGTCTGGTGAAATTGTTAAGACCTTGCTGGATCAATAGCGTAGACATTTCGAAAAAAAAAATTTTCACCTAAAAAGTTGTAATTTTTCATGGCGTGTAACATTGTAATAAAATTATACATGGAGGCAGGTCTCTTTCCTAAGCACGCCAGGTTAGGTTAGTAACTACACTCGAGTTGAAAAATCTATCACCCAACTGCCTATATGTGTGTTCTGGCGGTTAGTGTTAAGAGCCAGTCACTCTCTAGGCTTAAAGTGTTTCCATTCCAACCACGTAGTTATTTAACATCGAGTGAGATCCTGCCTAAAAAAAAATTAACTAAAAAGTATAAAAAATTGGTATGTTATCACCATTTGAATCCAGAGTATAATATAATAAATAATAAGATCCTTATTTGGAACTTTTTATACTGAACATAATTAGGAAATGTGTTTTCCTTTTTTTAATATACCCTGCAGTTCATTATAACATGGCATAAAATTTTCCACTGGGTCACTTGTCATCTCTGAGGTCATAATCTGTAGTCTATTTGCTCTATTTGGTTTGGGGATCTCGGATCATGAATTTACATAATATCAATTTTGTTATGAACTAACTGTTTACAACAAACTTAATTTGTAAAACGAAGAGGGAGTGATAAGAACTGCCAACAGAAGTCAAAACACAATACGATGGAATAAGTTTATTCTTCTTTGGATTGTTAAAAAACTTATACCCTGAATTATTTAAATTTCATAATTTATACATTGAAATTATTAAATTTAGTCTGGTTTTTACATCTATTCACACACGAAACAATAATTATATATATGTATATTATATGCATCTAATCGTGCTTTTGCGCAGACTCTGGTATGTAGTTCCCAGGTTGTTGCTGGCCACTGTGCAACCGAGGTAGTGAAAGGCTTTTTCGACAGGCACATTTGCAATATTTGTATATTTTAATATGTTTATTTTTTGTGTGATTATTATTTACTGTTTACATGTTATAAGTTCTGTTACATATCATAACACCGACTACATGCCCGTACATTACTTTGGGCCTCCATTGAAAACCAGCGCTTCAGTATCACCTAGTTGTGCTGCAGCACCGAACTGAATGGGGGTCCCATTGTTGGATATATTATAATAAGTTACGTATATAATATTCAATTTGTTGTTTGTGATGTTATCCAGCAATAAAGACATTTCCTTTCTTTGTTTCTAATTATACATTCTTATACAGTTTATTAATCAATCTAACCTATGATGAGCTGCAAAGTATTAATATTACATGTACAAAGGTCGTCGTATATAGGTCGCTATACCACGCGACACTTATCTGACACAAGCCGCGCAAGCGCAATAGCCTCAGTCACGCTCACTAACATGTACACATACATTTATCAACATAAATTTATCTCCTTCCAATACCGCCCGACAGGCCTAATGAAGTTTTCACCACATAAAAAGTATACAGAATCTTCGCAAAACGCATACTCACGCTTGACTACGATGTGACGCGGTCACATCATGTACCGCCCTCACGTACAGGGTGTAGCGAGTGGAATGAATTGCAGTGAAAGAAGTCACGGATACCGCGAAGTACGATACTCATACGTTAACGTTGTAAGAACGTCATTCTGCCTCCGAGTACATTTATCTTGGAATTCTCTTCTATTTTATTCAACGAAATAAATTCAGTAAACTGGATACAACGCATATAAGTATAGGAAATGGCAATCTTTATTGCAGCACGGTAAAGTGACTGCACTTTTTTTTATTGTAGCACAGAAAGGTGACTGCACTGTGGCTGATGGTGAGCACAATACAATCCAAAAACAATGGCGACCACCGAGAGACACGCCATTATATATCTTATATGTATGAATAGCTAGCTTAGTTTAGCTAAGACAGATTCACGATGTTGCATTCAAGGTAACAGGCCAAGCCGAGGTTCGGCCATTCTGACACCCTAGAACTTGTTTCCAAGCGGCAAAGTGTCTTAAGCGTTTACCTTGGTAGTTTGGTGAAGATGTTAAGATCCGTCAGGCCAATAGCGTAAAAGAAATGTGACTGCACTATATCTAAGTACAAGCCAAAAACAACGGCGACTACCAAGAGATAAACTATCCATCGCTAGTCGCGACGCGACAGTCATGCGTAAATGTCTGTTCACATTACGTTTCAAGAATTCCATATTACAGGAATGAGGGAATACCCTGGATTAGAGATTGTTCCATAGTTTCAAGGTATGGCAAAAATAAGACGTTCTGAATTTCTTAGTTCGTACCATGATAGATTTTACCATAAAATTGCGGCATCGATGCCTAAGGCTCGTGGTTCGGTTATGGTAAAGAGAGGAAGGCACTCTTCGTCTGCCTCATTGTCAGCTGGTAACGTCTCCACTCACCACCGAGATCGATAAATCTGTGAAAGCACAACAAGACGACAGCGTGACCATTTCTTTATATGACAAACTATCGAACTACTAGCGGGCTTCACCGCCTTTAATAGAATTAAGTCATACTTTTACTTTTCATTGTATTGTTTTGGGGTGTAAGGGGTGTCGACTAACACCTTAAGACTTGAGACACCCAAGCCAACCTCACCTGCACGTGGTGCACCCTGCTGATCAACGAACGAGGCAATGGCGACAGCGGGGTGGTAGGGTTTTACAGCCCGACTGGGTCGCAACCACTATGTATATGGCGAAAAAGCCCGTCATAGTGACTCGCTTCTGCGCGTCGTGTTTCGGAATCAGCCTGTGCATATCCAGTACCGGGTGACTTTCGTCATTATGGCCGGCATGACAGCGGCAACCGGCGATGGATAATCTGTCTATCGGTGTTTGCCGATGTTTTTGGATTGTACTATGCTTAACATCAGGCACAGTGCAGTCACTTTGTCATGCTTCAATTAAAAAAAAAACCTACAGCTAACATCAATGAAATAACAAAACAGTAACATATTTAAAGGCTAATTATAAGTTTTCACTTATACATATATAAATAAATAAATAAAGAAGAATACACCTAAGTAAACAAAAAAAGGTTACACACAAACATAGTATTAATGAAAAAGCCTTTAGACAAATATTATCTTAGGCACGCTATATTAATTGAAAATAAATCTATATTATTAGGTAATTAATTAAAATATTTAAATGCACGAACTAAAGAAACATCTTGTCGATGTGTGGTCTTTACGTTGTCGTACAAATAATAGTTACATTTTTCTTAGGTACTTGTAGGTATACATAACTGAACTTTAGATAATAGTTCGGAACAGTCAACAAATAATTATGCATTTTAAATAAAAAAAGGCTATGACATTCTAAAATCCTGCAATTAAAAGCATAATTCATATGTAACTGTTATTGTCGGCTGTACAATTATTTGTAATCAGATGTCTAAGCTTAAAAGTAAATGGATACAGCTTTAATTTACTGTGTGATATTCATTACATAAGCAAATCGTTCAGAGAATTTTCTCTAATTCGATCTATCTGTAAATCCAATTCACACACGGACGCGCCGATACGAAAATATTCATAAAAATTCATTGTCTCGGAAAGAGAAACAATAGAAAAACATAAATATTGCGCGTTCGAGACGTGAATGTGCGAAAACATTGGTTATGATTTCGGTGGAAAATCCGTACAGGGATTTTTCCTTTTCCAATATTATTTTAGTAGTTTTTTTATTATTAAATTTAATAAACAATGAATATAGCCCATGAATTCATCTACATTCATAGAACACGGAATATATGATTTAATTAATGCTAAGACGATTGGTAAATAAGCATAATTTAGTGGAAATCATGTTTTATAAGCAAATTTAATAAATTAGGTATGACATTGTGCAAGCATGACGAAGAAACTATTTGATAAATTTCAAAGTATTTTTTTGCTTCGTAGACACTTTTCAAAGGAAAGTAAAGTTTTCGATTGCAATTTTGTATATTCTTTCCTTTGTACATAAAGTATGTTTTTAAGATAAACAGCACATAGAAGTTGCGGGTTCCATCTTGTTTACGATACAAATATTAAATTATACTCAAATAAAAACGATCTACATAATTGTATTCAAATAGATTATTACCAGCACACATGAGAAACAAAACACGCAATAGTATCGTCAAATACAGGTGAGTCACTTTGTCTTGCTGTGATAATAAATGAGTTTAGGTTTTATTTCATGATTTTTGAAACACATACATTAATTTAATATCGTGACGTTATAGTAATGTACACGAATTGATGAAATTAACCAGCATACAGATCTGATAAGAAATCAATCAAAGTATCGAGACAACCGAGCCTAGCTCGGTTTTTAAAATGCATTTTTAAAACCAAATTAATTGTTAGCTTATTTTATCAAAAAAAATAATAATTTAAAAAATATCTCTTTTGCTGTCACTTGGATTCGAACTGGGGTTAGACGGATTTTCAAAGCAGTTGATTTCCATCTGAGCTCTTTTTTGTTTTGACATCGGCGGTGAAATTTACCTTTATATTCTAGCTAATTTTTTCATTGTCTGAACTCAGATAAAAAGTTTTTTATGAATGAAATCTAGTTAGATCGATTTATCGTCCCCGAAATCACCTACATACTAAGTTTCACGGAGATCGCTGACGCCGTTTCCGGGATCCTGAATATATACAAATTTAAAAATATACAAGAATTCTCGTTTAAAGGTGTTAGATACATATATCAAACGAAAATTCCATACATACGAAAGACTTACATGTGTTCATTCAAATGTTTAAGTCGATGTCAAATTGCTCATATATGGGGACAGCGTATTACAAAATTCCGCAATGAAAGTAGCTTATAATCCGATTTGGGAACAGAATTAATTAGTATGCAAATCTGTTTTAAAACCTATGTCTAACTTGCCTTTTCTGTGCCGGGGATTAAAAAGGCGATTCACATGCCAGTATTATTACTATATTATACTTTGTCTTGTAGTATAATGTCTAGGCAGACGAGTTTAGAAAAAGCTCAGCTTGCTATTAGCATTGATACAACCATACCATGACATTGGACATTTTAAAAATCCTATTAGTATTCTAAGGGAATAGTTTATTAGTAGGCATACATGGATTTTGTTGAAATTTTACATTAAATATTTCACATTATATTTTACATAGCGTACGTATTGGGGTAGTTCTTAGACTTTTTGGTAGAACGTTAAATTCTCTATAAAAATATGTATTGCTCATAATTATAAATCCATTTGTCTATATGTTATAAATTCCAAAGTACGATAAAAAAAATCTTATGCTATTTTCATTAGAAACTTACCTTGGAATGAAGACCATCGTAGATTTAATATTAAGATTTCAAATTTTTGGAGATATTTTTCTATCATTTCGGGAGCACATGAGATTATAGAAATTATAAAACACCCCATGCTAAGGACCACCCTAATATACATTAATGTAACACTCAGAGTATAATATATAAAGATACTGACTTCTGGCCTCGGCTTTGGTTAGGAAACAGTATTTTTTCTGTATGGAAATTCTCTCATATGCTTTTCCATATCCCATATAATGCGTGTACAAAATTTTATTATGATCGGTGGAGTAGCAAAGACATGTGAATGTAACAAACAACAGACTCACATTTACATTTATAAAAGTATGGCACTTGTTTTTTCTTGTCTTTTGGAGCTATTTAGTAGTGTACTGTACCAGCTTTTTTTTCGAAATGACTACGCTATTAACCCAGCAAGGTCTTAAAAGCTTCACCGGACTACTAAGGCGATCGCTTAAGGCACTCGCTGATTTTATTTTGGCAATCAGCTCAAGGGTGTACGGCACACCTCGGCTTGGCTATTGCCTGTTGCATGCAAAATCACGATCTATCTTAATTAACCTAGCTAGCTGTTCATATATGTATGAGTTGTTGAAACGTATATGTGTACCAAGCATACACGCCTCAACAACTCCTTCATATATTTAATATCGGAAAATTGAGAGTTTTTCAGTTCGATAAGGGAAAAAAAGTAAACCCTTCCACTTTCATGTGTAAGCGTGTAGGCGTGCACGTGTATGGGGGTGATCGTGTAGTGTTGTAGCGGTGATGTATATTTGTGTGTCACCGTATCACGCAAGCAACGCACTCAAGGGCTCCCTACCGAGGGATCGAACCTAGGCTTGAGCCATTGCCGTGGGAGGCCTAATCGGGTTACTGTATCAGCCGTTGATACAAAGACGAAGACACGGGCGGTTAATAGTAAATTTTAAGTCATACAACAATATATAGTGAAAATATATAATGGCACAAAATGAAAAAAAGAATGTGGTGTCGTGGGACACCAGGTAGGAACGAAGTTCCTTCGGCTAATGTAGAATCGACACAATTTGCAAAAAAAAAATCGTGCTCAATTTTATGTAATCGTAATTCAAATTATCAATTAAAATAACAAAATATGTCTCTTCATTTTTGTTTGACTACATAAAATTACATAGAAATAGAAATAATTACAAAAAAGCGGAAAGAGAAAGGTATTATACACTACTCGCTTGTGTATACGACTGTCGCGCCTGCGCACGTTTTTATTCCACGCACTTTTCGTTACGGTTTTACTATCACATTTTATTCAGTTCGGTCGCGCAGCAAAATCCCTATCTCCTCCAAACCTGCCGTAAGGAACTTTGTTCCAAAAATATATTAAGACTTGTCTCCATGGTCATAGGTAAAACAAATGATGATGAATATTTTTTAGACCGTGTCGTGACAGTGTGAATCGGACTTCAAATCCTTTACATTGACATTACAGTACTAGTTTTGAAATTGGGACAAAATTTTCGACTCTCCCATATTTGAATAAAGCACGTCGTAAATCGCTATAATAGTATATATATTAAGGTGTCTTCTATTTACCAAGTTTGTCTGTTCAGATCGCTAGTTTCTTCCCTAAAAATATTTAAGAAAAAAAAACCAATGCCGTTTAAGCACGCCTAAATGATGATACTTTTCCCATTCAATTAACATGGGGTTTTTCACGATTAGTAATAAATTTTTATCTTGCTTAATTTATTGAATAATTTACCAAATATTATTAATTTGCCATCTACTATGATCTCTTGGAATCGAGAAAATTTGGTATGGACGTCAAAAATTTAATTTGTGCATTTTGATAAGGTCAAAATTTATTTTTAGTTTTTCTAATATTTTTTTATTAATGAATTTTTCTAATAAATTAAATACTGGACACCCAAGCGTCGTATTATTATATTTTTTTTTAAAAAGTAGCTGTACTGTAGTTGAACCTATTTCCACCGAGGTTGTGTTCGAACGCGCTATCAATTAAGCCATCACCGCTTCAAGGCTTTATGTTGAATTTTCAAATCGTTAGCTTACCGTAGTGAAGTCAATGTTTTTTTTTTTATGATCAATAAGTTCTAGCATTTGAGTACAATTCGTGTAATGTTAAATGACGGCGAGTTCTAAGAGGATAAACATATAGGATAAATATTTAACTTTTAGCTTGAGATTTGTAGCTTAGAAATATATCTACAGAGTACGTTATATAAACATTGGTATCAGCCGATGTTTCAAATCAACACCTCTAGCGTTACAAGTGAGAACTAATATCTCCGAGCTATAAATGTACCAGTAGACTGGAACTGCGTAGGTTGTATACAAGATTTTAATCATTTATGTTTGTAATGAAAACATCTTTGTCTAGTTCTAATTTTAACCTTTTTTTGATGTGAAGCATGTATAGGCGCGGCTGAACCTGATTGTTGGCTTGGCGATACTGGCGACGCAAAACACAAAATTTGCCCTATTAACGAAATTCTCAAAAATATTTGTAACCCTGTCTGTATACACCTAAGATCCAAGTTATTTTGTCGGCCATTCGTTATACTAATGTTCAGTGGTACGCGCCGACAACCTAGTGCCTTTTGATAAATACCGCCAAATATATCGCACCTGCGCCTAGTTGAATTTTTGTACTTAACAAAAATGAATATTTATGTAATAAAATAAATAAATATTCATTTTTTTATTTAAGAAATTTGTAATACTTTATGTTTTCATTATGGCATAGCTAATTCCTGTCGTGATCTGTTCTTTTATGCACATAACTTATTCAAAATAATTTAAATGTTTCACATCTGCTAGGCGCCCTGTGACGACTGAATTTTTATATATAAATAAATGAAAATTTATTCAAAAAAAGAGATATATAATACAATACAAATTATTTAACCTTGCAGCAAGATTTATGTTTATTTTAATAACATAATACTACAGTACACCTTTTACATCGGGTCGCTAAAACCTCAAAGTGCTCCTTTGAGCTAGTTACCCAATTAAAATCGGCTGAGTGCCTTAAGCGCTTGCCTTAGTAGTCCGGTGAAACTGTTAAGACCTTGCTAGGTCAATAGCGTAGTCAATTCGAGAAAAAAAGTCGTTAGAATATTGTGGGTAGAGAAAGATAACAAAGAATTTAAAATTACATTACAACGCCATCTAGTTATATATTTTATAACAAAAAATCGTAATAAATGTATTCGAAATATATATCAAAGAAGTGAAAAGTACTCTACCACCATGGTATGGCTTCATTAAAATGTATATCCTCACCGAAAACTCTGGCACATTCTTAAAGGTTTGAACCTACGTCGATCGACACAATATCTGAATAAGCTAAGTATTAAGTTCTCATACTTTGAATCCTTGTTGGCAATATATTGATATACTTTTTAACTTTCTACAAACCAATAAAACATTTTTTTTTTGTTTGGCAACTAATGTTCTAGTAGATTATTACTGCACTTTTCGAACACGTTATAATATTACAAGTATCTCGCAATCATTTCAATGAACTAACAACTTTCCAGGAAGTTTTTACGGCAAGTTAGAACTCTTGCTCCGTGTTATTATGTTCCGTTCACTTCACATGTGCACAATAACCAAATTATATTACTTAAAATGTCCCCAATAAAACAAAATATATATAATAATCTAAAATCCATTAAATTACATTTCAAGACCTCGCCAAAAACTCTCTATCATATATTAAATTGTCGAATAGATTTTTCAGCTCCAAATATCTTTATAGATGCTCCTTTAAGGTAAAAATATCTAAAATTACTCTTCAAAATCTCAGATTAGATTAGAATTATAAACATATATATTTGCTAACAGTTCTAGCGAAAACTTTTCAAAGGATTTAACGCAATATAAGTAAACGTAATTTAAACTGGTGACTAAATTATGTATTCCTTCAGAGTAACCTTTTAGAAAGGTTTAATTACTTGTGGGTACACGTGTGGGTACCGAGGTCATTCCTAATGTAAAGAAACTGGTTTAATAATACTCGTATGTATGTATAAAGCTGAACTTTTGATTAAAATATCGCAGTATAGCATTTCTGCATATATAAAATGAAACGTTTCTATCAAAATGTTTTCAGAAATTACTAGAATCTTATTCTCTATCAATTCCCTTCAAGAAGGGACTGAAACGCGCTCTCAAAGATCGGCAACACAACAGTGATGCTCTTGGTGTTGCAGTTGTCCATAGGTGACGGTAACCATTTCCCATCGGATGGGCCGTCTGCTTATTTGCTGCCTTTTGGCATAAAAAAAAACCTCTTCCAGTTTCGCAGTTTCTACCCGTTCAGCTTCTACAGTTATAAGTAATTTCTATCAAGATGTTTCCAGAAATTTCTAGAATTTTACTTTCAGATTCGTAGTTTTTTACCTATTCTATACAAAACAGTCTTTAATTGTATTGTATATTTCATTATTGGTGATTGTGTGAAACGGATCCCAAACTTTAACAATTCATTAATGATCCAGTTTATATTGCTCTAATAAGAATGTGTCTTGTTTTTAGGAGCAATGTTATTGAAGATATTCGTTATATTTAAGTCAATTATTTTTCCTCAATTATATGTACACATCTCTGGACATTCTTTTATCATTTTTTGAACCGTAAAAACAAAAGAATTGGAAATATCTTTTTTAACTTGTATCATTCAGTTTGCTTGCTTGATATTAATATTCCAAGAATTTATTTTTGATTCCTATATTACTCTTTAGCATTCGTCATTATATGTATAGCATTTATCTTTCTTTTGGTACCTTTTAAAGGTGAAATTATAGTTTAGAAATCTACTGTACAACGAGAGAAAAAAAAATGTGTGGGTACTTATGTACACGCGTTAAAGTTATACTTCTTTGGCGTAACAAGATAAAAGTCTTTCATGTTTTGCCTTATTCTACATTTGTAGAAAACGACACTAACAATAGAAAAAAGGTATTTAATACATTGAAAGTTTTAATACAAAGAAATACAAACAACAAATACAAAGCACAAAATGTTGACTGAAAATTTGTTCTCATCATTATTCCCTAACAAAAAGAAGTACGAGTATAACTTCAAAAAGAAATTCGAAAATAGCACCAGTGATACAGAAGTTAAGGAGTTAACCTATAACGTAGTACGAAAACGTCATGAAGAGAGATGAAAACCAAGTAACTAGAAAAGTTTTGAGTATTATGGTAGACGGATATAGAAGTAGTGGAAAAGGAAAACAATATTGATGGATTGTGTTGAAAATGATAATTATATAAGGTATGAATACTGAGAGGACAACTGATAGGCGGGAGTGGAAATGAAAACACATGTTGCTGACCCTATTTAGTTGGGATAAGGATAAGAAGAAGACGGTGACTGTATAACAAGAGATAAGTAAATCTCAAGTATTATATGCAACGCCCTTTTTCTTGATTCAAAATTGTGCAATTCTTCAGATATTAGTTTTTCAGTTTTTTATACATAGGTGGCAAACGAACAGGTGGGTCACGTGATGTTAAGTGATCACCACCGTTCATAGACACTAGCAAGTCGCAAGTGCGTTGCCAGCCTGTGTTGGTGAGGAAGGGGGAAGGAGAAGAGAATCAAGGGAGAGGGAGGGAGATTACCCTCCGACGCTCTCACTGACCGAACAAAACGCAACAATGCAAGCACTGTTACTTCACATCGGTTTTCTGTAAGAGGGTTCTGCACCGGACGTGCTGACCCATTCATGCTGAATGCAGTTATAACATTAGCATGAATCTACCACGTAAAAAAAAATTATAAAGATGTTACCCATTCCTACCATTTCCTTTGCTGTTTTTAGACATATTTATGATAAAAAGCGATCTTTGTCTTTCTTCAAATCTTGAACTACTCCAATGCTTGTTTTGTTACAATCAATTCAGAGGTTTACTCAAAAAATGAGAAAAATAATAACAAAGAGACAGAGTTACTGTTGCGTTTATAATATTTGTAGCAAACTGTAAGAACTGAAATATAGGTATAAGCTACAAAAACTTCGTTGTTTATATATTTACTAGTAAACAAAGTTCTACATAAAATCTGAAATGTACGGCGCGAATTGAGGGTCCAACTTCTGCCGTCAATAAAGTAGTCCTATTAAATCAACGTATAAAAACTCGAGTAAACATAAAACCCGGAATGGTTCCCAAACGTTCCGCGCAGGAATCGAATATCATTACAGACACAAACGGTTACGTATGCAGTAAATTATCCCCCAGGGCGTTGCTGGCGGGCGAGCTCTTTACGTATTTTTCCGAGTCGTAAAAACGTGTTATAAATGCTCTTAGGTGAACATTGAAAACCTGGAACTCATGGGAGCTGTAATAATTCTACCGCAGAAATTGACTTTACTGATAGATTTGGATAGCAAGATATTACTACCTCTGATAAATGTAATCGAATTCATAGTTAGACAAAGTCGATTCTAGTGGTATGAAAATGTATATATTGTGTGCCAGCGGGCGATGGACGCAGGCACGTTCATCACCCTGGCAGTTATTTTGCACAGGCCTGTGTGGTTGAGGCGCATTGTGCTGATGCGCCGCCCATGATCGTCGGGAGGGTAACTCTCGCTCTCCCCTGAGGGGACTACCATTCTGAACTCTCAACCAAGAAGAGGCTTCTGATGAGGGGCCTTTACCTGCCGGAGAGAAGATTCATTGCCAGTCGGCAGCTCCTGCTCCCCGGCCTATAGGTGAGTGAAGGTAACATGAAGTTTTAGTTCGTACAAGTCGGACATAACCCACCCTCAGCTGCCCGACTCGGGTGGTTATCCGTATGGATTTCCCCTCGTAAAAAAAATGGTTGCATAGAGTGCTAAGTTGAACCAAAAGAAGAGATGATATAACCACCTTGAAAGCGTGGGATTCGTGGTAGTTGTAATAATTCTACCGGAGCAATTAACGTTATTGATATATTTGGTTATCAAGATAATCCTAATAATTGTAACTGAAAAAATAAAGCCATAAATCCACGTCTGAGTTTTGTTTGTGGTCTCTTGATTTTCTGTAGCAAGCTGAGGCAGCGATTCAATTGGGGTACACTCGCGCACTCAAACACCCAAACCCCAAAACTTGTTTAAAGGAAGTTGTGTTTTATTTTGCACATAAATAATTCTTTTGCGCTGACGTTTACATTGTGTAACATTGAACAGAGTGCTAAACTGAATCAAAAGAAGGAATGGTGTGACATCAACCAGTCTAAATTTTACATTAACTTTTAATTCTGTAGTATCTCAAATATATTAGAATTTGAATTTTGCGATTCTTGGCTTTATTTTAAAAAGAATAATTCTTATCAGAGACTATTACTATTATTTTCTTTGTATTTTGTATCTCTCTCTCTCTCTCTCTCTCTCTCTCTCTCTCTCTCTCTCTCTCTTGGGTTCCTATGTCCTCAAACTGTCGGGGCAAAGGGCAAACATAATGCTTCTCCATATTGATCTGTCGATAGCTTGACGCTTCACCTTACTCCAAGTAAGCCCAATTTTTATAGATTGTATTTTGTATACTAACTATCAAAAACTTTATCAAGGCTGTCTAGCTAATTATAAAAGGCATGTTTTTTATGTCAAAATTAAACATAAAACTTTCATTAAGCTTAAAATGAAACATCAGAGAGGTTCAACATAAATGAGGTTTTACAGCCAATTATAACATATTACAAGAAAATTAATTTTCGCTAACCTTCCCAAAGATTTAACGTGACGCCTCCCAATCCATTTCCACTTAGGAAAATGAATTTTATATTCCTTTTTTATTATTTTCCCTGTAATTTAATTTTCATTATGAAGCGATTGAGAGCAAACTGCGCGGTATATTCATTTCATTTCACTTTCTCTTCATGATAGACGTCTCTTTGATTGTCCGGAAATGGATGTAAATGGCAGTTTCCTTGAGAATACAAATTAATTAGCTGCTTTTTTGAGTGCGGAAAGTATTTTTGTAACGTTATTTTCTTAGGACGTAAAGAATACATCATCGAAGAATGAAAAATACACTATCCAAATTAAAAGAAAATGGGTATTCTGTACGGATATACAATTTATTATAAGGTAAGTCTGTGTTTCATACACTGTTTGCTTTAGAAGATATTTATTTTGTACTCTTACAAAAAGTCGTCGCTGTCATAAGGATGGCTGACAGAGCCGAAAACAATGGATTATTGTCTGAACATTTTAAATTTAGTATACAGAAAGAAGTTTATTTTTAAGTGAAATCTTTAGCCTCGGGCAGGGACTTATGGGATCACGTCACCAATGACCTCGACACGCTCGTGACGTATTATGCTTACACCAGACTAGCATCACGTAGTATAATGGTCTGTGTATATGTAATATCAGTATTTTGTGTTAAGTAAACATAAACATTATTATTTCTTTTTTTTATTCTAGAGAATGGGGCTATGCAGGCCTTTAATGGTCCTGTATCACTGCGACCAGTAGTGATCTATTGTGATCGCCCCATGTTACTAAAGCTCTCCGCCTAGTCCTATAGTATTCAAACATAAACATGCAAACGTTTGATTAATGAATGAACTGTATTAAAATGTATATAACTATTCCTCAGAGTGCCAATAGATGTAAAAACCAGAGTAATGTTTATAATTCCAATTTGCAAATTATGAAATTTAAATAACTCCGACTATATTTGCTTTAAAAAATTCAGAAAAGAACACAGTTATTACATTAATTCCATTCATTTATGCCATCCATTATATTCCATTAATAAGAGTAATTACAATGGTACGTTACACATGTCATAGGGCAGATGAGCTGTTTAATAAATTTTGATGTATATGAAATTAGTAAACTTCATAGCCATCCGATTGATCTTCATGACAATTGACACACTCCAGTGTCTTTCAGAGAAAAGTTTTTTTAATACCTCTTTACTATAACTCGCAACTACACAACGCTAAACTACTATAATTTCAAGCGGACTCAGAATAATATGTGTGTAGAAGTTGATCGTAGGGTGAAATCTAATTGAACAATTACTAACAACAAACGATATTGGAGGTTCCATAACAGACACAGACAATACCTACACTTTTGTCTACACACATGTTTCTTCTAAAGCTCTCAGAATAACCATATGAGTATTTGAATTCCCTCAATACATCATCCTGAATATCTTTTATCAAAAAAATGGATCCGAACATCATCCCTACATTTATCATGTGACATTGAAGTGATTACGTTATTATTGGTTCCTATTCGTGTAGCAAATCCTTACAGATATTAATTTCCCTTGAGACAAAGATGTGACGGTACAGAAGCGGGGATCCGCGTGAAGTGTTCAAGTCTTTCTGCCATTTTTTCTGTCACAAAAACGTAAGCCTCGTACCAAATATATGACAGTAAATTAATGAATGGAATTTAAAAAAATATTATATGGTAAATTTTCGTAATGATATTAATTTGATAATGTTAGATACATTTATCATCTTCTTAACCTTATCCCTCAACATGTATTCTTTTTCCAATCTCTTCTATCAAATTTCATCCCACTATTCACACCTTTTACACACAATCCATCTATACTTCTTTGGGTCTTCCTGTACTATTATATTCATGTACTATCATAATTAAAACTGTTTAATTTTCATGGTTTTCATCTCATGACATGCCCATAGCAAGCTAGCTTATTACTCCTAAAATTCTTTATCACAAACTGTTAGATACTTTGTTCACTGAAATTGAAAACAATTCGTTAACAATTAAATTTATTTTATTCATTAGCCGTTGTTAATTTGCAAAGAGGTCAAATGGAGCGTATGTGAGTGAAATATATCATTATTTTAATATTATGTATGTTATACTGGGAGCATCCACCAGTCGGAGCAATAAACGGTCGAGATTAACACATAAATAGTAACGCATGTTTTTATTACAGACTTTTACGAAGATTCGATTTATCATAGGTGTTTGGTAACAGCGCCATCTATTGTTTTCGTTGTTAATCAATACCGGCAGTGTATTGTTAATACACTTTATTTAATTATATTTAATGTGGTCTATTCTAAATTATTAAGTAATTTAGATGAGATTAAACTGGTCATAAATTCTAAGAATTCCACCTGCTAGAATTCCATAAGCAATAATAGAAGTCACTAAATAAACCGGTGTCACGCCACACGACGCGTGACATCATCTTAAGAAAATGTGGCCTCGAGCAATATAATTTCTATCTTGATTTGATTTTATATTAAAAGCAGACTTAATTAATGTCTCGATAATTGAAATTGGATTTGTGAAATTGTAATTGAAATATTCTAGATTTAAGTATCATGTGGAACCTTTTGTTATTAGTTAATGTCTTTAAAACCGGAATTGCAAACAACGTACAGCCGAGATAAGTTGCTATTTAAAATGAATAACAATGTAATTAAAACAAATTAGTATTGTACAATGTTATTAGTATGACTTTACAATTACCAGAATAATTAGTTGATCTAAAACAGGTTTAAAGCAAATAGGTATTTGTAAAGTACTTCGGTTGTTACAACTGTGAATTATTTTAGATAATCAATTAATTCAATGCATGATGTTAAAATGGTTATTTATTTACAATTATTATTAGCGTACATAAAGTGTTATGTTCGCAACTATGTACAAAATCGTAGAGTACATTAAGCACTTCGTTAAACTAGGACGCCTCCACACTTCCTTCACTTGGGTTGCCGGTAGGTGAAGGAAGGCGATACCTTTATAAGTGCGTGTACGACGTTGTGGAAGATTCGGTCATTATTCATTATTGTTTCTGAGATCGTGGGATCATTATTGTTATTGTCGCTAAGTGATAAATATCTACTAGAGTGTTGTTGCTCTGAGGTTATTGTAAAAATCATTATTATAAAGAAAAAGTGTATTCGAAGAAGTCGTCGTTTCATTTCATAGAGTCAGGTGTGTTGTGAAAATACATACAAACGGAGGACAATGCCATCCGTGTACTTGCTCTACTAAGGCTCTCTCTCAATAGCTTCTACATATTTACTCTGACATATACATTTGAACAATTTTTCAGTTCGGGTAATTATTAGTCGGTAAATAAATTCAACTACACATTATGTGGTTATTATAGTAGTCTAGTACGAAAGTAGTTTTATTAGTTGACTTTAACTAAACTCTCATACCGCTGCAGTGCCTTCTAAAATTGCAAATACGAGTCTATATCGCATGGCGTACAGACCTGTTATAAACACACCGTTGAGGTTTTATGCCAAAAAAGAACAGATGCGAAATTGCAAAATAAGTAAACATCGATTGTATTTCCGTAGTATAATGCATTACAGAGATGTTTAAAACGCAAATATAAAATCGGTTCATAAAAAGTGTCAGATAAATATATAATAAATTTTGTTTTAAATCAGTTATTTGATTTTTCGGATATGAAGCACGGTCTTCGACTACTTGCTGGAACATCTTGTTTCATACAAAACGCTCATTCAGGTTTTTGCTTTACATAATTGAAAAGCACCTACTTTAAAAACTCACAGCGAAGCGTAAATTACATCTGGTTTTCTTTTGTTTGAGATAATTCGGTCTGAAAGACCGCAGTACCTTTATAATAAAATCAGTTGTGTATGTAGCGTCTATAAAATCTACACAAATATTAATTCCTTGTCACTCTACTGCATTTAGAGGTAGTTTTTATAAGGCAATAAGATTTGTGACTAGTTTAATTACATTTAAAAAGAAATCAAGAATGTTTTTACTCGACTCCCGGGTGTGTTTTTGAAAAGTATAATCACATAACTGTTTAATATTATATATATTATTATATTATATAATTTTAAAATTATGTAACGTTTAATTTTTATTTTGTTTTAGGTTACATATCTTTTTGAAACGTTTTTAAAATTATCCCTGTATTTGGTACAATACGTATTGCTTTCTTTCTAATATATTGAGTCTTTAATTAGTTTTTAAATGAAGCTGTCAGCTCCTTACAGTTTTGCTATCTATATGAGAATCATACATTGAAAACAATCATATAATGTTAGAAAACAATTGCGCATTAGCTACTAATAAGAAATAGTACCACTAGAGATTATTATATCCATTCAAGGACTATTCAAGCAAATTAGGATAATAGATAACCGCTTTAGTATTTGTTACATTGCTAGTAACTTTGACGTAGCGTTGATTTTAAGTATCTATGAGATATATCTTGCCGTGATCCCGAAGTAAATCGACTGTTTATCAATAAATAATAGTTTGGAAACTATTCAGTTGAGGTATTGAATTGTTATTGTATTAGATCATGTTGGATATAATGTTAACGTTTTTGTGCGGATAGTTTTATGTTCTTACATACTTGACCGTATTTTTAAAATTGTTTTTAAAAAGTCTCTTTTTTGTAATTGCCTTAGTGAAAGACAGATTTTTAATTTCATAGTTATTACTAATTATGTGGAAATAGAAAATTCTTTATCATCACTATTTGTTTTAAAGAAAAACTAACATTTTATATGAGTTAAGTTGCAGTCCATATAGAAACCTAATACATATTTAAGTATGTTATCAAAACTGCTATACATTTTGAATATCTCATTTAAAACTAGGCTTTGGAAATATTTATATGATATATATGTACATCAATACATAAAATATAATACCATTTGCAAGGTTCTTATCTATACTGAAAGATTGATGGCATCGCAAACGTCGAAAATATTCCATCGGAGTTTAAAATGTGGAAAAATGACATTTTACATCTTTATATTTCAACCTTTGTTGTTAAGAAGAAACCTTTTAAGGCACTCTAAACTTGATGCATTGTGAGAAATCTCAAGATTCATATTCATATTCTAGGTAAGTATATTTTAGTTTTAGACTTAATAGATTTCAATAACTTTTCATCATATATTTCCAATATATTTTATTGCAGATCTAATTAAAGTTTATCTATAATTACACCTAACTACAATTTCACTAGGTATATACACTTTTTTTTTGCATATTTTAGAACTGAGAGAAGAAAGAAGAAATAATAATAACTGAAGAAACTGTTTGTTTGGTTAATCTTTCAAACAGCACAAATGATGTGGACAAGACAAATAGAGAGAGTTAGCAGTTGTAGCCTATATACCATTATATTCTTTCAAAAGGGCAAATGATACAGAATTAGTGGATGTCAATTAAAATCCCTAAACAATTTCTACCCTTTAACCTATGACCAAATTACATATAAAAACAAAAGACAGTACACAATAAATCCAGGCTTAACACCTGGTTACCATCTAATTACTAAAGTATTTTTATGAAGATTATATTATAAATGAAACAAAATCAAAAATACTTTATCCTCTTAAGGCGCTAAAAGGCGCTTATGAACGTCAAATCTACCAACGATTTGGAAAACAACCCATTCCATAAAGAAGAACCCAGAAGAAACGATCGATTTTGTTTATCTTTACATAATACATATTTTTACAAACATAGTTACATTCGTTATTGGTGAATGCATAGGAAAGGGCGCCATTTCCAGACGTCACAATCGTTCACGTATTGATCCACCTCATAAGAGACGTTACACATTAAAACCCGCTTGACATGGTGCTTGAATTCATTATTCGGTAAATGGGTAATGTGCTTTAGGATTTTGTTATAAAACCTAATACTAATTACCTAGGAAACTGTTACTGATCATATTGAGCCTGAAATATGGAATTACCTATTTGTTACAGTTTGTTGTATTAAAATTATATTTGTCTTTTACTAAATCTAGCTTTTATAAGTTATTGTGGACATACATTAGACTATCAAGAATATAACTAATAGTCTTTATTTGAAAAATGACTTCATTAAAACCAATTTTATTTCTGCCATATCTTGAAAGAGAACAGGTATATTTTGAAATTTCTAATCTTTAAGTTTATCATCTTCTGACGATATCAGAACCTTTACCTTTCGTAACCGATCGTCTTTGCATTTCTTCTTTAGATATTTGTAACATCTTACTGCTGAAGATATCACCTTCCATCTACCAAAAGACGAAGTTACTATATTGATTGTTTCTTCTTTATTAAATGTGACTAGTTCAATGCCACTTTAATTCTCCTGAATAATATAAAGCAGTCTGGTCAAAATCACAACAATGAAATTCGCAAACAGGATTTTATCTTCCTCGTTGTTCTTTTAAAATAATGAGTAGAATGTGAAAGGTCTCAATAAAAAAAAATATATCGTATATTTCCTTTATACCTCATTCATGCTGGCATACCTACATTGTTAATCTCATCATGCGTACATTCCAAGTGTCCTTTAATAATCTTGAAAAATATTCTACTTTCACCATACAAATAACAATGAATGGAGGTTTTCTTTTCAAAGGTCTTTTCCTTCCCTGCGTTCATATTTCAACCATAATGATATATGGACAAGATACCCTTTCCTTCGCATTTGTTTACGTATACTCATCTCAACTCCTTGCAGGATTTCAAACCGTGTGTATATAAAAAGCTTTGATGTCTGACGCGTTTGTATTCTACAATGGATGATTTAGAAACGTGTTACGTCTAGAGAATATTACAATTTATTATAATTTTGAACTTTGTACCTTCTTAAAAAATATACAACGTTAAGATATGATTATTCTTATCCTATAAGTTATTATATTAGAACTTTTGGAATTTAATTTTATCATCATCATTTTATTTCTTTCAAAAGTATCTGACGGATTAGAAAAAATTAGCAACTTAAATGGATCTTAATTTATATCGACCTTTTGTAAAAAAATATGAAAGACTAAAGATGTCATCTTCAAATTTCACAATGTTTTGCTACGAGGGTTTTCGAATGGTTCATCCATCTAATCTCACACATTATTTATCTCTAATCCTTAAACAATACATTTGATATTACTTACTTATATAGCACAGTTAATGTTCTTATATGATTCATGTGTTAGAAAACCACGGCCTTGAATTCATTTATAAATTGTATCAAAGATCGTTATTTAAATTTTGTTACTCTATAATTCTTAATATACTGTACTGAGTCGGTCGTTATGGAATAGTAAATCTAATGAGCACTGCATGACTCAAAACCAAACTTACAAAGAATCCCTTAAATTACACCTATAAACTAATACCAAATCAAGCAACACAAAGTCTTCCTTTTCTGTTTAAAGAAATTTATTACTTTCGCGTTTCTATTATAAACACTGTGTTATCTATACTTATTTTTATAAAGCAGAAGAGTTTGTTTGTTTGGACACGATAATGGAACTACTGGTTCGCTTAAAAAATATTTCAGTGTTAGATAATTCATTTATTTAAGAAGACTATAGGCTATATATCATCACGCTAAGAACAATAGGACCGGAGTACCAATGACTAATGTTTTAAAATAGTTTTTTTTTAGTTTCCCATGGGTATTAGCGTTAGTCCTAAGTAATTATTTCACACGGACAGAGTCGCGGGAAGAAGCTAATAAAATGATATGTTTATTGCTAAGACAAATAAACTATACTTCATATTAAATATTCTGAATTGTAATAAGGTACGGCCAATATTTCTCAGTTTTCCTCTTAGTTGGCTGGACATTCTTTGCATCATTATTATCTGTCATTATCAATCATAGTTAAGCCCTTATGATGACAGTGACTTATTGTATTAATTATTTACCTCTTGTTTAATGGCTAGCATTGGACTTCCATTCAAAGCTAGGTTCTTATCCATTTAATACCTTTAAACGAGCAATTCTTGTATATTTTTATATTTGTATATATTCAGGATCTCGGAAACGGCGTCATCTATTTACGTGAAACTGGCATGTGGGTAGTTTTGGGGACGATAAATCGATCTAGCTAGATTTTATTCATAGAAAATTTTTTAACTGAGTTTTAAGGCAATGAAAAAATATAGCTAAAATATAAAGATAAATTTCGCCGCCACTGTCAAAACATAAATAGCTCAGATGGAAATTGGATGCCTCGAAAATCCGTGTAACCTCAGTTCGAATCTAAGTGTATATATATATATATATCCGCTCGCTGATATTACTTTTAAAAAAGAAGTATAAATTGCGTTCAAAAATCAAAAAGTACAACAATCCTCTTGATAAATTAGATTTTGAATCACTGAGAGCTGAGAGTAATAAACTCATCAAATTTGACTTTAAATCTTACATTGATAAAGCAGAGTTTACCTTATTAAAAAATACTAAATACTTTTGGACCTATATTAAAAATATGCGTAAAAGAACTAGTAATTATCCTAGTTCTATGACCTTAGAAGCTGAAACTGCTTCCAGTGGGTATGATATTTGTAACCTATTCGCTAAACATTTCTCATTATCGGATATTAACGTCTGTGCAACTCGACTCCCCTTTGTACTAACTCCTCTTCTGTGGAACTTGACACCTTCCCAGCTTTCCATTGTAGTTCATTTAACAAAATATCTTTTACACAAGATAAAGTCCTGAAGGCTTTGAATAATATTGACATACATAAGGGGCCAGGACCTGACAGTCTACCTTTCTTTATTAAGAACTGAGCTATTTCCCTTAGTTTTCCTATAACAATAATATACAATACTTCACTTAATACGGGTATCTTTCCCTTGAAGTGGAAAAAAGCTAATTTATTACCTATTTTTAAAAAAGGCGACATCCATTCTGTTTTAAATTACAGACCCATTTCTATACTGTCTGTATTGGGAAAAGTTTTTGAAAAGTTATTATATCCTCATATAAGTAATCACATCAAAATTAACATTTCTCCTCACCAACATGGTTTTTTGAAGGCAAGATCTGCTAATAGTAATCTTTCCAACTATGTAGCTTATTTAACTGATTCTGTTGATTCTGGTGTTCAAGTTGATGCTATTTACATCGACTTTTCGAAGGCTTTTGATAGAGTTAATCATAATTTACTTATTAAGAAACTATCTTCTTATGGAATTGGTGGCACACTGTTACAGTGGTTTTCTTCATATCTTACTAATCGTCTATCAGTTGTTGTCATTGACGGTTTTCAATCTGACTCATTTAACATAATCTCTGGTGTACCTCAAGGGTCTATTTTTGGCCCGCTTCTGTTCAATATCTTTGTTAATGAAATAACTCAGTGTATAGGTAACTCTTGATGTTTCATGTTTGCTGACGATCTCAAGATTGCACCTAAAATATACACTATTAATGACGTTAACTTATTACAATTTGACATTAATAGATTGCTTGTTTGGTGTGAAATAAATGGTATTGCTTTAAACATAAACAAATGCTATCACATAAAATTTAGCAGGAAGAAAACATAATACCGTCGAGCTATCACATTAACCACATTCATATTCAAGAAGTTACATATATTAGGGACCTTGGTGTCATCTTCGACAATCATTTAAAGTTTGAGATCCATATTAATAACATTTGTTTATCTTCACGTAAAATTTTAGGTTTCATTCTTAGAAACAGTAGGCTTTTTAGAAACAAATCCATCAAGATACTTCTATACAGCATGCTTGTAAGAAGCCACCTTGAATATTGTAGCACTGTCTGGTTCCCTCATTATCAACTTTACATAGACCGTATCGAAAATATTCATAGACGTTTTACTATAGCTTGTTTGACAGGTTCTATGAAATTTGCTCCGTATAATGATAGACTTAAAGAAGTTAAACTGAAATCTTTGTACAATAGAAGAATTATGCTGAACGTGACTTTTCTATACAAACTTTTCAATAACCACATTGATAATTCAGAACTTTTGAATCGATTTAATATTAATGTGCCTTCCAGACTACCTAGATTTCCTGTCTCTTTATTTGGTCACAAAAGCTACAGAACCAATTTAGGTACCATTTCTCCATCGTTCCCAGACTTCGACCTTGTTAAAAAAGATCACACCATAGACTTATTCAGTAATTCCGTATCTAATGTCATATCTAAAATTAGTTCTTTATTTAATTAATTTCTGCAGGTTCTTTTTTCCTTAATTTTTAAGTTATAGATTAACGAATTGTTTTATCTTATTACCTTCTTAATTTTTTTTTCATAATTGTTTCTTTTACTTTTATTGTCTTCGCATCGTATCTTTTATTCATAAATGCTGTAGTCAACTGTGAATAGTGATATAAATAATTTTTAAGTATTCGCATGTATGTTTTTTAGTTTTTTATTTTATGTTACTGTTGTTGATTCAATATGTTAAATAAATAAAAATAAATAAATATATATGTCATGTAGTAAATACTAATTATAACAAGTAGTAATATCAACAAATAATAACAAAAGGCTGCGTATTGTTGTAATAATAACTACATAACATATACTGAGCCTGTTTACTGAAAATAATTATCAAATCATTGTCAATAACAATCGCACATTCGAACTGCATTTAATGTAAGTAGTTTTATTTTTTTTATTGGAGCACGATATAGTAACTGCGCTATGCCTGATGTTAAGCATAGTACAATCCAAAAACATGGGCAACCACCGAGAGACAGATTATCCATCGCCGGTCGCCGCTGTCATGCCGGCCATAATGACGAAAGTCACCAGGTACTGGATATGCACAGGCTGATCCCGAAACGCGACGCGCAGAAGCGAGTCCCTATGACGGGATTTTCGCCATATACATGGTGGTTGCGACCCAGTCAGGCTGTAAAACCCTACCACCCCGCTTTCGCCATTGCCTCGTTCGTTATTCAGCAGGGTGCACCACGTGCAGGTGAGGTTGGCTTGGGTGTCTGAAGTCTTAAGATGTTACTCGATACCGCTTACACCCCATAATATAATTATGTAATTAATAATGTCATTTAAATAGATAATAAACTAAACAATGGTATCCACGGATCCAGTATTATAGATTAGAGTAAGCTAAATAACACCCGCAAACCGAGATAACGGTCGCACACAAATGACAGTAATAACCGTTGGGGAAATGCATTAAGCTATGGTACAAGTCAGGACATCTTGTGTACCCGTACTTTCTATTATGGTATAAACTAGCATATTCAGCATTCATGTACAAAATCCTCAAATTAAGAAAATCTGTCAATAAGTATGTCTTGTCAGTAGCTACTGAAAGCAAGTTTCTCGAGACCTAACCCATTACTTTCTTAATACACACCATCATGTCACACTAAAATGAGATAAAATTCTTCATATTTACTATTGATTACTAAACTAAATATTACAAATCCAGTTCATGAATCCCAGGGATTGACCTTTAAATCGGTGGTGATCTTGCAAATAAAGAATATAAAGAATGCAATATAAAGAATGCAAATCCACGATATCGTTTCACATGCTATAGTGGCAATATCCATACACACCGACACCTGTGCCTACTATACCGACGAAATTGGCGACGTGGTTAGTAAGTTCCTCCATAGCGCCGTGGACGCTCCGGTGCGGGACATTGTGGATTATGATTCAAAGATGACCAAAATGAAACCGTGTTAAAGGCAATAACGTCACTAAAAAACGGTCTTCAAATAGTTAAATAAAATCATAAAAATAAACAAATAAAAATAAAAGAAAAGAAACACTCCCAATAGTTGCTCACAGATACGATTTTTGACGTATATAATAAATCAAACGAAAGCATCAAAAAGGTACGGACCACGAGTCTGCAGAATAGAAGAAAAAAAAAACCAATTCGGATTGATCAAAACTTAACTTACCCTTACGTCTACTTAAAGTTACGTAGTTTTCTTATGCTTTTAATGAGTTTTTAATATATTTCAACTTAATGAAAAAAGAATAACTTGAAATATATCCTACAATCATATGCACAAATCTAATAAATTAGACCACATGTTAACTTCAAACATATTTCGAACTTAGTCCCAGGCAGAAACAGTCTTAGATAACTGGAATACTGACCCCAGTAATACTAAGTTGCATTAAATTCTCTGAAGTATTTAAGAATTAAAAGTCCCGGGCAACAAAACTATATTTATCCATCTTTAATTTGAACATTCATAAGAAGTGAAGCAATTATCTCATTAGATAAATAATTAGATACGTAAACATTGTTGATCCCCAGGTCATTAGACAACAAAGCCAGGAACTTCATGTGGCAAGCCCTATTCAATAATAAAAATTAAACACCGTCTGCGTCTAAGCTTCCAACATTTTGTTATAAATTTATAAAGGCAAGAAAAGTTCATGATATTATAAACCTGTTCTCCAAAGACATTTGCTTTTTTCTTTATTCTGTCTCTAGATTAAGCCTTTGTGTAGGAGTGTAATTAAGACCTTTGCTTTGCTTTGCTATAGATAAAGGAGATATTATTATAATTTGTCTTCCCTTTAAGATACCGCATGCTTTATAGTCCCGATTTGTTAAAGCGTTAGGATTCTTGAGATCAACATTTTCGCTAAAATTTTGCTTTTAAAAATGATTAAACTATTCTTTTCTTATACACATTGGATATGTTAAAAGTCTGAGAAATGAAACAATGTATTAGCAACATAATGCATTTTAACAGTAATGCTTTTATTCTACTCAGAACCTATATTATTTTTAACATTTAAATTACTAAACGCATAATTTTCTTTAATGTCCCATTCTTTTAAATTCTTAAGTACGTTATAACTTTTAATTAAGATTAGGTAAGATGGATCTTATCACGTATAATTTGACACCATTAGTTTTGTCTAAAATAAAGTGTATCTTCGATTTATAAAAGTTGAATGTTATATTCATTGGACTGATTAAAGAGTCGGTAAGATCCAATTGAAAATTTAACCCAAGCCAGTACAATACATAGATAAAAACCAAACTGTAAGTCCCTTTGAAAACGTATATATATTTACGTTTAAATTCGGGCCAAGGTATTTGCAGCATATATCGTCGCGTGACTGTGTAAGATATAAAAAAAAAAAACTTTATTTTATACAATCTGCACACTCCCCATCTATGTTCCAATAAATCATCCCGCTATGCATAGTCCTGGTTGGCGTCGAGCCAGTTGATATTTCGCGTTGACTTATTGCTTTGTGTTACGTGAAATTTTGCGATTTTCGTCATATTGAACGTATTTTTGTTTTATATCGTGTTATACTTGACTGTAATTTAAACCAAATTGATCTGGTGAAAACCAATTATCACCATAACAAAATATTATAGAATGGATGTAATATTGTTATGGTGATGATTTCAGTGTATTAAAGCTAGGTTGATTTGCATTGATCGACTTATTGCCTGCAACCTTTGGTAAAGAAAACAGTGATGAAGCCATAGCACAGCGTTGGGACTTTTTCTAAGCCCTCCTAGTTGCCTACCAAGCTGTAGTTGAAAATTTATTACCAAGCAGATGTTCGCGTGTTCTAGCAGCTCTACTTGAGCACCGTTTTCATCTAGTTATAGCATGTTTATCTTCTTAGAGCGTATCATCACTTAACATTAGATGAGATTGTGATGTAACGCTAAACACTAAAAAGGATTAAAAAAAGGTAATGACATCTTCAACTCTAATGATAGGTAAAGGTGCGTCAATAATATTTTGCGAGCACTTCTAATCCAATTAATGTATCTGTTATGGAGCATGAGTGTACTACCATCTAGATTATACATATTTAAATTTGGTTATCTTTACCATATCTATGAAAATATAAAAGGGAATACTTTAAGAAACTCTATATAAGCTTTCGGATATCGCGTAGGTTCATCTTCGTGACTTGCACTATTATATAATGGTGAAAGGTTTATAACGAACGTGTGCAAGCTGGAGCTTTGCCAACTTTTTGTCCATCAGGTTCTATGAACCTATGACATATCCAGTACTTGAGAATCTAAGACTTTGGTCTTAATAATCAGAAAGGGTTAATGATTTCCTGTCAATCCTCATGTTATATTTTGTCTCTCATTTTAAAAATATCACGTCTCATGAGTTGAAACCGTAACTGAAATGTATTATATTGATAAATATAGGAATCCTCCTATAGGAAGCGATTGGAGGAGTCAGAAAGGTTTAATGTACCATAAAAGGTTCAAGCAATCCCTACTGGATAATAATGAGGCAAGGACAACATTGGCAATCAGTTTTGCTTGAATTGATTGCAACCACCGTATGCATATTGAAAATTCTGTTTAATGATTCGAAATGGTACAAAGTAAGGGATAACTCTAAAGATTGCTACGAAGTTGTTGTTTATCTTCCGAAAGTGTATCGATGTCTCCATATAGAATTTAATAAAAACAGACCGAAATTTTATGACCTTGGTTTTAACTTCAAAGGCAATAAAGGAAATACACGTACGTATTTAATAAAAAATACTGATATAAAGTTAAAAAAAATATTTTAAACAAATTGCTACCGTGTCTAACGAAAGTGGCAAAATAAAAACACATCGCGTGTAATATTGTATGAAACAAGTTCAATTTAGCGTGTGTCTCTACTAAATTGAACCAATAACTCGCTCGTGTGTCGTCTGTCGTGACGTTGTACTCTACCCTAAGGTTGCCAGATTATTTTTTTAATATTCTTTCATATTTATTTCAAAATAACCATAATCTTTGGCCTCGTTGTTAATGGAACGATCAAAAAAGAAAATTTCATTATAATATTATATACACAGCGTTTAACAAACGTCCATATATTCGATTCTATATCCATTGTTCTTATTCATTTGTATACCATTATACTCGTGTTAAGACCTTCAATATCTGTGAAAGCAATAAGAGCAAGATTCAGAGGATATACAGTTCTTTTTATAAATTTGTATAAAGGTGATTCTTAGGTATCATGTATGATATGAATATACGCTCGAAGTAGCATTTTCTCGCAAATTCGAATAGTCTGCATATTTTCAGACATATTCTGGATGAACTACTCTTACAATTTTTAGCTTAGTTTTGATCCAGGTTATTTATGAAAATAGACAGGATTGGTATCGCAATTATAATATCACTGTGTATAAAGGGCAATGGAAATTATTATTTTTTCTTTTCACTAATTTTTGCATGTCATAGAATTATTTAAAAGCGGTAGTATTTTTATTGGTTTTATTTTTGTGCGATGACATTTGTACTCTCTTATTATTTACAAAACCACATCAGTAATATATGTAACGTCTCTGACAGTCAATATATATAACTCCTACAATCCATTGACAACAAAGAACAAAATTTTGTTCGATTTCCTGAAATATCCCGGAATCGTTTTAAAATTCTGGTCACGATGTCAGTATATTTCCTGCACCGAAGGGAGCTCTGTCACTTTTGGCTTAGTTACTTGAACTTAGATTGTTATCGAGTTCGCAGAGACCGATATACGCTTTTAGAAAACGAGAAAATAGTTGTTACAATTTTCATAGTGCAGAATTTTGTGTTACACCATTAAATGTTAAAAAGAATATTCTTGTTGGAATCAGTCAGTTAAATGAAATCAATTAACAATTTGGGAATTTTTTTGCTAAATATATTTAAAGTTTTTGTTTTTAACTAGTTAGTGCCCGTAACTTATTTCTCGTGATAATTGTTTTGTTGTTTCTTGTAAAGTAACAGTTTTATTGTCATTAATTTTAGGCTGCATTTTTTTGCAATTATTTCATGTAATTTTGTTATTATGACAATACTACAATACTTTCAAACGATGCTAAGTACCATTTGTTAAGTTTGATCATATTTGGTTAATCTTCCAAGTCTAGACAGTAATTTGACAGGAATTGTTTTGGTTATATAAAATGACAGATAGATATGTAGTCTACCTGATTTTAAGTAGATACGGAAGCTTATGACTATGGACAACCAGTCCAAAAATACTGCAGCTAAAAGGTTGCCTGTTCTGTTACTTACATCTTTTTTACTGAAGTATAGTAGCGCAAGCACTGCAGCATTCTATAAGTATTACAATGAGGCGGTGGTACAATTTAAATATCTATCGTGCTCATATTTTACTACAAATCAAAACCAAGAATTGATTAAAATAAAATCCAATGTACGTATTAAAATATAACCTTTATAATTAACGGTTACTGACTTCAACAACTTTTAACAAGTATTCGGAAGCTCTTAGAAAATTTTCAATTGTCGAAGTTATTTGGTGTTTACAGGGGAACTGTTGGCAACTTTGCATAAGGTTAACTTTAGCTATAAATTAATTGAAACAAGATCGTAAAAGACGATAGCAGGATGTTTAATATCGTTTGGAAGCAATTTGAGGGAAGATATTTAGTTACAAACAGTAGATTCTATGGTGGGAGACTTTAAAAGTGAAGCAATAGTATATCAGAATATTATTGTTTAAAAATATGTATATAGTTTTACCAAAACAAAAACAAGTGATATTGTTTTATTTTAAAATATTGCATAATGTTGTACGTAAAGTAGATCGAGGTCCGAATATGGAGATTAAAAATCCGTGTGGAAATCATATTATTTTATATTGTAGTAACTACCTACAGAGAAATATAGGATTCCTTAACATTTTCGTCTGAAGCTAAGTGCTGAGACAAAAATGGCAAAAGATTAATTCTAATAGAGACCCTTTTTTTTAATCAAATCGAAAAAACTCTACTTAATTTAGGCCCCGAGAAGATAATAGTGAATACTACATTACTAGTATTGGTTTGGAAATCGTTCCAATCATTGTGAGGATACCCGACCTTTTGCTTCATTTTACAGCGCTTGTCTTTTTTAATCAAGACTAGAAAATGATCCAAGTAATTTATTCTGAAATAAATAACTTTTTTACAAAAACCTTACTTGAACGCAATAGCTACTAAATCGTTAATGCATTTTGGGAGCTTTTTGTAAAACGTAATGTAATCTAAAAAAACTTTTAATGGTATTTTTATTCTAAAACGTGAGATAACTGACTTGTGTTTGTAACGTATTGAAAACGATGCCTCTCATATATGATGTTCAGCAATGCGTCCAAATATAGTCTCAGAATGAAAAAAATATTTCAAATAAAGCTAAGCGAACTTCATGTAATTAGAGGAAGATTGTCATGCAAACACTAGAAATGGTACTAGTACTTCAAGCTACCTTCTGCAAGTTGCCACTTCATTTAGTTTAAGCAATACCTTACAGTAAATATATTAAGAAGCTATATCTGTTTAATAATCTCTTTACTAAAACGATTATTGAAGTTTACTACTTCAGACTGCTTTCAAATTAAGACTTGCTTTTATTCTAGTTTAATACAGTAACGGCACTGCACTTGATGGCAAATACAGAGTAGTCCACAAAAAACAGCGACCAACAACAGATATGTTGTAATCTATCGACTTTTGTTGCTGTGAGATTCCTCTACAAGCCAATGGTGCAATGGATACAGGATGACAGATTTCAAAACATGACAAATTTAAAGGAAATTCTATAATGGTCTTATTCCAACTTATAACAACGCGACTATTTTTAATCTATCTATTGCATGTCGTATTACAGTCGGACGTTGAGTAGGGGTAAAGTAAAAAGTATTCTGCAAAGCAGCCAAGCCCAACATGTGTTTTATCAGAATTATTATATTTATTATGTATCCCATACTTGAATACGTAGATTGAAATTCAAATGTATAGTTGGATCTTATCTACTATTGATTTTCCACTATCATTCCCATTTTCAATTATTAAGTCAAGATTAAAAACACTATTTTAATAACATAAATCGAATAGTTTTCAGTTATATCCGAAAAAAAGTTTCAGTTGCACTAGGTTTCAATTTTTTATATATATCAAAACACAGACTTTTTAACGCTCGTCAACTATAATATACATCAACGTCGATGCACGTTCAGACTATTCGGGAAAGAATTTCCTCATTTCACGCTAAATTGGATAAATGTTTCTCGAAAGAACACGGATACCTCTTCCTTTAAGTTGATTTGTGTTAGGTTTTCGTTGTAGCTTATCAATGAACTTGTTCCCAGATTAGAAGAAGACAATAAACTCAAAGATGAATAGTTTAACTCTAATAGTATCTAAAGATTAATTTGAAAGCGATAATGGCTTAGTTGATACCATGCTCGAACACCAGATTAATGGACGTAGGTTCGAATCCTTGCAACTGAATTGTAGCTTTCGGTGAAGGAAAGCATCGTGATAAAACCGTACTATGGTTTTAGGGCTTTTTCTAAGTTCGCCTTACTAGCTATCGCCCTTAGGCTTAAAATGTACCTCCAAGTACATTTTGGTTTTTTTTCTCGAACTGGCTACGCTATTGCCATGAAGGCCCGAACAGCTTCATCGAATTACTATGGCGAGCACTTAAGGCATTCAAACAATTTTATTTGACAAGTAGCTCAAAGGTGCACGGTACAACTAGGGCTGTTGCATAGGTTACGCAGCTTACACATTAATATATATGAGTTAATGATTTATACATGTGAACCAACAATTTATTAATTCAATAACTCGTATGTGTATTTCGTATCGGGCAATACCCTTTGGTGTGTTCCAGCAGATGCACTCGAGAGCAAGTTCCCGACCAGGTTTAACGTGATTACCATTTTTTTTACCATTCTACATCAGATAAGTAGTTAGTAGTTCATCCATCGGATCGTGAATGCTACATCGCGCGATATTGTGGATTATAATCTAAAGATGGTCATAAAGAATCAAAATGAAACCGCCATAAAGGCAATAATGTCATTTACAAATCCGTCCTAAAATAGTTAAATGAAATCATAAAAATAGACAGATATAGAAAACAATAAATAAACACCCAATGGTTGCTCACAGATACTATTGTTGACGTATGATGAGGCAGGCGTGTAAATAGTCGTGCTCACTGGGTGGTTCGAGAACACAATATTATTGAACACGAGGATGGATACGTGTAAGTCTAACTTTGTCTATTATAAAAATATTAAACTATGTGATCGATAGGGGGGTGTAAACATCACTTACCTTACCTTTTCACTTCTGGATGCGGCTGCCAACCCTCGAACGTACACGGGTATCACGAGTATCACAGGGTGTTTGTGGCCAACAGATCGTTCACACACGTAACACAACATGTAAAGTTCATAATGCGGTTAAAAAGCGAGAATAGTTCCTTATAGCACTTAAGATTAAAGCGGGTTTACATAAAAAGTATATAGCGGTGTAGCAGTAATTGTGCGTATTTCATGTGCACGCGGTGGCAAGCGGGTCGTGTATTTGCAACAGTATCGCGAAGAGAGTGTTTACTTATGTCAAGGACAAAGTCACCCCCGTATCGACACAACTTATCATACTTAAATTAGATGGCGGGACATCGGTCTCACCAACGTACACAATAAATAAGATGAAAGCAAAAAAAAAAGGTGCGGAACAAGAGTCTGCAGAATAGAAGAAGAAAAACAAAATATCAGATAAGATTGTGGTTAAACGCTAGCTAGCCCTTATGAAGTATAAAAAATGAGCTGGATACTATTATATAGATAAATTTCTACAATTGTTAACTAAAATCTAGTAATCATATAAGCAAATGAATAGTCAAAAGATTTAAATATTTGCAGAAATAAAAACAAAAACTCATTAAAATTAGTAAAAGTTACACGTTTTACAGTCTGATTGACTTTAAAACTCAGACTTATTTTGAGAACTTTACAATATAACCTTTTATTATTATATTTTGTTAAGCAAATTAAGATAACAAGTCGAGATGACGCGCCGGGACCCAGTTCTATAATATAAAAGGTGTTTTTTTTCACAAATAGTTATAGTGAATAAGGGTGGGGCCCGAGTATACGATGTTTGAGTTGTTAATCCAACTAAACCTAATCTAAAACGTATATCATAATAGAATTCGATCCTTAGATTTACTAATTGAATCGTGGTAAAAGTTCTAAACAAATAAATCGCATATCCGTTCGGATGTATATGAATAAAATTATTATAACACAACCGTTTGGCGAATATAATCTTCTAAATATCCGAACCAATTTAGATAAGTTTCTTATGAGTAGATTTTTTCATTGGCCATTACCTTGTTCTCAATGGGTAAAGCTATAAAGATATAACTTAAAACTGGTAAAAGGATTATATAAGTTAAGTAAAATTAAATAATTCACATAGGAAATATAGATTCTATTTTACAAGAATATTATTACTACGAAAAAGAATATATCGATATCATTTATTATTATAAAAATATACAATCGAGTTATTAGATTAAGGTTTAACATTCATATTTAAAGATTTTGATTCATAAAACATATATATTAAAATTATTTGTGACACTTTTATTCAACGCTTGAATAGCGACCGCGCCTCGAGTAGTAGCATATATGTGAAACATGTTTTATGGGAGTTTTTGGCGGGATTTTAGTCTGTCATGTAGTGGATTTTATATTTTATTCATAATCTTGTGTTATTTGACTATATATTATGTAAATTTGGTGGTGTTTTACGTAATATAGTTAGTTTATTATGCATAAGTGAAGTGAATGGAAAATAATAACACGGAGCATGAAATTCTGAGATGCCACAAAATCTCCCTGGAAGGTTCTAGCAAGGGATCCACCATCTTGTTAGAATATGGTTTCACACGATGCTTAATATTGGAATGATCACACGAAGTTTGTGATATTATTGACTACGTGAGAATGGCAGTAATAATCGGAAAGATCGATTGCCAAAAATAAAGTTAAAAAGAAAAAAAAAAACATGTTTTATGAAAATATGCGAGTTGACAAAAGGTTTTTTCTAGACCAGATATTGTATACCTCGTTGGACACTGTTCGCTTTGAATTTTAAAGGTAAATAAAATTATTTTTTTAAGAAATTTTTCGAGGTTCACACAAAAAAAAAACAGTGTTATTTAAAATTTGAAGTGACAATGACACAGCGTTTTGTTTATATCGAAGTTTATACGTTTTAAGATAAAATTGTATAAGAATACTTTCTAGAAGTCCCTATAATTCCCAAATTGAAATGTTATAACTATAAGTATCGCGATGTATTCTGGCATTTGTACTTATCCGAATCCTTCCTTTGCCAGTCTGTTTAGATGCAATTAGAATTGTATATAAAATAGAAATATCAAGAACTTCAGCAGTGGTTTCGGTAAAATAAGAAAAACTTTTTTTTTATGCCAAAAGGCAGCAAACAGGCTGATGGCCCACCTGATGGAAGTGGTTACCGTTGTAGGAACTCCATTTGCATGTTTACGTGCTAGTAACCTTTTTACTGCGACTCTCACTTCGTGTTATAAAATTTATATTACGAAATGTCAAATGAACGGTCTTCTGTATTTGGCATTGTCATGAGCTACGAATCTGTCATTGCTAATATATATTGTAAGTGTTTAATTATTAAATGTTTTCCTAAACCGTCACAAGTCTACATCTGACACTATTATATTTTATACTTAATTATTTGGTAAAGATTGGAATTTTACACTATAATATAATTTAATAACTAATCATTTGCAGGTTTATATGAATGTCATATCTTTGTCCACATTAATTATTATACTTTTAAGATGCAGTTACTACCAAACTGTATATACAGACGTTGCTTTTTTAAGTGGAAAATTTAGATTATGTTACTAGGGAAAAAGTTGGAACAATATCAATGTCTAGGTCACGGCAGCAACACATTGCCATAAACATACTAAGATTTTTGTACTAGAGGCAGAAATACATTTACTTTATTAAAACACGGTCATAATCTGAACATATAATTCTAAACCCAAATTTGGCCGATAGTTTAATCTCTTTAGTGCTTCGAGATATGTAATTAGATTCGTAATTACCTCATAATTAATAGGAAATGATTATGTACTCAGATAACACGCAGTGGATGTGAAAACGAGAAGTATACTAACAAAATCACTACATACGTTACTGAAAGATATTGGTATGTTAAGAAAAATCGTAAGTTATTGTTAGTGAAAGTTTCTAAAGCGGATTTGATAGGTTCTTATTTGGCAAGGCAGGGCAGCAGTGCATATATTGGTGGTAAGCGTTGATGTACATCGATTGTAAGGTATGTTACCTTAGGGTCACATACCCTAAGCACTGTTCCAAGCTTCTCACTCTGCATCCGCGCTTTAAATCTATGGAATGGTAAGAATTTCATCTGATAATATTCCTCTAGTCTCATTAAAAGAGCGATCATAACAACTCTTTTTATCGTGCTAATTTAAGAAGCTAATTCGTGGGTCGAAATATTCCACAATGTGGGTAATCTTCTTAGCAGTGTGTGCTCCTTTGGGTGTTTAAGACTTCGAGAAGTTGCTTCTGCGCTGAATAAATATTATATTATATTCGGAACGTAACGATTACACATTATGTCGGATATGTTCGACGTAAGAGTTTGTATTGGAATCAAGATTAAAAAAAATTTGTTATGATAAGATAAATATAAATTAAATCTGCTAGTGATTGCTTGACTGACTGCTACCCCTAAATTGAAATCTGCAAGAAAACTATCTCCAAGTGTGTTCAGGTTCACTTATGGGCTTAGTGTGTCCTTTTTTAACCTCGCAATACCTATATATTAATAGTTGAAGCCAAGAAATTGTACCCCTTTTTAACCGATCTCCGTGAATGGATGAACTCAAATTTGGCATAGTTGAAGTTAATATGGCGGAGAAGTGCAGAAAGCTGTTTATTTCATATAAAATGTATTAGAAGTAAATTAAATTAATTAATAATACGCATTACCCTCACTTCTGCTTGAATTTTACACAACATATACAGACATGTAAATAAAAAGACATTTTGACAGCCGTCATGTCAATAACGAACTTCAAAAAAGGTTGCGAAGGAGGTTGCTATGTTCGACTGTATGTATTTTTTTACTCTTACGTTCCAATTACCCTTTTTCATCCTACATTCAACAATGATATTATAACATATAACTATTATTACAATATTTATAACACGACTTACATTCCATACCTTACATACTCTTTGAATTTAACTGGACAATTGCAAGTAAATTTTAAAACAATATAATAATTTTAACATAAATGACGTTGCATGCCTTATATGCGCTTTGAAATCAATTGGTCAAATTCTAGGTTAATTTTATAATAATATAATAGGCCAATTCATAATATTTATACATTCATAATTTATTGATAAACAATTTATCATTAAACCGATCAATCAGAGTACATTCATTGAACTACTGAAATAATTATTAATTAATTCTCCTTGGTTTTATTGGGTGTCAAAATTCTTAGGTGCTAATACTTGTGTCATTGGTTGCGATAAATTTCTTTATTTTCATAAAGTTATGTTTACTTAGAATTTAAGAGCTTTACAACCTGTTTTTTGTTTCAAAGTTATAATTAATTACAATTTTCATTTACACGTAATTTTTTTTAACGTTTATATAGTTAAAGAACAAAGAAAATGGCAAATAACTAAGTAGCTATGATGAAAACCTTTGATTATTTATTTATTTATTTTTTATTTATTTAAGGAATATCAACAGCTTTTCTTACATAATACAAAATACAATAATCAACTTAAAGCTAATTAAAGATATTCACTAATAGATAATGAAATAATTGCAAGGTGATATTAAAGAATGGAAATGCAAGCGCTATAAAAACAATAACGTCATTAAAACAAAAAAAAAGTTAATAATAATTAAACAGTGAATATTTAATAAACTACTAATAATAATAATATATATATATATATATATATATATATATATATATATATATGCTCACGGATACGATTTTTACGTAAAAAAAAAACTACATATAAGCAAAAAAAAGGTGCGGACCAAGAGCCTGCAGACTAAAACAAAATATATATAAAAAAAAAGATTAAATGGAGTATTAAAAAGATCTAAATGAGACTCTTTACTAAGCTTGTTATAATTACAAGTACTTTGCAGAAAATAACTATTCTTTCTATAATTGGTACTTGAATGAGGCACATATATTAACGAGCTATGACGAAGAACAGTAGACCAAGCCCTTAAAGAAATTTTTGAGAGGAGATCTGGACAATCGACCTTGTTTTGGGCAATTTTAAAAGGAAATAAATGTCAGCAATCATACGCCGTTTATCCAGGGGTACAGAAGTAGCCCTTTGACAAAATATCCCTAATAAAGTTCAAACTAAAAAATCAATTAACTATGGTCGAATGTCGACCACTGGGCGCCCACTGGTTCATATAAAACCTTTTCAAGTATAAATAAAGCAATCAAGTAACATTTAGTCTTTTTTAAATTAAAATCGGTTTGTTTTATCAAAAGTTATTGTAATTTTAATGACGACGTGACTTAAGAACAACAGATAAGTAGATAAGTAAATAGACTTAATACATTCAGAGTGACTTTATTATTCACTATTCTCTACTTAGAGGTCCACACAGACAAAGTCGTGTGAAATCGTAAAGAACCAGTCTTTATTTACTTTGTAACCATGTTGTTTTCAACAATCAAGATTGTTTTCTTAATCATATTATTGTACTTTAATTGCTCCGGCTATTTGCTCGATGTGATAACTGCCCGTATATCGTCAACAGTTAAAATATTCGACGGAGTAGTTAGGAACTAGTTGGTAACTATGTACGAACCTTGAATTACCTGTGTGTGCAGCTTTGTGCGGAGCAGGCCTTTGTTTCTTTGTCTTCGCGTCCGTACACTGATGTAACTGGGTTGAATAACTTCTTTAGTGCATTAGTTGATTCGAAATAAAGTTTCCGAGTTAACTGGTATCAGAAGTAGTTAGAGAACTTTTCTAGCATTCCCTTTGATTACTGATCTTTAAATGAATTAGATATAAACATGACTTTATGATACTTAGCTTGAACCTGATATACGATAATCGTGATTTAGTTATACAGTACGCAAAATAGTTATTGTAACTTACTACTTAAAAATGAGTATTATAAATACAAATAACAGATCTGTTGATTATTATTCGAAGGCCTGCACAGACTATATATTTATATGCTCTCATATCAGTAATGCGGTTGATAAAATGTAAACCCTAAATCCTAAACCTTGAAATGTAAAATAAAATAAAATAATAATAATAAAAAATATACGCTCACGGATACGATTTTTTACGTATACAAAAAACTACATGTAAGCAAAAAAAGGTGCGGACCAAGAGTCTGCAGAATAGAATAACAATAAAATAAAAATAAAATGTAAACCCTAGATAGTCATATTCTTATCAACTATGGTTGAAAAAACAAATAATACCAATAGGAGCCTAGATAAAGATTCAACGTAATTAAAATACGTAATTGACGAGACCAGAGAATATTTATAACGTTTAACAGTGACAACAAATCAGGCTTATTGTGCGATCATAATATCGACCGAATGCTATAAAAAAATGAAGAAATCCCGTAACAAAATTTCAGGATATATTCATTCACAGGTTAAAAAGTTTCGTATATACTCAAATAGTAGGATTACGTTCATATTAAATAGACGTCTTGTTCAAATAATTCCAGAATACTAGTAAGGGGAAGTAATAACGGGCCACTCGGAAGCACAAGCCTTCACTTTTGTTTTATTTCAACATTCAACTATTACATTGCCTTGCAAAATATATAAAACTTATTCAAAATGGTGTTTCAGTTAAAAAAATCTATATAATAGAAGTCATTGTATTCATAAATACCTCATGTACAGCTATAATTAGAAGTGTTCTATTCTGAAATATATCAACTAATTTATCTCATTATAAAAAGAGGTAATAAAAGACAAGTGGTAAAACCAGAATATTATCCATCTTATCCCACCTATTGTGGACATCATATTTTGTCCTCAGAACCGTTACCTCAATATTCATACTTTTACCGAAATGTCTTCTTCAGACTTTCTGTACTCCTATATATATCTTTTCTAAATGAAAACTTTGTTGACCTGGAAAGGTCTTTACAGCTTCACCGAACTATTGAGGCGAGCGCTGAAGGCACTCAGCCGATTTGGGATGTTTGGGTGACTAACTCAAGGGTGCATGGCACACCTCGGCTTGGGCTGTTCACCTGTTTTGTGCAAAAATCGCGACCTATCTGAGCTAATCTAAGCTAAGCTATCTAGATATACGTATATGAGTTATTAAAACATGCATGTGTACCAAGCATGCCTCAACAACTCCTATATGTATTTTGTGTCGGAAAAATTTCTTTAAACTATATAGGATAGAAAAAAATAAGGGTAGAACTCCTTGTCGTTTATTTCTCTGAAAAAGAAAAACAGCGTGTAAGCGTGCACGTGTGTATAGATGATATGTGTGATGTTGTAGCAGTGATGTAAGGTGTTGTGTCACTGTATCGCGTGAGCAGCGTACTCAAGGACTCCACGCCGAGGGAATACTCCTATATCAATTCACGGTACTGATGTATTAACGACAAGATAGTCCTGTCTGTCTTGCAGTATGTCTTTGTTTCGCAAGTCTAACCCGATGTAACCGAACCATATATAGTCCACCTATTAATATATATGCCAAGATGCCAAGATATCAAACACGTAGTTCAGGTATATATTATCTGCACTTCACAAGTTCAGTTGTGGTAGTATTAATACTTTAGTACTCAGTTTATCTTTATACTTAACACTTCTAGTTTTTTTTTTTTTTATATAATAGGAGGCAAACGAACTACAGGGTTACATAATGTTAAGTGATCACCACTGTCCATAGACAGTAGCAACACCAAGGGAGTCGCTAGTGCGTTACCAGCCTATGTTTGAGTGCCTGCAATGACGCAAGTACTGTCACTTCACGTCGGTGTGTCTGTGGGTCGGGTGTTAGAACCTCGAATGAGCCGACCCATTTATGCTGAAACCAGTAATAACTTTAGTGTGACTCTACCACCTACAAAAATGTATACATGATACATGAGCTAATAATTTTTACAGTACTCTTTTTCTGGATGAAGAAAGATACCCTATGCTATTTTCTATGTCCCTGACAATATTTTGAAATTAACGAAATGGTACTTAGTAATAAGCGTAACAAATAAATTCACACTTGCATTTATAATATCTATATATATTAATACGTGAAGCAAAAAAATTGTACCCCTTTTTAACCTATTTCGGGTGAACGGGTGAACGGGTGAACGGGTGAACTTGAAATTTGACATAGTTAAAGTTTATGTGGCGGAGAAGTGCAGAAAGCTGTTTATTTTATATAAAATGCATTAGAAGTACATTAAATTAATTAAAATATGCACTACTCACACCTACTACTTGAATTTTACACAACATATACACACATGTAAATAAAAAAGACATTTTCACAGCCTTCAATAACTACGAACTTGAAAAAAGGTTGTGAAGGAGGTTGCTATGTTCGACTATATGTACTTTTTAACTCTTACGTTCTAATTACTATTTTTCATCCTAAAGTCAACAATAATATTATAAAATATAATTATTATTGTAATGTTTATTATTTTTTATGGTGAACTCACTTCAAATGATGCATTAATAAAAAATGAGTCAAATAATACTTTGTATAATCAAAATAAAGATTTTATTCATAAAAGTAATCCATGACTTGAACCGCGGGGGGTTACAAAGTTGCAATTCAACCTCATGTAGCAACAAAAAACAATTTATTTTCATAAGCTAATGGTAGTATTAAAAACATCTTTGTCTTTGATTCATCATTTGATTTTATTGTGGATCCATTACGTTTCCAAACGATGATACTGGGCGCATCACTATTTCTCATAATGAACAGACCACATTTAATTCAATATCACCCAGAAATACCACCCACCCATGGTGTCGTGTAAAAGTAATTGAAAAGTGTGTCATGGATTGCGATAAATTTCTTTATAAAAGATCATGGCAAATTACAAATAACTGAGTAGCCATGGTAAAAACCTTTGATTATAGAAGTTATACCCTTTAACAAAAGACCCTAAGAAAGTTCAAACTTTAAAAATCAATTAACTACGGTCGAATGTCGACCACTGGGCGTCCACTAGTTAATTATTAATGTCACTATTATTAAAAATGCGAATATAACCTTGTTTATAAGCTAGTTATGCCATCGTCACACATCAAAATTGCTGACCAAGAGAGGAATTTCAGCCTCACGGTTCAGCTAGTGTATAAAGCATCGAGTCAGTAATTTTCACGGTACGACTGGTGCAAGAATTCAGTGGAAACAAACGTTCGGCAACCCGACTTCTCCGTTTCCACATTGTTCATGTATAAATCATTGCACGAAATGAACATTAATCAGTGTTAACCTAGCATCGGTTGCATAACGGGAACGAAGCCGCAACCAAAATCTAGTAATAAATATAATATGTGTATACTAAGTGACCCACACAACTTCGTTCGCAAATCGTAAAGCTACCGCTTTCAATTGTCTCTCCAAACTCGCAAAATCTTTAAAAACCTAGAACTCGATTATAGTGACTCCCACCGTTTCCAATGGTGACACCAAACAATTCAGGGGCTCACTCAAGCAAATACCTAGTTGGTTTACTGAACGACTTATAGTACGAGAGCCAGGTGAAAATTTGGTTAATTATTTCTTCTCGAGAGATAATTGGTGATACGCAGCATACGATAGTATCATAACGCCTTATGACCGTCAGCTGCGGCACGGCGGGGGGATGAGCAGTGGAAACCTCCCACGCTCGAAGAAAAAAAAAATACATTCACTCATTTCCTCTCGGCTAAAAATTTATCAAATTATAGCTAACCTAATATCTCAACAAAAAAAAAAATCAGCTGGCTATAACGTAGTGTATTGTACGTCAGCTGATGTCTCGATCATGGAAAAAAAATCTTCAGTTTCAGTGATATCCTCTCAAATAAAAATTTACCTGATGATAGCTTATATGTAGCTATTGATAAATATATACGTCAGCTGGCTGTATCTCGGTGGAAAAATCGTCAGCTGATAATTTGTAGGTCGTTACGTAGAAGTTAGCCAGAAGCATTTACTGACTATTTAATTTGCATTAGCTGACTAGGTTTCCCTCGACTTACTGCTAGCTGATTTTTTTATTTATAACAGAAACATATTTAAAATCAGCTCACAAATTTTCATTTGGGAAGAAATGACGTCTCTTCAATTATTCGGCATAGCACTCCAATATGAGTGTTGAGGTGAAACAAATATTCCGTATCAATATTTTTTAAATTTATACGTGTATATTCAAATAATGTTAGTTCTATTCCAATATTTAAATATCTATTTGATCACCACCATCGATAGACACTAGTGACGTCAGGGAAGTCGCAAGTGTGTTGCCAGCTTGTATATGGGAGAGGTGGGCGGGGAAGGAAAGGAAAAGGAGGAAAGAGGAACCAATCTCTGATTAAACTTTCAAGTAACATGCAGGCTTTGCATTAGACGTCTTTATTGATTATCGAAGTAACAAAACTATATACTAGAATATAATAAATATGTAAAAAAACAATTAGTTTGTAATTTCGTTTCCAATTTCGAAATAATATGTAACATAAGCGAAAAATGGAACAGAAATTATAAAAAACGCAGTACAAAAGTACGATCATGTATTTGGTACAGTAAATTTGGCCAGACGTATAAAACAGATAAGTTTTATCTTATGACTTCTTGCTTTCACATGAATCTCTTTTATTCGAGTAACAGGAAAGAGAAGCGATTAAACTATCTCATAATTATGAACCACGAAAATCCTTTTAAACACGAGCTTTGGAAATTTATTTTTACGATTCTAAACTGTATTGTTGTATGTTATTTTAAAATTGTATAAGATACTAGATGACCCAGTGTACTTCTCATCATCTATCTTAATGACATGAACACTCTTTCTTCGTTAAAATGGCGGAAAAATTTGATCGGTAATGTTAGGCATTGCCATTTTCATAGGTTATTATATGATAAAAAATGTCATCAATTGTTTTTAAAAAGATAACGTGAGTCTAATAGTCATATAAAAAAACAAAATAGTTTTAAGATTATTTATAGCCTATTTATTGCCCGTTTCCCAAAAAGTGGATAGAGCTGCAGGACAACGAAAGTAGATGTCCCGGTTGTTGCAATTATCTATTAATGTTGCGCTAATAGAAGAGCTAAAAGAAGTAGAAATGGTTAAAGTAAGCCAGGAGCAAAACATGTTCTATGTTCTGGTACACCCAGACTTATCTGAGTCACCGCCGCCCGGGATCGCATCCCGCCGAGCCGAGCCCTAACAGCACGCCTGGTTTGCGTTCGACGTCAGATTAATCGATACGTCGCCAACCAATAATGGTATAACGGTGACAGAATGTATGTAACTTTATAAGCTTTCGTATAACGTTCGACAGACAACTGAAATATAAACATTCTATAACCAACTCTCATCAACAGATATTTTTTTACGCATTCCAGCAAATCTGATATTAGGTAAGCCAAATAGCTCAATCAAAACTTTCTCATTTGTATTCCAAACAATAACAACAATCAAAATATGTCAATACAATGACAAACATTTCTGAACGAACCAACAATGACAAATATCAAAATATTAAAACTTAAATATGCGATAATCCGATATCTATGTAATTTGAATTGTGTTCTTTATTGAAAATCCTTAATTTAATAAGTTCTTCAATTAGATTCGACCCGAGTCTACCGTACGCAACGAACGTGTAGAACAGTTTATATGGGAAAATAAAATTGTTGTTTTTACTATCTTCCTCGCATTTTTTCCATGTTTTCTCACCTTTTAAACCTTCCCTGGACTACTACAAACATTTCAAAACCAAAATCAACTAATTAGGCCCAGACGCTCTCGAGTTTTAGCGAGACTAACGCGCAGCAATTGATTTTTATACATATAGATGATGAATACACAATGGACATTTGATGGAGTTTGTTGGTATAATACACTTCAGTATACTAATAGTATACTTAATATACTTCAGTGTATATACTTTTGATTAGGGGATAATGGCGATAATGAGATAGTATGTATTTTGGTTACTTGGGCAGGTAGCAAATAGTAAAAGTGTATAAAATACTAGCCTCTGCCCGCAACTTCGTTCGCGTGGAATAGATACTTTGGATTTCTCGAAATGTCTACGCTATTGACCCAGCAAGGTCTTAACAGCTTCACCGGACTACGTCTAACGCTAACACACAGCGGAAGCTCTCAAAAGCAAAAGCAACCCGATTTTTAAACATTCTTCATTGATGCTCCGCTCCTATTGATTTTAGCGTGATTATATATAACCATCCTCAAAAAATGAGCTATATAATACTGAATTTTTTTTCAAATCGGACGAGTAGTTCCTGAGATCATCCCCTACAACGTCACAAACTCACAAACTTTACCTCTTTATAATATTAGTATACGCTACCTCTTGAGTATATACTTCAATTTTTTTAAATATTTTCTTTGAAATAACACCAGATATCATGTTATCCACTATCAGACACAACACAATTGCAACAGCCTGCCAGACAACCCTTAATTTATAAAACAAAATTGTACTTACGTTATAGTATTAAAGCTGAATTTTATATATAAGACTTGGAGACCTCTAACAAAATGTTTATCATAGCAGCTAGACATTTAAAATAGTTTTTACATCTTGCCAGATAGGCAAGACAAGACAATCGATCAAACGAAATGTTATCATCAATACATTGTACAATTTAATAACTTACTAGATTCTCTAGACTTCATACAAAATTTAACAATGGAAAAGTATATTTTAGAGAGAAAACTAAGTTATTACTGTGTTGAATTCCAGACTTTTAGTTGGTGAACCAAGACGTAGTATTGTTACGAAGTATCTTCAACTGAAGAAAACTAAAAAAAACATTCCATATTATTTAAGCCACTCAGGAATTTTCTATTTTGCAAAAGTAAGGTGGAACTTGGCTAGTTTCCAGAGATATTCAAATGATATTAAACCGAGCGCAAGTTTGAGGTCGCAGTTTTGTTTGGAATTGAATTATTTGTGTGTTTCTTAGTTATTTCGCAGTCACAAGCCGCTTTATTGTGATGTAATTGGTGTCGGTTGAAATTTTATTATGAACTAGCTATGCCCGCGAACTTAATGCAAAAAACAGTCTTTCGTTTACTGCGTCTTAGATATTATTTATATATTATATAATATCCTGTCTGTGTAAGAGATTAAATTGCATATATTTCCTTCCTACTAGATATTATTAAAAATTATATCAAAATTTGTTGCGTCGTTTGAAAAAACTAAGGGAGATCAGACATAATCTGTTTTGCAATATTTAGACTATTGGATTGGGGTTATAACACCACCTCTTTAATAGTCCTATCCTATCCTAGTTGATATTGCTTTATTAAATTTTATACTCACATAAACATATAAACATGCAAATGAATGATCAGTGATACATACAAATTAAATACGGTGCATCCGTATGACATGAACATTTAAATTTGTACTTTATCTCGCAAAGCTTGTTCGTGTGTTGACCAACTTTTTAAACATTGGATAAAAGAAAGCAATGTACTACGATAAAAAAATAATATTTTTTTTGTTATTGTAGCACAGCAAAGTGACTGCACTGTGCCTGGTGGTGAGCACAAGTCACCATTGTTTTTGGATTAAAAACAATGGCGACTACTGAGAAACATGCCGGCCTGCATAAATGTTACACATGAAGGACCCCATGTTATAGGACCCTATTTTTTATGCTTTGTAGGTTTTAGGGCTTGATAACAATCACCTAATATTAAATAACGATGTTGTCTAAGATGGTAAACACGCTGAACCTAGAGGGAGCTGGCTCTGAAGTACAGCTGTGGCGAACATACTAATAGGTGCTTATCGACTAATTTTCAATTACCATACCATCCGGTAGTTAGCCAGACGGACTTAGAAAAAGCCCTACCATAATGGTGTGGCTTCATCACGAGTTTTTCTTTACTACAGGCTCCAAATCAGTTGCTAAGGTTTGAGCCTACGTCTGTCGAAACGGTGTCTAAACACGCTATCAACTAAGCAACCGTCGATTTATCATCATTGTTTACATATTAGATGATTCACTAATAATCATTAAAAACTTTATTTTTGTATAAAAAATTCAGCCTAATTAACCAAATTTTACTTTAGTAGTTCCCTGAAATGATAAAATAATTTTCATGCAAGAATAATCCTGTCTCCATGCTTTTGTGTTACACGTCGTGTTGAACGCTCATTAGCGAGCAGCGACAGCATTCGTGATAGAATGGCCGCGACCTCAAATTAGGTTATTTAGATTAGGTCATACGATTCATTTCTAGTTAAATTAACTAGAAAACGCTGTGCTTCCACGTATAGAGTATTTAGAATACTGGGAAGACATGCAATAGGTAAATCTTCATGAACTTTTGTTACAGTCTTAGCCATTTAGTTATTATTACGCTGAGATCGTTGGGTGAATAGAAATGTACTAAAGTATACCAAATCTATTGCGTCAGTGGGTTTTACTATGATTGATCTCTGTCATTTCTTGTCACATCAACCTATAAAAGAGCTACTACAAGTCTATTATACGCCTCTTCCTAAAGAAAGGTTTGGATATAGTCAAGACGACAACTCACGAAATTTTGGGAATTTCTAATTCAGAGAAATCCACAGTACTATATTTTTAATAGCTAGGTTAATTAACTAATAGGTAACTTAGGTAGTTCTAGTAAATTATTTCGCAAATTTACGTTTACTCACCATATTTTCCTTAATGGACAACGAATATTACCTACCAATTTTAAATAAGAAGGTAAATGTACTTGAATTCCCAAAATTTAATTGACTCATGCCAAGGTTTGAACCTGCGGCCAGAGTATTGACATTCCACCAGTCTCTCTATTTGTTTATCTGAATATATGTTATTCTAACAACGACAGAGTATACCACGCACGGGTGAAGTGGCTAGAATGTTTCTCAAGAATATAAAACACGTGTAACATAATTTGACGATTAAAACTCTATTAAAACCTATAGCGGATATTGGGTTAATAAAAATACTATAAGGTAACCATAATACGACAATATGGTTTTTCATTATGCACACCTATTACTTGCTAGGTACCATCAATGTAGGAAATTGTCCGTTTAAAGAAATCCTAAAAAGGACAGGCTAAATTTGCTTCCGGTATTGGAGTGCCTCGTTTTAGCATCTTTCATGATAAAGGCCGAAATAGAAGACATTATTATTAGCATGATATAAATGTTTATTAAGATTGTATATTTCAATAGCTTTCTAATAAAATTGTATATTTCAATAGCTTTCTAATAAAATTGTATTAGTAAACCATTCGGTAAATCCGAAAAGAATTTAATCAAATTGTTGTTCCATAACCATACCTGAATGAAAAAGAATCATTCCACGGCACACTCTATCTTGTAAGAAAATTCAATAACTTCGTAACAAGCTAGCAATTCAAAACTTGTTACCTATCAATCAGTTCCGGAAATTGGACTTGAGAGTCGGTATTGATTTAAGCGTACTATCACTTTGTGTGTCGCATTTTAAAAATATTTTAGCAAATTCAGGTCGGGTAAAGATTTTGTAAATCGAGTTCATTTATTAGTTGATCCTTTCAATGTAACCTAAGCTTCATTAGTCATGTAGGTCGGTAGCCGAGGTGAAAAGGCTGCGGTGCCCAATTTAGATATTTACGAGGTCGACCCTGTATCTGCGTTTGTTAATGCTTGAATAAATTCGGTAAATTAATTTTACTGTACATTTTTATCGGATATAATATCATTTTACATTCAAGAAATCCGCTGTTACTGTTTTTCTCTTACTAGCTTCTTTTCGTGACTTCGCGTGGAATACTTACTTTGGGCAAATACTAAAACGCAGCGGAAGCTCTTAAAAGGAAAAAAAACAATTGTAAAACATTCTTCATTGATGGTCTGCCCTTATTGGTTTTAACGTAATGGTATATAGCTTAAAACCTTCCAGGATAAATGAGCTATCTACTAATGAAAGAATTTTTCCTAAGATTAGCGCGTTCAAACAAGCCACCATTCTGTAGGTGGTTGAGCCAAGCTGAAGCTATTGCTGGTTTTAGCATGAATGGGTCGACTCGCCCAGGCTAGCACCACTCTCCCATAGAAAACCAATGTAAAGTAACAGTGCTTGCATTGTTGCGTTTCGTTTGGTCAGTAAGAGTGCCGGAGACCCACCTCCCCTTTCACCTCACTTGTCCTCTCCCTTCCACTTCCTCTTCTCTCCCTCTCCACATTCCCCCATCCCTCTAAACACAAGCTGGCAAAGCACTTGCAACTCCTCTGGTGTTGCTGGTGTCTGTGGACGGTGGTGATCACTTAACCTCAGATGAGCCGCCTGACCGTTTGCCACTCAGTCTCTCAGCAAACTCAGGAAGCTCTTCAGCTTTATAATATTAAACAGTATAGATATAGATTAATTTGATCAATAGTCGCTGAAAACTTTTCTATGCCATGAAACGTACATTAGTAGATGTATTTCTTTTTTTGCGGGGTGGTAGGGTTTTACAGCCCGACTGGGTCGCAACCACCATGCATACAGCGAAAAAGCCCGTCATAGTGACTCGCTTCTGCGCGTCGCGTTTCGGGATCAGCCTGTGCATATCCAGTACCGGGTGACTTTCGTCATTATGGCCGGCATGACAGCGGCGACCGGCGATGGATAATCTGTCTCTCGGTGGTTGCCGATGTTTTTGGATTGTACTATGCTTAACATCAGGCATAGTGCAGTCACAATGTCGTGCTTCGATAAAAAAAAAGATATCATTGTCTTTTGTTTCTCTGTTGCGTACTTTATGAATGTGATCGTTAAGAACATGACAACTTAAACTTGTTTCATAAGCGTACTCTGAATAAATTGACCAGCAGGATAATGGGTCCTATGAATTAACCCTAAAATGAACAATGTCAACTAGGCCCATTGAGAATAAGTTGGCTAAGTTATAGGCTGAAGAGGGAATTGTAAATTCATATTTACAGAAACATCAAAATTCTTCATAGTGCATGTCTCCATCTAGTATTTAGATTTTGTGTTGAGATTGTACAGCCTATCATATATTTGAATAAATACTAATCTATGTATATAATAATTGTTTGGAGTACCAATACATGTGAAAACCAAACTAATGATAATAATTTCAATTCGCAAATCATGAAATTTAAATAATTTACGCTATAATCAATTTACAAATCTAAAACAGAACATTCTATTTTATTCTATTGAGTACCATTCTATTGTATTGAGTCTACACTTCTGTGGGTTTTTTATTTTGTAAACAAATATATGTGATTACCATCTGTTTTTTTTTGTACAGACTACGCTATTGACCTGGCAAGGTCTTCACAGCTTCACTGGACTTCTGTTTTAGATGTTATTAGTGTATTAATTAACTGTTTATACAAAATTACTTCAGATGAAATAATTACCATAAGTGCAATACCTAAATAATGTTTAAAGTATACATAAAGTAGATATGTCTCATTCCTTATGAATTTTGTACTGGATAAAAAGAACCCTTTCCTGCACCCGTGACAAAATATATGCGAAATGTCAAGATGATTGGCTGAAAAGTCGTGAACGTGTAAGAAAACAACCAAACTTACTTTCGAATTTATAATATTAGTAAGGATGTACACTATAGAAAATTGTGATATTTAAAAACAATGTTTGGAATTAATATAATCAAGTGATAATAATTTTTAATTAAATTAATAAAGTTTATACATCAATGGATTTTAGACTCCGAACATTTAAGTCACATTATTTTAATGTTTTTAAATTATTAATAATATACTTTTAACAATTAATGGCTAATTGTTAATGCCTAAATGGCCAAAGAATCTATCGCTTCTCTTAAAGTTTTAGACAGTTATCCATTAAATACCAACGGGTTAAATGGCACGACCAGAGTCTCCTAAAACCACGTCCCGCCAGTTAACCTCGCATAAAGGGTAGTCAAAACTGAAAAGTGTTTTCAAGCAGCTCTCGTATCACCTTGTTCTAATGTATTTAACTTTAATTGGACGTTCGTTTTTGACTATTAAACTATACAAAAGTTAAATATTGTGAAAGGTTTTTTTTTAAATATTGCACACTCGTTTCCACTCAGATATGTTCGCAAGTGAACATACTCGTATGTCTTGTTAAGGTTGCCGAACCGATCGATGTTTTGATATCCAGCGTTGAATATTTTTTAACATGAGGAAATCCTGGACAACGTGGCTCCCTCCCGGGGTAAAGAGTGGGAAGTATGGGACTCGTACTCACTAATACACTCCGGTGTATCAGCCACCGCTTTTGGCACTACCGTGACATCTCAGTGGTCAGCCCGTTGTAGGGTGCCACCGGACCTCGCCCTAAGAGGAAGGAAAACTGGGTACACGCAAGCTTCCTTACCTAGTTAGCCTAACCTGTACAATAGGGACATGAATCTCCCAACCTATGCTATTAATCACTCAAGTACCTCAAATCACTGAAGTACCTCTAGTCTTAAATTTATTTACAATCTTTAAAAAAAAATGATCTTGAGGTATTAATTTATTTTATTATACTGTATTATAATCTTGAAAAGATGGTAGCTCAGCGTTTATCGTATTTGGATACCGCATCGTCGAGGTAGGATCAAATTCCTACGTATGAGCCTAAAGCATGGTGGTAAAGTTTCTCTAAAGTCACCTAGCTAGCTAGGTAAAACCCAAGTTAAAAAATCTATCGCCAAGCATTCATAGCTGGGTACTGATGGCTGTATTCGAAAGCCTATACCTTCTAGTTTTAACGTGTTATTCGTCTTAGATCACTTAACATCAGGTGTGATTGTAGTCAAAAATTAAAATTTACAAAGGATAGAAAATACAACATTTCACAGGTAAGTTGGCAAGCATTGCTCGATTATGAAATATATTTAGAAGCTGATGCTTGTTGGCAAGCGTTACTTGATTATGAAAGATATTTAATAGAAGATGATGCTTGTCATTCTGCTAATTCTTTAGTCGTCTTTTATGACATCTACGGGATGAGATAGAATGTTCATATTCTAAATCAGCACACAGACGTATTTAAAGTGTTTTTATGTATACGACTACTATAAAACGATTTTCTGTAAATTCATCTTTAAAATTATTAATGCAGCTGCTAAAAGTCCTTCATTGATATAAAAACTTTTAATCTTCAATTACTCACTCTACGCTAATAATTAGTCTACTGTCTATTTTTCTGAAATTTATAATAATAAATTTTATAATTAGTAGGAATTAGGAATTAAAGGAAGCTGTGGAATAATCTCCCTACCAGTGTGTTTCCTCCTTCCTATGACATGGGGTCCTTCAAGCGAAACCTGAAGAGGCACTTACGCAGGTCGGCATCACAGCGGTGACCGGCGATGGATAGTATGTCTCTCGGTGATCGCTACTGTTTTTGGATTGTACTGTGCTTACCACTAGGCATAGAACAGTCACTTTGCCGTGTTACAATAAAAAAATAACATGTGATTACTAGTGTTTTCTTTAGAAAACGTTTCAAAGTTTTCGACATATATTTGAAATTCAAGAAATACGCATTTCATATATTGCTCTTTAAATCATGTGGCAATTAAGCTTATAATATATTGTCTACGTGCACATGAAATGAACATAGTGTAAATATATATACAAATTAATTATTGAATAAATAAACATTCGAACTGCTGGATCAAAAGCGTCAGCTAGAAACTGTTACCGAAGTTGCAGAGAGCAATCGTCGGCACGAGAAAACCCAAATAAACGAACATTTGCAATTAAACTTCACGATACTGAGCGGATCGAGTGCTCCACTGTTTGCTGGCTTTCGCTATTTTGTAACTAAAAGTTGCTGGAAAATAAATTGTGTTGTCGCTAGTCTATATTTTAAAAATCGCTACCTATTAAGCCTGAAATACTGAGGACCGAAATGCAGTTTGGTAAATTGCAATGAATTTATTTCAAGTAAGTTTAACTTCCATATATAAAATTGAAGCAGTTAATTACACATCAGTTCTATAGCTTATCTGACTGACATAATGTAATGCTACTTACCATATCATTCGAATAAACCTTTTGAAGAAGTTGAACTATTTATGCATGGTTCTGTTTTGGAAAAAACTGGAGCTCAATTACTCTGACATATGCAATACAATGCCCATACAGAAATATGGAAGCGTCATTTTTAAAAGTTGTTGTCCTCGTGATGTATTAGTTCCAATGTTCCTAGGTTCGAACGCTGCCGGCGTATCAACGTATTTTTCGGAATTTGCGTACATTTAGCACTTTAAATTAGTAACATAAAAATATTGTGAGGGATCCTGACTCTGAGATTGTTCTTATAGTAATATTGTATGTGGGAAATTAGTAAACTGGATTTCTCAGAGTTTCAAATCGCCAATATATCGAGGGCTGGCGTAATGATTATGTCCATATATTTCTTAGGAAAGAATCCTATGGTTCTGCAGCGGATTTCTAACAAGATTCCCAAAACGCAGAGCTCGTAGAAGTTGGGACGTAGCTGATAGGAAAAAATTCCGAGCAGGTTTAAACTATGAAACGGCAAATAAAGTAATATATGTAATTATCACCTAACTAGGGCTAACTTGATACTAGTAGGTGAATCATTTAACCGTGTACTAGCATTAGAAATGAACTATTTAAGGCAATATAAACAGATCCATTCTAAGCTTACTTTGCCTTTATATTATGTTCACTGTTCATCTTATTGTTTTATTGACAACGCATATGAAGATCCGACGCTGACTAGTACTTTAAAATTAGAACCTTTCTATAGATTACAGGATGTGTTAACAGGAAAGTTAACCAGGTAACACTTATTAAATTACTGAAATTATTGAATAGGTGTTTTTTTTCTTGGTTTGATCAACATGGTGCAATCAATTAAATGTGAATTGTACAGTGTTGATAGTTTTCAGTAATGATGTATGAAGAACGTTTAAAAAATAATACTGCGTTAAAGACAACATACAAAAGAATATATTCAAAAAAAGGATGACTTGCAACCGGAACGCCTGGAAACAGTATACTGCCGCTGAAGTTTGTGGTCACAGAACGTTGGTGGTTTTCTTTAATCAGATCTCAGGGATTATGAAAAAATTTAAGAGCGTATAATATAATATAACAGTATATAGAGCCGCTTCAGTTGCGTAGAGATATTGCCTCCCTGAGCATTTTCTACCGTCTGTATCATGGAAAATATTCTGCAGAGCTATTTAATTTAATCCCTTCCTCTCCTTTCCACAACCGAACCACGTACACTGAGCTTCGATGCCATAGTTTTACGGTAAATCCTATCTAGGCACGAACTAAAAAGTTCTCAACTTCTTATCTTTGCCGTACCGTGAAGCTGTGGAACAATTTCTCGGCTAGTGTATTCCCTCCTTCGTATAACATGGGGTCCTATAAGCGTAACGTGAAGAGACATTTACGCAGGCCGGCATTACAGCGGCGTCCGCCAAGGGATAGCGTGTCTCTCGGTGGTCGCCATTTTTTTTGGATTGTACTGTGGTCACCATCAGGCATAGTGCAATCATTTTACTATGCTACGATAAAAAAAATATAAATAGACAAACATAGTTCACTTGCTTGTAATAGAGGCGCAAAAAAATAAAACAATTGAAGATAATAAAAAATGAAAATCAGCAAACGATGGATTTTAAATTTATTAAAATGAATGTTTATAAAGTAAAACTGATTACTATATTACGATAATTAGAAACATCAAGCCTGGTTTAAGTTCCTACATACTAAATCAAACTTTAACAATGTTTCAGTTAGAATATAATTTCGATTTACTAATATTGATTTGTTCTTAACTCGATGTTGATTCTTGTTAAGATAAATATTATAAAAAGTATTTCCATATCTCGAATCATAGATAATAGCAAAAGTTAAATTACTTTACGACAGCTTGTCAATATAACTTGGTTTCGTAATTTCGATTACGAGTTAGATAAATTTCATTATATGATATAGGTACACATTATTACAAATTAAGCGAGATTATAAGCTTCGGGCTGTAAAGTTGAATTGTTTCTTAACTTACGCAAAGTGTTCGGAATTGTTTAACTTATACAAATTTCCTTGTGAATCTTGTTTGTGTTTAAAAACCTATTAATTAAAATTAGCAACGTTACGTTAATCGTTATATACGTAGTTATTTTAATGTTCTTTTTAATCATAATTAACATAAAAAAAAAAACAAAAGTTTAACCATATTTTAATGTAAAATACATTAGTCATAAGGATGGAAGAAGGAAACCAATGAAATAACTGTGTACTGTTTTTAATTTTTACATGAATCGTCAAAATTAATCAAATTTCATGATTTGTATATTAAAATTATTAACATTAGTCTGGTTTTCACATCTACTGACACTCTGAACAATAATAATATTATGTACAGTTTACTACTTAACCAAACATGAAGAGCTGCACAATCTCAATACAAAATATCGATTTTAGATGTACACAGGTAGCTAGTCTGATGTAAATGCAATATAATCGGTCACGCTTTACCAGCATGTCGATAATGTGAAACCATACGTTTTGTCCTGGCAAAAATACCGCTCAATTCACCTTAAGAATTTTTTACTTCATCTATTGCATCGTCACTACAATTGCCTTTTGCCAAATAGATGTCACAACTGTCTGATATTTGACGTACTTTTTCCTTCCTTTCCTATACGAATCGTTAACAGCCATCAAATATACTTCCATTATATTTTCCCTTTAGATCGGAACACATCTCCTTGTTGCATTGACACAGGAATTTTTAACGAAATGGAATCAATTGTAAACCTGAACACGTGCGCTCTGTAATTTTATATAAAGCCAATATCCGAACGGGATGATCCCGAGCTTCAGTCGTTTATTTTGTATCCGGGAACTGAGACGGTGTCAGGGCTATTAGAACTAGAACGTGACGGAACGAACTTTCTAAATCTACGGGGTGTCTCCGTGTACATTGAATCTACAGTTTCTCGCATTGATATCTCATAAACTGCTTCACCTAAGTTAAATGACGTCAACGAAACTATTTATAATGTTTTTTTTCATAGTTTTAGCTTTTGAACACAATCTCATCTGAGGTTAATTGAGGGTGTGTTCTGAAATGGTAAACATATTAGAGGTTGACTGGCTCTTAAGTGCAGTTGCCAAAACACATCGACAGATTTTTGCCAATAGATTTTCGACTTGGACATGTTAGCTAACCTTATGCATTTTGAAAATGTCTAACCACAATGCTGAGTTTTACTGCGATGTTCTTTCTTCACCGAAAGCTGTGGCTTTGAAGTAAGCCGTCATCTCTTCAAAAGATTACCTTCGTAGAATTTTTTGAAGTGTTTGTTTGATACAATAGATACAATTTTACCGTAGTGAAACAAAGTGATACACGTACTATATGTATTTGATAGCAGGCGTAGTGTAGACTAAAATACAGTGGGAGCCATGTTAAGACCTACAATCAATGGCCGATCATTGCTATTATATTGTCCTGAATACCTCTCAGAAAGTGAATATGAATTTGCTGATATTACATAAATGTATAGATAAATATTTGAAATGTGAAAATGATCCAATGAGTTCAGATATTCTACGATCCTGCTTTGTTACTGGATATACACCAATTCGTCACCATCACCAGCACCAGTACCTCTATTGTAGGCATTACATCAGAAGGAGGACACAAATAGCATATTTTATCATATACGCGTGGAACCTGAACATTTTCTATCTATTGGAAAATATGACGGTCATATTTCTACATTCTGATATTATTCCATTGGTGGTAAATCTAGGAAAATTACTTTTGCTACAAAGTTAGATACGTTATATTATGAGTTTGACATTTAATTAGCAAAAACTTTACCATTATTAGTGAATAGTAAATTAATTATACAGTTTGTTACATGTTCAAGATATGAAAAAGTGTTAGGACATTCTGACGATTTTATATTATTGTAAGAAGTTAAGGAATCAGTTTTTTTAAATTGACATAGATACAAGTCCAACTAAATACAAGAGATGTTGAAACATTTCATCATGTTCCTAGTATGTGGTATTTTTTTGAATTTTTGGAAGCAAGATTATGATGAAATTCCTGTCTTAGGATAATCTTCGGTTTGATTGTTTCACTTGGCAAAGATAATTTGAATTGTTGACAAGAAGGAAATACCGATTTTAGCCTTGGGTGGTAACAGCAAATATGTAGGACGATATAAGCCTGAATGAAACTAGTTATCTAAATAAATTACACGACATTATCATTTATTCTATTGATCTCTTAAAAGCTAATTTTCCATGAATCAACTCTCCTTATATTTTCTTATCATCTTGACTCCTCGACTATAGCTAAAATTTTGTTGGAAGAATAATTAAATATACTGCCCCAAGTTATGTAAAATAATGTATAAATATAGTGTTTTACCAAGATTTTATGCCCTTATTCAAGTTAATGTTATTCATGTATATCGTTAGAAAGAGTTACAAATAAGTCACGGTGTTTTATTCTTAATAGAGATGTTTAGACATTGTTTTTAATATTTCATAGGTTTTTAATTCTATTTTTCTTTTGTTTTACCACAGGAGGCTAACGAATACGTGGGTCACCTGATGTTAAGAGATCACCGCTGTCCATAGACATTAGCAACACCAAGGGAGTCGCAAGTGCGTTGCCAGCCTGTGTTTTAGGGGAGAAGAAGAAAGGGAAGAGAGGGGGAGAGATAAGGAGATAAAGGGAGCGAGGGGAGAGACAAGAGACATAGGCCTCCGGCACACTCACTGATCGAACAAAATGCAACAATGCAAGAACTATTACTTCACATCAGTGTTCTCGTGACAGGTTGGTACTATCCTGGATGAGACGATTTATTTATGCTGAATGATATACATAGGTTTTTTTCTCGAACTGACTACGTTATTGACCTACGAAGGTCTTAACAGCTTCACCGGACTACTAGTATATATAGTAAGACTAAACTGTATGATAAAAAGGAATAAATTATTAATATATAGCTGAGCCGATGACTACGCCAGCGTGGAATTTATTATAAAAAATAGTGGTGAATAAAGCAATTTTCTTAAGCAATGCAGTGTAATCTGAAAATCAAAGCTAAATTAAAAAAAATATGAAAACCCTTTACACAATCCGTAACACAATCTATACAAAAAATAATAAAATAATATATTTTTTTAACGTTAACCAAATCTTTTAGCAAATTTAAGAATAAGGACCTAGTTATTCGACAGTGCATTTCAAGTTTAGTTCAATAGACCGGATCGGAACCTCTCTGAGAGCAGTCATGTTCATTGAATATATTATTTTTATTTTAAATCTCAACTACATTCTGTATAGTTTAACATCTATATAAACTATAATAGAAAGAGAAAAAGGTTGTTATCTACTACTAGTAAAAAGAAGTATTTCTATATTTGTTTTACTTTAAATTTCCTTTTTTTTAATGTTTTCCTTATTTTGTGTATATTGTGTTCATATTTAACCAGGTTCATCTCAATTTTTATTCATAGAACTCAGTTTTCAGTGAACCTTAAATAAATAAATAAATCAGCAACCATCTAGACAAACTATAAGTAATACAAAAATCCTACAATTTCTTCATTTCATCTTTAAAACTTTAGAATAATTGCCAATTCGAAGCGTTCGATGTAGCATTCAAAATAAACTAAACCTTCCAGACATATCGATCCATCTTGTACCCTTTTAGGTGATAAATTCTATCTAGACGTGTATTAAAATATTTCTTAATACAATTTAAATAATATAGACACGTTCAAAGAATCTTTAAAACTTTTATGGCATACATTATCAACACCTGCATTAAAGTTTGACTATCTCAAGTCTAGACACATATTTAAATGTACGTTATTACTAAGTGCTTACTTCTACGTGTTGAAACGTTGAGGGGTAAGAAAAGAATAAGAACATTTTCATGTTTCTTTTCTCATACAGACTTGAAGCAATTCATATAAAATAGCTTTAGATGTATTCTTTAAGTGCTAGGTGAACTTAACTCTAAGTGTTGGATTAAAATTTGTAATAGAATTAAAATGTGAAGAATTCTATAATGGCGACGAAACTGTTACGGTTATTAGCCTTAGTAACTGTCATTTGTTTTAACAGGATGTGTATCCACGACATAATTATTGTCAATTGTAAATTCTGACTGTGACACTTCTTTATGGTCACGAATACGCATTCCCTAATGTCGTTATTGTTAGAGTTAATAGCGTGCATTATTTAAGTAATTTTTGTTAACTTTTATTTAAGTTTTAAATAATTTTTTTCTCCCTTATGGTCAACTTACTTTGATTTTTCTATGCAGTTGAGTCTAGGTATGTGGATTAGTTTTAATAAGGACAGAATATTGATAATACAAGCAAGTTTAATAAATTATGTTAACAAAATATGTTTGCCATTCCTTACGTATCCAAAACCTATATTTTAAAATGAGATTTATATTTTATCCTTGATTCATGGCTTCTGTTCTTATGCGATATTTTATTATCATTATTTATTCTATTAGCATGACTTTTAACAGTAAACCATATATGTTAGATTAGATGGTGATTAAACGGGTCCTAATTTTAGGAAAATAGAGAATCACGGTATGATTTTGCGATTTCCCAAAGTAATATCCTACTGAAGACCTCGATACAATAACACCGAGATGCTATACTGCGGACCGGTCTGCAAATCCCGTCGCAAAGTGGGGATAAAAGCGTTTATTTGTTCACACTAATGCACATTTTATACGGGACCCAACTCCTTATGACTTACGTGATGTAATAGTGATGCCCAATTCATAAGACGGTGGATATTTTTGAATACCGTAATCGTTTTTTAAGATTATTAGTAGCGTATTGTAGTGTTTGGATAAGAGACATCTAGACATAAATGAGTTAATGTTAAGCCATAACAAAATAATAAATAACATTTATGAACATGTCAGACATCGAGTGTTATGACAGGGATTCATTAAAATTACAGTATTCAAAATGGTGTATAGTTTCTGATATCCAATTTGCAACCAATGTCAAATTAGGACATCACAGGGGAGTTGCTAAAATGATTCATATGTTAATTAGTACAATAATTATAAGGGCAGCCTGTAGAGCGCTGCAGTTGGGTGAGAGGACGCTTCTCGAGGGGAATTAAGGGCATAATCACCAAACCATCATACGACCATATTGACGATTTCAAACTTTACAAAATTCACACTTCTATGCGTTTAGTATAAAACATAGTACTATCATTATTATTTTTTATCAAGCGTTCATATTGTTGCGACACTGTCAGCTGATTATGTTACTAATTTGGACTAAGGTATATTTGCGAATGCCATCTAATTCGTACAGATACCTGCGGTCATCGAATCAATATTCCACTGTGCAAACCAAGCCCTTAAAATTGAAGCAAAGAATGGTAATGTCTGATATTCTGCATTAAGAAATGTCGAAAAATTGATATAAAAATGGAAAATTACAAAGATTCTTACAGCCTTACATTATATAAGGAACAATAGTGTAGTATCACTAATAATTGACAATGAATATCCTTATTTGGTAACTTTTAGAGTGAGTCTAATGTGTACGTTTTTCATTCCATAGATATATTTTGCAAATTGTCTTTTACCAAGTGAACTATATATGTAAGTTTATCACTTGTGTCTAAATAGAATATATATACAAATTATTGAATTCGATTTTTTTTAAGAGAAAGTATTTTATGGTAGGGGATAAACTTATGGTATCGCATCAGCGACATGCTAGTAAGCGTGATTAGCGATGCGTAGTATATTGGTCTGTGTATATCTAATATTGATATTTGTGTTGAGATTGTGCAGCCCATCGTATTTGATTAGTTAATAAACTAGTACGTGGGTGACAGAGCCTAGCTCGGTTCTTAAAAAAACAATTTTAAATTAAAATAAACTGTTAGGTTTGCCTTATAAAATTAACGTTTTTAAATATATATATATATATATATCTATCTCTTCTGCTGTCACTCGGATTAAAACTGAGGTTACAGGGATTTTCGAAGCAACCGATTTCCATCTGCGCTATTTTTGTTTTGACAGTGACGGCGAAATTTACCTTTATATTCTAGCTATATTTTTTCATTGTCTGAAAACTCAGTTAAAAAAGTTTTCTATGAATAAAATCTAGCTAGATCGATTTATCGTCCCCGAAACTACCTACATAATAGGTTTCACGGAAATAGATGACGCCGTTTCCGCGATCTTGAATATATAAAAATATACAAGAATTGCTCGTTTAAAGGTATTAGATATAAGACTTTATATAATTACTGTTCGGAGTGTCAATAGATGTAGAAACCAGACTAATGATAATACTTTCGATTTACAAATTAAGAAATTTAAAAAAGTCATAGTATAAATTATTTAGAAATTGAAAAAAAAAAAAAACAGTTATTCCATTGTTTTGTGTCTTGTGGCTCGACTTTTTTCGTTCCGTAACAAAAGCTATGAAAACACGAATATGATATCGTGGAAAAAATATATATCTATATACAATATGATCGTAGCTTTGTGTTCGTTTGATGTTTTTTTTTTTCTAATTCATTATTTATAGTAGTAAATGTTTGATTTATTACGAAATAAATATTGTTCAAATATTTTGAATTTTACGTTAAATGTCTACACATGCAATATTCGTAATACTTCGACTTTTTTATATACGACTCATGTATTTAAACGCTTGTCATCTCCGATTTGTACCACGAACGAAATAGACCGAATGAAAAGAATAGGCCTCCTCGTAAACTTCGAGTCGTAAATATGAGAGGGAAAAGATTTCTGTGGATAAAAAAAACCTTCACCGCGAGTATTGCGAAACGTTTGCGACGGAATAAGGGTTAAGACCGTATTTTGAGAATTCGTTAAATTTTAATTAAATAAATGGACTGAATGCGATGGAATTCAAATTTGAAATGAGAACTTTTGTAGGAAATAGTGGCGGTCGTGCATTTTTGGAGACGCAAGCAAGACAAATGCCCGTGGGTGGTTAGTCGTCACAATAATGAGAGGAAATGAAGATAAGGAGCGGGATGTTATGCACTGAACTAGAATTCTTCTGCAGCAAATTTGACATCCACAACCACGTACAGCTACTCGGAGTAACTCTAACAGTACATTGATTCACCTTCACAAGGTTGCGGTAAATATTCATAGAACTCGAGTTAGTACACCATACGACGTGGGCAGCGAAATAGTATAGGATTTACCAAGTCTGCGGAATGCAAAACAATGAGCGGATATAATATGTGTTAAATTGGCGAGGTAGATGTTTCGAGAAGGTAAGAGCGGCGATCATTCGCGGACGACTATTCGTGGGATTTAAGAGTCGTTGGAATGATTATAGGCTTCATTATCATTTGGCTTCTTGATTGCTGTCGGTATTATTATCTGCGACTTTAGGAAATGTCAAAAACAAAATACTCTTTATTCAATTTAAGCCCTGAAAAGGCACTTATGAATGTCAAAACTACCACCAGTTCGGAATACAATCCAGTCATCGAGAAGAACCGGCAAGAAATTCGATCTGGTTTTTTTTTTCATAATACATTTTTTTAAATATAATTACAACATAGAAAACATATGAGGTTACATTAGTTTTTGATGGATGCACAAAGAGAGGCCTGACTTCCAGGCGTCGCCATCGTTCACATATTGATCCACCCTGTAATATTCTCTATGAATTAAGACTCGTTTGACATATAGTGTATCTCTCATTCCCCTGGATGTTCACCCCGGGTGGTGTCATAGAGAAATAAATTTTAACTGCTGCACTGTTCCATGGAAAATGAACCTCGCAACTACAAATTCATACGATTAGATTAAAAAATCCTTTTTATAGTCTGTCCTCATTCTCTAAGTCAAAATAAATCCAACTAATCTTCAAGACTACTATTCATATACCCATGTCATTCAGTCATAATTGTGCTACTGTGAATTATGGAGATACTGTCAATAACTAGAGAAAAATGAGATGTAGCATAATGTATTTATTTAAAAAAATAAACTCATAAAATTTCCTAATAATATCAACAAAATTGTCGGAATTATGGTAAGACCGGATTTCCACTAGATATGGCAGGATTAGTACGTAACCGTACGATAATTCAGTATTACGCGAATCGTTGAACAAACGGTCTGTAGGGCCGGCCAGTACTGTCGGCCGATTAACGTTCTTACCTAGGCATTTTGGTTAAGACTGAAAAATTACCTCACAGTTGTGCCCGGTCACTCCTATATATATGAAATGTAGAAACTCTGCCTGTTTGTAAATAATTCATTCTCTATTTAGGATCGTCCATGTAACACATTTCGAAGTTTTGTCTTTGTTTTGGTAATTGTTGTCTGGAGCTAAAAATTGGCAGTACAGTTTTTAAATAATGTAGTTTGTGTGATTTTTACTAAAGTTTTCAATGTCATGGTGATAAAGCGGTTTGACCAGTAGCAATATGATAAGCGCAAGTTCAAAACCTAGCATGTACCTAACATTTTTTTAGATTTCGCCTACATTTATTAATTTAAATTAGTAACACTATCGGTCGATGGTGAAGGAAAACATAGTAAGGAAGCCTGAACCTGAGAAAAAATATTCTTGTACTACAATAACTACTACTATAAGTGAGAAAATAGAAAACAGTGGATTTCTCGGACTTTCAAATCGCCAATATATGGGATGACTAGCATGGTATTTATGCCCATATCTTTCTTCGTAAAGAAGCCTATGTCCCTGCAGTGAATCAATTACAGGCCGATGATGATGATGAATATATAAATGTATTTTAAAGCATTTTTTGGATAAGTATCACAAGAAATAATCTCATCCTGAAGTTATGTGATCTTAAAAAGAGTTCTATAAAAGCTGTTCGGAATGAAAACAATACGAAAATATAAATGGGAAATTTTAAAATTTACGTCGACGATGTGGGTTACGTCGCGTCGGCTTCGGGGCGACATCGTGTGGCAATATACATGCAAATGTTCAGTATTGTTGCGACCAGAGCTCTCGTCGGCTACGTCAAGGTAATTTTGCCCTCAATACCACCAGTTATATATAGAATACGTAACCTTTGTCCATATCTTTACCAAGTTTCTGAACGTTCCAGTTTACGCTTTAGTCATCTTGAAAAGGATTATGGGGAGGCTTTGAAATTCTGATTTACATACATTTTGTGCGAAATAAAAGTACTGTATCGAGTAAAGTGTTGAAAATTCCAGTTCTCGTCCGATAACTACAATTAGGCAATATCGAGCATAGTCAGTAAGTACTTGGATGGGTGGTCACCTGGGAACACCGCGTGACGTTGGCTTTTTGTTGTATTTTTTTTAAATTAAAATGTTTCTCTTTGATACAAAAGGCTTACTTCTATCTTCTTTTTTATGACATTCTTCTTATATTCTTCTTCTTTCTTTTCTTTTGGTTAACTATAATCGTGGAAAGTTATGATATTTTGTTAAAAAATCTCTTCAGAATCTTCCATTTACTACTCTTTTCTAGAAAATATATGTATTTTATTGTAATCCATGTTAATTTAGAATCAAAATGATCAAGACATCACATGTGAAATGTCTGTTACCTACTTAAATTTAATCTATATGGATAAAGTTTCCCACGCAACTTTCATGCATAACTTTTTGGCAATAACCACCGTAACCTTAAGTATTGTTATGATAGAGCCACAAAGTTATGCTATGCTATACAATGTCAAAATGTATATACCATTGATCTGATCAAATAAACACTACAGTCTGTTGTCTGTTATGAAATGCCAATTTTGTCCAATAATATCACGACCATCATATATACCCGGATAAGCAACCCTCTTATTAAAATAATTATTCGAATCGGCTTCTAAAATAAAGCGATATTTATCCAGTAATCGAAGGAAGTGATTAGGCACTCTGGTAATAAACCTGTCAAAGTAACTAAGTTTTTATTTGTTGCAGCATGACATTATGAATTTTATACCTGTCGGTAGTTGCCATCATTTTTATATTGCACTGTGTGTAGTATCAGCTACAGCGGTATCACTGTGAGGTGCTGCAATAATCAACAACATTTCATGTGCACGTCAAACGTGGTATTTCTCAGAAATACATTTGTTTGTTGATTTACGCAAGTCATTTAAGCTGTTACGTTGTGGTAACGTTATGCGGAGTGAGGGTGGGCTCGCTCAGAAAGATCGCAGGTAATACCTCCGCGACCTCCTGCCAAGAGGTAATTGAAGGGGCGGCATACTCATGTTTCTTATTTATTTGTTACTTTTTATACATTTTCAATATATATTTGAATTATAATTACACTTACTAAGGCATTAGCATGTAAGCGGAATTATTTTTCTTCTTCTCTTGTACTTAGTCTTAAGTTGACGAGTGTTAAGATTATCTCTATATTTAAATCGTACTACTCGATACGTTTTTATAAGAATATTAAATCTTTGAAGTAAACTCAATACAAAATACACAACACCTATACTAATATTGTAAAGAGGTCAAATTTGTGAGTGTGTAAGGTTGAGACGTTGTGACGTTGTAAGGGGTAATCTCAGGAACTACTAGTCCGATTTGAAAAATTATTTCAATGTTATATAGCTCATTTATTGAGGATAATTATAGGATATATATCGTCACGCTAAAACCAACAGGAGCGCAACACCAATGAAGAATGTTTAAAAACTGGGGTTTCTTTTTCTCTTGAGAGCATCCGCTGCGTGTTAGCGTTAGCCTTAAGTATATATTCCACTTGAACGAAGTCGCGAGCGGGGGCTAGTTGTTCATAATTTCGTATCAAATTATAAATGTTCGAGTCACATCTAATAATACAATTCTTAAATCTATGGACAACTTACAGATTAAAGGGGCAGTATAAGGCACGTGACATTTCGTACAGATATTCCAAGTTATATTAATAATAGTGCTGATCTACTAATGATGGATTTTAAAACTTCACCCCCTCAAAAATCTACTTTAACTGACGTTAATGTTCTTGTGATCTACCTAAGTAAGTAAACCGTAATGCGAAAGGTGTACGGTTTTTGTTTCGAACACTTATATTAATCTTGGTGTAGAAAGTTATCAGCGAAATTCTTTTGTAGTACAACAGAGTTTAGTCAGTCACAAATGTGTAACAGAGATTGATTTATGCGTGAAATTCGTTTGGGCAGAAACATATATCGTCTACATAATTTCAGAAATTTTTGCAACTCCTAAATGCATTATCTATGCTTCTAGATATAAAAAACTTATTTATCCACACTCTGAATACGAAAATTCCAAAAGAGAGACAAAACATCCAACAACGGAGAACTGTGCGTGTAGAGTGGCATTAAGTATGATTTAGTTCCGAGATGCATGTTTGCAAATGCACAGTTGATACGTGAGAGAATTCTTGCATTGTGTAATATTTACTCCTAGATTTAATGAATGTTTAATATATATCCTGCTAAGAGAATACATTAATCTATATAAATTAAGTATATATTGAACGAATGAAAAAATGAAATGAATTGATGAATACGTAAGTAGTCGGGTTTAACGTCATGAATAAGATTTTGTTTGGTTTAATAAGAATATAATTATACTTTGTATTCGATGAAGAGTATTAATAATATTAATATTTAATAATATTAGTAGAAACATTATTTGAGAAAAATCATTTAAGATTTGTATAAAAACGTTAAAAGTTGTTCTTATTTCACTCAAAACATAAATCCACAACCGTCCAACAAATATTCGGTTATTTCAATTTTAGAAATATATTCAAAAGCCATTCATTTTGCATTAAGGTTACAAAACTTTCCGGGTGTCTTAATTCATTTAAAATTTCCTTTCTTGTCAGAATTTGTTTTGAATGTCCATTTCCTTTAAGGAAGCCATTAGTCAAACATAATTAAATACATGGAATAGACAAAATTATGGACGTGGATATTTCTTGATATACTACTAGTAGGTTTAAAATATAACCAACCATTTCATTCTATCATCAAAAAACTTTGTTCTCTCGATCTTGCTCACTTCAATTGTTTCACACATTTTAAATAACATCTTCTATATCTACCGTATACATATAATAAGGATATCAATCTAACGTGTTTGTATTTTTTAGATTATTGTAAAAAAAAATTGAAGGGATAAGTAATAAAATAAATTTGAATCATTTTTAGAAATGTCGGTCTGTCTTTTTGTTTGACACATAGCATTGCTAAAGTACTAAGTTTACGATAAAACCTCACAACAAGAAAATGATAGTTTTTTTTCGAACTTACTACGCTATTGACCCAGCAAGGTCTTAACAGCTTCACCGGACTACTAAGGCGAGCGCTTGCGGCACTCAGCCGATTTTATTTGGGCAACTAGCTCAGGGGTGGACGGCACACCCCGGCTTAGACTGCTGCGTGACACGTGCAATTCGCGACCTATCTGAGCTGACCTAAGCTAACTATTCACACATATATGAGTTGTTGGAGCATATATGTGTACCAAGCATACATACCTCAACAACTCTTATATATATATTTCATATCGGATAAATTTCCAAACCATTTCAGTTCGATAAGAGAAAGAAACAAAACTCTTCCACTTTCATGTGTAAGCGTGTATGCGTGCACGTGCGTGGGGGTGATATGTGTACTGTTGTTGCAGTGATGTAAGATTTTGTGTGAGTGTATGGCGCGAGCAGCGTATTTAAGGGCTCCACGCCGAGGGAACGGACCTAGGCTTGAGCCGCTGCCGAGGGTAGAAAATGATAAAGCATATCCTCGAGTATCGTGTAGTCTTTGTTTCATTAAAAACAGTTCACTCTATCAAAAGTTATTGTAAATTTAATGACGACGCTACTGAAATACGTAAGTAAATATACTTAATACATTCAGATGATTTTATTAATAACTATTTTTATATAAGATTCCACGCGGATGAAGTCGCAGGCACAGCTAGTAATAAATAATTGTTTACTTAAGTTTTAACATAAAAAATAATACAACTTAGCGTTCTCTTCTCTTAAGCTATCTCCTAGCTAAACAATCTAGAAATTATTTTATCAGTTAATCATTATTTTCTTTTAACACGACAATTTTACAAATACCTAAATTCTCAATTATCGTTAAGCGATCCTCGCAATTTTATGATGTTACTGATCTTTATAATCCACAACAGTGGAATTGTCACTCCGAATGCAAATCCAATTAGTAGGAGTGGCTTTTATCCGCATTAACACCTTCGTTGTAAGTATGTAAGAGTTCAAGAAGTACAGGACTTAAAAGGTTACTTATTTGATAAACAATTTGTGATGCATAAATCAATTATTTTTTAATGGATTTCGATCAAATGTGTATGGTGTTTTTCTTAGTGTCATTATCTGACATTGTGTCTTAATATTTTTTTTTTCTCGAACTGACAACACTATTGACCTAGCAAGGTCTTAACAGCTTCACCGGACTATTAAGGCGAGCGCTTAGGGTACTCAGCCGACTTTATTAGACAACTAGCGCAAGGGTGCACGGCACACCTCGGCTTGGACTGCCTGCTACGTGCAATTCGTGACCTAAGCTAACTATTCACACATATATGAGTTGTTGGAACATATATGTGTACCAAGCATACATACCTCAACAACTCTTATATATATTTCGTATCGGATAATTTTCTAAATTATTTCAGTTTGATAAGGGAAAGAAACAAAACCGTTCCACCTTCAAGTGTAAGCGTGTATGCGTGCACGTATGTGGGGATGATATTTGTAATGTTGTTGCAGTCATATAAGATTTTGTGTCACTGTATCGCGCGAGCAACGTACTCAAAGGCTCCACGCCATGGGAACGGACCTAGGCTTGAGCCGCTGCCGAGGGGGGCCTAATCTGGTGTGTGGGAGCGAAATTTACCCCTAGTCCACGGCGGCGTAATTTGTGGTTACGCGGGTGTGGGTCTTAATATTCACTAATAATTATTTCTTTACACTTCTTAGTCTATCATCGTCTTAGATATAATATTTAAATTGCACTATGATATAGGATTTAAATTGCACTGTAGACCATCTATGTAACTCCACAGATTCCCAGTTATTTAGTTATTACTAGTCTAATACTGACAGAAACGCCTCGAACTATGACCAGTATATGTCTCATAAGATAAATCGTTCTAATGCCTATAAAAATACAGAGCTACGGATTTACCATACATACAATTCCCAGACGGTTCGATTGATCTACAATCTCAGCCACTCCGGATGTGGTTAAAGTTGTCACGTCGCGGTTCATTTACCAACGTACAGAAATAAGAGTGTCGTTTGCATAATAGAAAATATATACTAAACATAGAAACTAAATACAGTTATATAAAATAAAAATGATGTAACTTGGTTCAGTGTTTTTTTTTTTTAATTATTTGCATACTAACGGACGAACAGACAGAGAATGGTTATATTTTTTATAAAAGAAAGGTTCTAATTTCACTATACTGTAGCATAACTAAACGACATATAATCAAAATCAATGTTTCGTAAAGCCATACATGTAGTGCTGTAATTGTTTCTTTTAATTTGTACATTATTTGAAAATGATAAAGAAAAACTTGGTGATCACTGTTAGATATAGCTATTGTAATATAACGTATGATTGTCACATGCATAAACTACATATAATACAGGTACATTGTATGTTTCGGGATAACACACTTGCTTATATACTATGAAATTAAATTTCCCAAATGTTACTACATCATATGACTTAAATATATCTTTAAATATTTTTTTCTACTTTCCAAAATGCCCTTTCATATTCTGTACTTTACGATCTTACAGGCATTATCATAGAATGTCCTATAAAAAAGATTCTAAACGATGTAAGAAAGTAGAAACTTTGTAATGAAAGCCTACGTTATTATACGCGCAGACAAGGAACGCTGAAGCTGCAACTTCTTATACCGCCGACAATGGAAGTGGACAAAGTTTTAAACAATAGACTGTTTCTCTTGAGGATGCTAAGCTTGTTAGTATACCTTCATGAATAGATCTAAGTTAAGAATCCATTGTCTCATCTGCAGACTGACTTAGTAAGACAGGCTTAGTTTTCCAAGAACATAAACATGTTCGCAAGCATCCAACTTGGACACTTTGTGCGTTATCTGCCAGTGCTAGAATCGTTTTAAGATGGTAGAATTCATGTAACTTTTGATCAAGTTTTAATTATACCTATCCTGTAATGAAAATCGTATCATATTAAAAAAACAAATTGTTATAGTAACAATTCTGATAGTAATCGATTACAAGGGATTATAAAAGAGTCTAAATATTTTGAATTAATGTTAGAAGTACTCAAACAATTTTGTCCGAAGCAAAACACGTACAATTTTCTATTGTAATCTTGGCCACTATACTTTTAACGTAAACTGGTCAATAAAGAAGAATAGTTTAGGTGATTAGAGTGTCCAATTAAATTGTCCTTTTGATTTTTTTGATACTTTGTAATATTAATATTTTTATATCATATAGGAGGCAAACGAATAGGCGGATCACCTGTTGTTAAGCGATCACCGCCGTTCATAGACGCTAGCAAACCCAGAGGAGTCGCAAGTGCCAGGGAGGCGAGATAAGTCTCCGGCGCTCTCATTACCCAAACGAAATGCAACAATGCAAGCACTGATACTGCACGTCGGTTTTCTGTGAGTATTAGGGAATAAATCCTCCATTGAAAATCAATAATAAATCATAACCTAATAATAAGGAAACAATAATTATAAATGAGAAAGTTTCTAAGGATTAATGAACACTTGTTATTCTTTCAAACAAACACTAATACACAGATTTTATAAAACTTAACATTTAATACATTAGGCTATAATGTATAAAAATATAACATAAATCGATCAAAATGTAGCGATGAGTGTTTAGTAATTAATAATTAATTAATAACGGCTTAGTTGTTAGCGTATTAGAACCATGGACGTAGGTTCGAATCCTAGCTCTCGATGAAGAAAAATTTCGTTATAAAACCATAACGTGGTGATAGGGCTTTTTAGGGCGAGGCATTTGTTTGTGTATTCCGGCAGCTCTTTAGAGTTTGTACCATCTTGGATCACATCGTCAGTTAACTTCAAATGAGATTCTAGTCAGACGCTAAAACCAAGAGATTATAAAAAAGCGAGTTCGAAATAATCTTACTTTCTATGAACTATATCGGCTAACGTTACATAAAGTTATTTTCTCCGAAGTGACTACGCTATTGGCCTTGTAGGCCTTACCGAACTACTGTTACATAAAGCTTTACAATTACATAAAGATTATTTATATTGCCGTCATTAATAATACAATACTACACACAAATATACACGAAGACGTTATATATACAGATGGGAAAGATATTGTTATGTATGTGTTAACAACAGACGGGGAAAGCGTAATTAAATTGGATACAAAATACATTTCGTGTTGCTTTTGTCGAGTATTTCAATTGTTCCGTTGCTTTCTTTAACGTTACTTCCCTGAATCGTTCTGTTTTACATTTAGACGTCGTTGGGAATAATTAAATTGAATTTATCATTACTTAATGTGAAGGAATTTAGAAAGAATTACCACATTCTTTTCAGCAAATTGCACTAAGGTATTCTGATGAAGGATACATATAATGTATTTGTTGTTCAAAGTAATCATTTAGTTTTCTTATACCTTATATGTTTCAGTGTTTGGATATAAGCTTATCTGATGTTAAATGACAATTAGTCTAAGTTTTTTTTTATATCATATAAAGCAAACAAACTAGTGGCTCACCTAATGTTTAATGTTCACCACCGTCCATAGACACCAGCAACTCCAGAGGAGTCGCAAGTACGTTGCCACCCTTGTTGGTAGGGAAAGGTGAGGGAGAAGAGGGAATGGGGAAGGGAAAGGGGAGGTGGTCCCCCAGCACTCTCACTGACCGAATGAAACGCAACAGTGCACAAGCACTGATATTTAACTTCAGTTACCTGCGAGAGGGTGGGGTGGTACTACCCCGGGCGAACCGAACCATTCATGCAGAAAGCAGTTATAGCTTTAGCGAGGCTCTACCACTCTTAAGATGGTAAAGATGCTACACCTAGACGAAGGGTGGTAGCTACCCAGGCGGACTTAGCAAACCCATCTTACAATGGCTTCATTGCGATGTTTTTCTTCACTGGAAGCTCCGACTCAGTTGGAAGGATTCAAACCTACGTCGATCGTACACGCTATCAAATAAGCGATCACCGCTTAAAAAAATAGTTTTAATTCAAAATTATGGTTGGAGTAGGTTTAGCCATCACGTTAACATAGCATCTGTAGATCTGGCGACTATACTTGAGTACCTATCACTGATCTCCAGATTTAGGGTGTTAGAATTTTGACTCAGATAGTTACTTGCCATTGAATGGGATTGTGAGTAGATATTTAAACCTATGAACAAGGAAAAAAAATATTGCTTAAACATACAGTATAGGGAACAGTATTTTGGAATACTATCATGCCTAGTAATTATCTTAAAAATGATAACTAATTGTACTTCAAGTTTCATTATATAAACAGAACTAGCGAGCCCGGCGGACGCTGTTCCACTCTGATAATAAAAAATACCTTAAAAATCAAAATCAAAATCAAAAATTCTTTATTCAGTTTAGGCCCTAATAAGGAGCTTATGAACGTCAAAAACTACCACCGGTTCGGAAAACAACCCAGCCATCGAGAAGAACCGGCAAGAAACTCGATCGGGTACATTTTTTTTACATACATTTCCAATACATCATACAGCTTATAGTGGATGCACAGAGAGGAATCAATTCCAGACATCACTATTGTTAACATACTGATCCACTCTATAATCCTTTTGACACTAACACCCGCTTGACGTGGCACTTAAATTTGCAGTCCGGCAAATTTTTAACATGTTTTGGGACTTTATTGTAAAACTTAACACTGTTACCTAAGAAACTATTACTGGTTTTACTAAGTCTGAAACATGGGATGACCAGTTTATTCTATTTATTCTATTCTAGTATTTACATTATGCCGGTCTTTTACTAAATTCAGTTTTTCAAAGTTTTTACGGACATACATTAAATTATCAAGAATGTATTGGGAGGGTAGAGTTAAGATACCGAATTCCTGGAATTTCGTTTTTAATGATTCGCGAGGTCCCATATTATATATTGCTCGAACTGCCCGTTTTTGTAATAAAAATATGGTGTCTACCTCAGCAGCCGTACCCCACAGCAGAATACCGTAAGACATTATGCTATGGAAGTAAGCGAAGTACACTAACCTAGCAGTGGTAATATCTGTAACCTGGCTTTTCCTTATTGCGAATGTAGCAGAACTTAATCTGCTCGCCATTTTTTAAATGTGAAACCTTACGTTATATACAAAAACCTTACTCATGAATTACTTTATGTACCTACTGATGACAGTACAGTACCATACCGTAAAAGTCCAGACATCTTAGATTTACATTTTTATTATATGTATATGGATAGAAAACTAAAAGAAGAAAGTTTCGTAAATCTAATGTTTATGTTTAAATTACAATCGTTAAATACGTAAATACATGCAAAATATTAAAATTTAGTCGAATGGAATCATTTCTTCATGAAACAGGTTAGTTATTTACGATATTAAATTCCATCACACTGTTTAAATAATAAATATAATGTATGAAAAGGACATGTAATAGATATTTCAAATGTAAACGTTGCTAAGATTTAATAAGGCTTATTAAAAAAAACATCTTAGGAATAATTTCACAGATCACTCAAACGTAGATACCAGCACAGTTCGCATTAGATGAAAACAAACAATTTTCGCAGACGTCTAGACCCACGTTACAAAGTAAATACGATAGAATAAACAAGACTAAATCAGTAACATTATGAGAAATCAGTGTATCGCAAACAAGTTGTAAGACAAACGAATAATTATGTAGTGAAATCCTAACTTGTTGGTTCGACAAATAAGTTCTTGTTTCAACATATTTTGATATTTATAATTAGCTACACGATAAACGATTATGTTTCTAGAACCATCGATGACATATAGAAGTTTAACTCTAATTTTACAAAAAGGATCGCAAGCAACCCTTGATATTTCCCTAAAAATCCTATATGCATCACTCAATTAAATGAGCAAATAATAATCTTCTATACATAGAAGAGTCAAAACACGTCAAGTGGACTGCCCCCCCCCCCTCTTTTCCACTTGATTATTAAATTCAGGTATGAATATTTGTTCATGAAGTATTTACTATAAACAATTAATCCCCAGAACAGTTTTTGGAAATTTTTATTTTAACCACATTTTTGTAATGAAATTTTTTATGACTTTTAATTAAAAAATCAATAAATAAAAATCTATTAAAGATATTTTAATGAAACTTTCACGATTTTTTAGTTTAATAGTTGTACTTTGATAAGATATATAAAAGTTTAATTTTTTTTTCCATATTGTTAATTAACTTTTTAGTTGATAAATGAAAATTTCAATGACTTCTCCCTCAAAAAACAAAATTTTTGTTTCTCAATATTATGCGTTAATCATTTAAGTAATAGAATCCGCAAAAAAATTTGACTGCTCGCGATTAGATTGAACAAAAAAAAATATTTATGACGGGCGGTGAGCGTTGTCAGAACGTCGCGCTGCCACGCGTCTCTCACTTAACTTTTATTCTACTCAGTAATTATAAGTAAGAAGCAATTCTTTATTTTTTTAATGAAAATAATGTCATTTAATTGATAATTTTGCTAAAACACATTACATAAAATTAATTCATAATTTTTTTTTTATTATTAAATAAACGAAGAAATTAAATAAGATATAATTTAATTATAAATCTATCGGTATTGCGTTTTTTTTAAAGACTCTAATTGTATCAGTTTTAATGTCATTGGAAAATAATTTGCACTCGAGTGATGTATTATCTAAAGCTTTATAATAATCATACTGTCGTGTATTTTTAATTGTAACAGATTGCTCATGCCGCGATTTATATTGTTGTTCATGACAGTCATGGTCTTGTTAAGAGCAGAAACCAAAATTAACTTAAAAAAAACTTTTTATTAATTAATTTTATGTAATTTATTTTAGTAAAATTATCGATTAAATAACATTATTTTTATTAAAAATTAAAGAATTGCTTCTTACTTACAATTACTGAGTAGAATAGAAGGTAAGTGGAAGACGCGCCGCAGCGCGCCGTACCGACAACGCTCACCGCCCGTCATAAATATTTTTTTTTGTTCAATCTAATCGCGAGCAGTCAAATTTTTTTGCGTATTCTCGTACTTAAATGATTAATGCATAATATCGAAAAACAAAATTTTTGTTTTTTGAGGGAGAAGTCATTGAAATTTTCATTTCTTAACTAAAAAGTTAATTAACAATATGAAAAAAATACATATATATTTTAAACTTTTATATATCTTATCAAAGTACAACTATTAAACTAAAAATCCTGAAAGTTTCATTTAAAATATCTTTAATAGCTTTTTATTTATTGATTTTTTAATTAAAAGTCATAAAAATTTTCTTTAAAAAAAATGTGGTTTAAATAAAAATTTTCAAAAACTGTTCTGGGGATTAATTGTTCATAGTAAATACTTCATGAACAAATATTCATACCTGAATTTAATAATCAAGTGGAAAAGGGGGCGTCCACTTGACGTGTTGTGACTAATAATAACAATGTAAATGTAACATGTCTGTATTTTGTAGATTTTTGTGTAAAAAAATTGGTGCAGATGTTGAAATAAGTATTATAATACATTTCAATATTTTTTAGAAAGATCTATCTGTATATCTATGAACACTTGTTTTTCCTCGAACTGACTACACTATTGGCCTAGCAATGCCTTAATAGCTTCACCGGAATACTTGTTGTACACATCACTGCTAAAGTACTGATTTCACGATATATCATATGCCTTAGGAATCATAAAGCATATCCTCGAGTAACATTTAGTCTTAGTCTCATTAAAATCGGTCCACTCTATCAAAAGTTATTGTAATTTTAATGATGACGCTACTTAAGTACTAGAGAAAAGTAGATAAGTATAAAAAAACTAAATACATTCAGATGATTTTACTAGTCAGTACTTTTTACATTAGGTTCCACGCTGACGGAATCGCGGATACTAGTCATGAATTAATTAAAGGATTAATCATAGAAAAATTTCAACTCGTTACCAACTTCGTAAGCCAACATACCTGAGTACCTACTATAAGCAATGTGGCTAATATTGGAACAAATCTTTAAATATCGTGAAGATATTTCGATAGAAACTTGCTATATCATATTAAGTTTTTATTGCACGTTTTTATTCTTTTATATAATTTATATGCATAATCCTTGATCAGTACGTGAATTTAATCTGTTGTATAGTCTCCATAGAAGTATTTAATAAGGTAGCGACTATTACGAAACAATATATTGGTAAATGTCTATAAAGTACAAAAGAACGAGAATTTCAAATGAAATACAGACGTTTGGGACTTTCGATTTTCTACACATTACGGATGAAAAGTAGTTTAACTTTTTCTATAGTTACTGGGATAACTCTATGCCGTAATTTCGTTGCTATTGGTAATTAAAAATGTTATATAAAAAACAAGCCTCTGCCCGCGACTTCGCTCGCGTTCTCAATAGGAAAAAAAAAACATCCCGATTTTGAAACACTTTTCATCCGTATTCCGCTCCTGTTGGTCTTAGCGTGATTATATATAGCCTATAACAATTCTCGATGAAGGAGCTATATAACACTGAAAGAATTATTCAAATCGGACCAGTAGTTCCTGAGATTACCCCCTACAACGCCACAACATCACAACGTCACAAACTCACAAACTTTATAATATTAGTATAGATATCATGTCGGATAGTGTAAAACTACCTTAATGTAATGAACAAATAACCGCTTGAGTAAACAGGCGTAGTGTTCATGGAGCGATAAATGGGTCAATTGTACGTACGTAGGGATTTACGCGTGTCCTACTAAATAATTCGCTGAATTTACTATTTCCTTTATCGTTCGTTGCTGTGTGTGAAAGTATTTTTTATATGTTAATACCGGCTTGACACAAATATATTGTATCGTAATCCTAACTAATATTATAAATACGTATGTAAATTCGTTTGCTTATCACGTTTTTATTAATTGCTCAACCGATCATCATGATATCTTGCCTATACGTTGTCAAGGTCAAGTTGTCACCTCTCCCCACCTTCCCATTCCCCTCTTCCACCCGTAATAAGAAACCTAGTAAGAAACTAAATATGCACTCTATTCTTTTAACTTTAACACCTAATTGTAGGAATACTTTGGTATTATCCTTCCATACTGCCGTACTGTCGTTGCTTAGCTAATGCTTGTTTATTAACACCCGATTAGGCCTCCCACGGCAGCGGCTCAAGCCTAGGTTCGATCCCTCGGTAGGGAACCCTTGAGTGCGTTGCTTGCGCGATACGGTGACACACAAATATACATCACTGCTACAACACTACACGATCACCCCCACACACGTGCCCGCCTACACGCTTACACATGAAAGTGGAAGGGTTTACTTTTTCCCTTATCGAACTGAAAAACTCTCAATTTTCCGATAATAAATATATGGAGGAGTTGTTGAGGCATCTATGCTTGGTAGACATATACGTTTCAACAAGTCATACATATATGAATAGTTAGCTAGGTTAGCTAAGATAGGTCGCGATTTTGCATGCAACAGGCAACAGCCAAGCCGAGGTGTGCCATGCACCCTTGAGCTGGTTGCCAAAATAAAATCGGCTGAGTGCCTTAAGCGCTCGCCTTAGTAGTCCGGTGAAGCTGTTTGAAGGTGTTAGACCTTGCTGGGTCAATAGCGTAGACATTTCGAAAAAAAAAAATGTTTATTAACCAACTAGCAGACCCGTGCCCACTTCGTTGAGCGGTAAACATTGATAAAAGGATACTTTTTATGATTTAAATTTAAAAGTTAAACATATACTGTCGCTGACTTTTTGTAGGCATTATTAAGCTCTACAACTTTTTCTAGAACTCAATCATATATCTATCATCGTTAATGCAACGTTCGTAAGATAATGTAACGTTCAATCGATTTTTCTCCGGCTTACTTTGCAAATCGGACTACCACAAAAAAGTCTTTTCATTTTTTGGGTTAGTATATAGCCTATAACACTCATAGATAAAATGGCTTTCTATGGGTAAAAGAATTTTCAAAATCAGTTTAGTACTTCCTAAGATTACCCTCTACAACATTACAAACTCACTCACAAACTTTACCCCTTTGTAATATTAGTATGGTAACCGAATTATTTCAATTGATTACAAATTCTGCTATTGTTTTGCAAGGACATACATCATCAAGGCTCGGGTTGTGTTAACTTTCGCAGTTCCTAAAACATTTACCTCTATGAAAATAACATTAGTCTAAAATTGTATAAAGTTTTTGCATTCAAAGTTCGCATGTTAATTTATTCACAGCCGGGTCACACGCATTTTCAACTCATTTTACTCTGTGAATTATGTTAACATTTAGGCTAGTTACGCACGGGCATAAGGCATAGAAATTACAAACAAAAGAGTTATCAGAGCTAACATAGTAAAAAAAAATCTCCTGTGTAATATTTGACGCTTCTAGAACCTTCGATTTCAAATACGTATGGTCTCTCCGTTTGTCAAAGTTATAGTTAATAATAAACGGGTGATTAATTACAAAAAAAATGAAATAAAATCGAATGTAATTTTTAATATTAAAGAAATAAGAAGAACAGATTAACAAAAGATTAAATGTAAGTAGGTTTCCCAACAAGGACATATTCGGTGGATTTGAAGCACTTTATCGACGTCACTCCTATCGAGACCGGATAATCTACTAGGCCGCCATCTTGAGCGCGAAATAGATTTAAAATGGCGTCACACGACGGTCTCCTGCGGTATCCCGCAAATAACTCCGTTATCTTTCTGATATATTTCGTTTCGAGGGTGGATTTTATTTTTGTCACTATAATTCTCATGGAACGGATTGTGCGGCTCGGTGGAAATATTTGGATCGTTTCGTGTGTAAAAAATCCTTTGGTTTTTCGTCGTATTTGAGCGAATGTTTTAACAGAACAGTTTTTAGCTTGTATACCGGTTACATCATAAAGTGAGGTAAATCGTTTTAATGTATATATTATTAGATTGATTTTTTTACTTTATTGCTTATGCAATTATACCTATATCGACATACTATATGTAGATATAATGATGGACTGTTGGTCTAGGTCTTGATATTTATATAAAAACGGATTTTTTTTTTTTTTTTTTCGAAGTGACTACGCTATTGACCTAGCAAGGTCTTAACAGCTTCACCGGACTACTAAGGCGAGCGCTTAAGGCACTCAGCCGATTTTATTTTGGCAACAAGCTCGAGGGTGCACGGCACACCTCGGCTTGGCTGTTGCCTGTTGCATGCAAAATCGCGACCTATCTTAGCTAACCTAGCTAACTATTCATATATGTATGAGTTGTTGAAGCGTATATGTGTACCAAGCATACACGCCTCAACAACTCCTCCATATATTTAATATCGGAAAATTGAGAGTTTTTCAGTTCGATGAGGGAAAAAAGTAAACCCTTCCACTTTCATGTGTAAGCGTGTAGGCGTGCACGTGTGTGGGGGTGATCGTGTAGTGTTGTAGCAGTATAGTATATTTGTGTGTCACCGTATCGCGCAAGCAACGCACTCAAGGGCTCCCTGCCGAGGGATCGAACCTAGGCTTGAGCCGCTGCCGTGGGAGGCCTAATCGGGTGTGCGGGAGCGAAATTAACCCCCAGACCACGGCGGCGTGATCTGTGGTTACGCGGGCGTGGACGTGAGCACGCTCTGTTTCGAGGGACAGGCTGGTACTGATCGTTCGCTGACGTGATTAAATCAGGAGGGTCGGTAAAAATGCATCGCGGACGTCTTTTATAACGCGCAGCGTTAGGTACGGGTTCATAGTTTGCGGCGGATACCACTAACGGATTGGAATGATTCGCGGCTTTTTCAAAATAACTAATCGTAAGTGATTTTACGTACGCCCAGATAGAAGGGATCTCTAGGTCTCTATGGAGATCGACTCTCCGAATGTACCACGGAGCACCGGTCACTTGCTCACATATACTTTAAAAGCTAGTATGGGATTATGTTTTTCTTCACTAAATA